>OU015751.1:27633040-27648798 GCA_907169655.1 Acomys percivali | reverse complement strand
CACACACACACACACACACACACACACACACACACACACACACACACGCAGAAGACAGAGTCCAGGAGGTAGGTTCCAACAAGCTTCTTTGTGGATGGAAAAGAATTCCAGTGACTTTTTCTCCCACAGCTTACATAGCCCAGCAAGATCTTACAAGGAATAAAAAAAATCAGAACATGGATACATTCTGTTTTTCTTTAAGTGAACAATTACAGCGAGTATATGTAAGAAAAACATGTTCCCCAGTTCCCTCACATGATCAATTGTTTTACGTATTATGGGTGTGCATCTTTCCCCAATGACTACAGCTCCAAGGTGTTGCTGATGGAGTGGCAGCAACTGTTTGAGGGCTTCTTCTCATCCCAGGAGAAGCTATTTTGGGTAGTTGCTCATCATCTTATCCCTTTAAATCTGTAAAGACTGGACTTAACAAGCTTTATTAAAAACTTGTGTGGTTACTACCTCGGTGTGACAGAGTTGAGGGACTGTTACTCCAATACCTACAATCCAGACCCACAGGAAAAGATACAATGGTAATTTCTGAGCATGTATCAGTACAAAGGGGGACTTTCATGCCAGTGGGGTTCCTAGCATAGCTAATAAGTAAGCCAGGTGTGGTACCACACACCTTTAATCCCAGCACTCAGGAGGCAGAGGCAGGTGGAGCTCTGTGAGTTCAAGGACAGCCTGGTCTACAGAGGGAATTCAGGACAGCCAGGGCTACACACAGAAATCCTGTCTTGAAAAACAAACAAAACAACAACAAAAAGAAAGTGAGAGTAGGGACTATTTCCCACCAGAAGACCATAAGAACAGCCAGCAGAATAGCTGAGTCCAGTTTCTGAAGAAAGTAAAACAAACTGAGAGACCCTGAGCCCAGCCTGTCAGTGGGCATCACTGAGCTGTGCCTGCAGGTGTCTCTGGCTCCCCTGTGAGAGGCCATCCACAGACAGCCTTGCCTTCTCAGCCTCCCATGGGAGGAGGAGTTGACCTTGGTATGTATGACTACTTAAGTAAACGTCAGGACTACTTTCTTAGGCTTTCAGAAATGTAAATTTGTCTGAAATTACCTTTACTTTATTTTATGAGATTAAAATCATTTTAAATAATCTATTACTGCAATTGGTCTTGTAAAGTTTTGCATTGTGCCACCTGGCTTTATCTTCTGTATGACATGCCTCCTAGTACAAAAATCCTGCCTTGTTGTTACACATATGTAGATTTTGGCTCTGATTTCAAACAAAGTCATTGTTATATATTTTTGAGTCACTATTTTAATATTTCTTATCATCTTGGCTATAAGATGTCTAAGAACTTTGCCATTGTGTTTTCTAGCAAAATAATGAATAGTTAAGCTAATTGCTTAAACAAAAGTTTCCATTCTCTGCTGTTTATGCATCTATAAATCTGTGGCTGTTCTTGCAAAGCAATTGGCATACTTAAATAATGACTTTTGTACACCCTAGCATGACTTGAATCAAATTGCTTACCAGTGGTGTGTGTGTCATCATTGTCATTTCTTGACCACATAATGTTTTCACTTCAACAGTCAAGAATTACTCTCATCCAAAGTGGAGAGATCCTTTGCTATTATAGATAACTGAGTTTAACTGACAGAAACAGGAAAGTACTCTTACAATGCCCACATGGCAAATAGCTGCCCTCCTCCTCCTCCTCTTCTTCCTCTTCTTCTTGAAGTAAATGTTCCTCTTTAAGTTTCATGTTAGAATATTTTAAATAAGTGAAAATGTAGAAAGCATTGTTCAAAATAATTTAAAAATTAATGTCTGTGTAAGATAGGCAGTGACAAGAAAGAAAAAAAGTAGACTCTTGCCTTCCCCTGCCCCCTTCTGCCCCTCCTCACTTCCTGTCCTCCCTTTCCTTAAAGGGCAGGCAGTGTTGGTAGTCATGTAGTTCCTAGGTCTTCAAGTGCCGTCGCTCTGAGCCTACTGTATACTCTCTCGTCTGTCCCAGCTCCAGCTCTCCTAGTCCAGCTCTCTAAGAAACCCCTCGTCCTGCCCTGTTGCTCGGAACCCTTCACAGTACTTGTTAAACATGCCTGTGACTGCACCCATCCCAACATCCTCAACCACGATCTGCATTTTAGGAGCACTGTGGGTGATGAGGTTTGAGATCTTCTCCCTAGTCCTTGTAACTTTTCAGAGAGGCCTGCCCCTGACAGTCACCCTCTGACAAGCTCTCGAAGCCCCACACCCAGACCCGTGTGCTCTGTAAAGTATGAGAGCAGCTGCAGCTACAGCCCTCCTCCCCCACCCCCCCACCCCCATTCAGCAGCCACAGATGCCTCCTCCCTTCCCCTGGCCCACCTCCTCCTCCCTATACCCTTCACTCCCCTATGACTAAACAATGGGAGGTTTAGAAACAGATCTGGGGCAGGCTGAATGGCTTAGTCTTAATATTTGTTTATCTGTTTATCTGATTTTTTTCTTCTTTTTCTGAGACAGCGTTTCTCACTAGCCACTGTAGGGCTCACTCAACCCTTTAAACAGGAGATTGGGATAGATGTGAGGTCATCCTTTTGGGACTCTAGGTGAGAGAAGAATGGGAGAATGGGGAAATAGAAGGATCCAGAGGGCCCTAGAAACCTACAACAAGAATATTATGGTGGGTGGGTCTGGGCCCAGGGCTTTAGCTCAAACTACTGCACCAACCAAGGACAATACTTGCAGTAAACATCAAACCCCTTCTCAGATCTAGCCAATGGTCAGGACATTCTCCACAGTTGAGTGGAGAGCCAGGACTGTCTCGGACATGAACTCTGGTGCCCCATATTTGATTACTTCCCCGTGGTGGGGAGGCCTGGTAGCTCAGAGAAAGAATAAGCAGGCTACCAAGATGAGACCTGGTAGCCTTTGACCATATAGTGAGGGAGGAGGTCTCCCTTGGTCACAGACATGGGGGAGGGGAATACGGTGAAAGTGGGAGGGAGGGAAGAACGGGAGGATACAAGGTATGGGATAACAATTGAGATGTAATCTGAAGAAAGTAATTAAATAAAAATTTAAAAAAGGCTTCCTATGACTTAATAGAGAAATTCTTGGTAAATTACTATCAAGGGGTGTGTGTGTGTGTGTGTGTTCACATGGGCAGGTACATCTATGAGTGCATGTATCTGGAGGCCACAGGTCAACCCCAAGTTCCTCAGCCACCATTCCCTTGTTTTCTGAGACAGTGCCACTTAATGGCCTGGAGCTCACCAAGTAGACAAGTCTGACTGGTCAGCTAGTCCCAGGGATCCTCCTGTCTCCACTCCCCAGTTCCAGGACTACAAGTACATGACAGCTTTTGTGCATGAGGTCTTGAGATCACACTTGGCTCCGCATGCTTGCACAGCAAACTCTTTACCCACTGAGCTGCCAGCCGCCTGCCTTTCGTTTTTGTGTGTCTTCTTTTTCTTTAGTCTGCCAAAGAGAAAAGTGGTGACAGAGGGTCATCCCACTGTCTCACTGTCCACCAGCACCGATAGCCTGGGCTTAGTTAACTACTGTGGGTCATTCACTGGGGCCTTGATTAGGAAGCAGAAGATGGACAAACAGGATGTGCGGGGCTCCAGGCATTGCAATGAAAATGTCCAGCTGCTCTTCTAAATTGGAATCAGGGAGGTTCTTACACCTATTAGACAACTAGTCCATGGATACTTTTAAATGTGGGGAAAACAGAAAAAAAAAAATACTAAGTTGAAGCCTCCCCCAAGGCTCAGGGATCTTTACTGTGTGTCAGGGAGGGGATGGGGGACAGGGGAGATTATAAGAGCCAGATGTGGTAGATGACATCAGGTAAACAGTGCTTTCTAGACAAAACAGGGAAGTTGCAGATAGTAACTTGCAGCAGTTTTGACAATAGACGTAATACTTGCTCAAGCCAGGCAGAATCCCTGAGTGGAGTTGGGAAGGTGGGTGCAAAATGCCACCACTGGATGAGAAGCTTTGACACGTGATGGCTTCAGTTAAAAGGGAGAGTCGGTTTTATTTAGCGATGTGACCCCTCATAGGGTAAATACACTTCCGGGTAGGCTCCAGGTGTAGGAGTAGTTGATCAACACAAATTGAGTTCAGTGATGTAGCACTCCAGATTGAGTGAGGAAAAAGGGGAGGGTGGCTTTTGGAGGAGTTAGGGGTAAGTATGATCAAAATCCTTAAAAGTTCTTTTAAAAGTAAAGAAGGAAAATTTAGCAACATGACTGTCTATATGGAAGGGAGGTATATATGAGATCATGCACATGTGAACATGCGCTCTGTGTGTGTATATGCATGTGCGTGTGTGTGTGTGTGTGTATGTGTGTGTCTGTGTCTATCTGTCTTTCCCTCCCTCCCTCCCTCCTTCCCTTCCTCCCTTCCTTTCCCTACCTTCAATATCTTTGGATAAAATAGCCCTGGGAAGTCTGGGATGAGGACTGTATTTGGAAATTAGACTGTATTTTTCTAGAAAGCAAGGAAGGTATCAAAGGCCGGTTGGCTGTGTAGGAATTGTGTGGGAACCATTCTGAAGCTTCTCATTGTCCGGGATGGGATGGCTGCCCATAAGGGATAAGCAAAAACAACCTAAGAGTTCTAGAGACTCCAGATAAAAGAAAGACTCTTGCATTACTGCTGTGAGGACCCTTCTAGAGAAACTGTTTTTGAAAATAACGGACTAGTTATTGGGTTAAGTCAACCTTGTGAAGAATCCCACTGTAAATTCAGTGTTGGAGGCACTTCTCCCCTTTGCAGCAAGTGGGTTTGATGTCTGACCTAACCTTTACTGGTGGGCAGTGTACAGCTTTGCGTTCTCTTCACTCCTGTGCCGGTGCTGAGTCCTCAGTAGAGATGAAATTTGCCTCTGAGCCTCTAGATAGCTGGGTCAGTCTTAGCTCCTTTTCCTGATTGTTGGCACCTCTAAAACAAGAGCAGGTGGAAATAAACACTTCCAGCCTGGGAGCAACTTCACTAGCCTCGGAGCCTCTCCATCAGGTGATGAGTGGGTCTCCCATGATCTCTCTCTTCACATTCTTAGACGCACTTACAAAGTTCCAGCGCAGCTTGGAATTGCCCTAGTTATAACTAAAAATCCACATTGCCAGCTCATTACCACCTATAGTATATGGAAGGAATAACCTTCGTCTGTTTTTATTTCTTCAGCCATGGAATTTCACGAGCACTTGCACAGCATAGGCACCAAGGAGGGACTGAAGGAACGGAAACTACAGAAGGCAGTGGAGAGCTTTACCTGGAATATTACGATCTTAAAGGTACTGTCCTAGTTTGTTTGTCTGTTATTGTGATGAAGTACTGTGAGCAAAGTAACTTACAGAGTTTGTGCTGTTTACCACTCCAGAGGGCCGAGTCCACTATGGCGGGGTAGCAGCAGGGATGCTGGCCAGAGCAGGAGGTTGAGGACTCACATCCCTGACGATGAATTTTAAACAAAGGAAGCAATCTGGAAGTGGGGCATGGCTGTAAAATTTCAAAACCAGCCCCAGTGACATACTTCTTCCAGTAAGGCCACGCCTTCTAAAATTCTCCAACCAGTGCCTCCAGTGGGAACCAAGTGTTCAAATGTCTGAGCCCATGGAGGGTATTTCTCATTTAAACCATCATATTCTGACCCATGATTGCCATAGGTTTATGGCCATATCATAATGCAAAATTAATTTAGTCCAACTCCAAACCGTAGTCTTTCAGTCTTCTGAGATTCAAAGACAACTAATTGTAGGTCCCCGTAAAATAAAAAAATAAAATTACATGCATCCAACATATCATGGCACAGAATATACATTACCATTTCAAAAGTGAGGAATGGGGACTTAGGGAGAAAATACTGAGCCAAAGCAAGTCCGAATCCCAGCAGGTGAAATGCCAAATCCTACACAGGGAAGCCCTGTTTCAAAATGCAAAACAAAACAAAAAATTATTATCCCTAGCAATTAGGAAAATGAAAACCAAAACAACTTTGAGGTTTCATTTCACCTCAGTCAGAATGGCAAAGATCAACAAAACAGCCAATAGCAGATGCTGGAAGAAGAAAGGAGCTGCCATTCCCTGTTGCAAACTGGCACACCCACCCTGAAAGTCAGCGTGTGGAGAACCCTCAAAAAGCAAAAAGATATATCCACTTTATGACCCAGCTCTTTCACTCCTTGGCATATGCTCAAAGGACTACGCATCATACTCCACAGGCACTTGCTCAGCCATGTCCATTGCTGCTCTAGTCACAATAGCTCAGACATGAAAACAAGGTACACATCGTGATAATAGGTACACATACACTGTGGAATATTATTCAGCATAAAGGAAAATGGAATCATGAGCCTTACTGGTAAATGGACAGAACATGAAAAGACCACTGGAGAGAGCTAACCGAGACTCAGAAAAACAAACATTTCATGTTCTCTCCTAGCTCCAAATCTTTCTGTGAGTGTATAACCTGGATTAACTGCAGAAGGTAGGAAAATAAAAGGGGACCATTGGCTGGGGGTGTGCTTACAGTGTTCAACCTCTCTTCTAGCCCAAAATTGTGAAGTCTTCCACTTTCTTTTAGAAAACAGCATGGTCTGGTTCTGCACAGCGTCAGGTCACCTCTTGGTACCAACCTACATTAGTCACGTTTCTGTTCCTGTAGCCACATACCAAGGCCAAACTGACTCATGGAAGTAAGGGTTTATTTCGGCTCATAATTCCAGATGGGAAAGGGTCTATCATGCCTAGGAGGTATGGCAACAGGCAGTCAAGACATCCAGAGCAGGAAGCTGAGAACTGACATGCTCACCTACAGACACACAGCAGAGTGCAAACTGGAAGTGACCCGAGTCTTTAAACTCTCAAAGCCATTTTCAGCTCTTTCCCTTGAGATTGTATTTCTATGTTTGTGGTACCAGACATCCAGGCCTCAGCAAGGACACAGGAGTGACTGACAACACTACACCGTCTAGCCCCTCAGCCTTGGCTCAGAGCGAGCACACAGCTCCCTGCTAGTCACACTGCACTTCTGCTGGAGAGGCAAAGTACCCTCTCAGTTAACCCTTGGAACATTTGGAAGTTTATAAATACCTACTGCTGTTTATGAAATTGAAAATACTGATGAGTAATGGAAATATTTCAGTCTGTTATGGCCATTTAATTGTACTCTTAATTATCATACTATAAACCAGAAAAAATGATGTGGGGCATAAGCAAAGGAAACACTAAAGGAATTACTATTTATAGGAAAATTTCCTTCAAGTATGAAGCCTTTTATAGTTATATCTTACTTTAGTGTGGCTGCTTTAAACTTAACATTTTTATTATGAATAATATGTGTTCATTACAAAAATAAAAGAGCAGTAAGCCATGGAGGACGTGAGTCTAGCACCCAGAGAACACTAGCTTGGCTGTTTGGTGTACATTCTTCTAGAGTTTTCCTGTGGGGTATGTAACATGGGGTGATTTGAACTTGCTGTGGTATATGTACCTTCTGACTGGTAATGTCTTCCCAGGGCTAGGAGTGTTGCAGAAGCATTTTTGATCCAAGACAACTACATGTAAAGTCACCCTCCGGTACTCACCCTCCAAGCTTCATGCTCAGTAAAAATACAACCATAGCCCGGCGTGGGGTGCCCACCTGTAATCCCAGCACTCGGAAGGCCGGGGCAAGTAGATCTTTGTGCGTTTGAGGCCAGCCTCATCTACAAAGCAAGTCCAGGATAGCCAGGACTACACAGAGAAACCCTGTCTTGAAACCAACCAGCCAACCAACCAAACAAACAAACAAAAAACTATATAGACATTATGAAACTGCCTCTTTTGGCCCCTAATTTTGCTGATTTGCCTTAATGAAAGGTCTCCTTCTTAAAATTAGCTAATTTATGTTCTCATGTTAAAGTCTTGATCATTTTACAATTAAAATCACCTTCATGTAAGCACTTGCCTTCACACACACACACACACACACACACACACACACACACACACACACACAGAGTTTGTATGTGTGTTGTGTTTAGAATATAGAACACTGATGTTTGCAGTTGAAAAAATATCAGACATAAGAAAGTATAGTAAAAAGGGATTTGGCTGTATAAGTTGCTGACAAGGTATACCACATGTCTCCTGTAAGCTCAGAAATACAGCATGGTGCTTTAAGCCCCGTGGGAGGAACAGACCCCTTTGCTTTTATTCTATTGCAGGGAAATCTGAACGTGCAGTGTGGTTCAGAAGCCAGCCGGACAGCTAGCCCCGGCTCACTACTGTGAAGTTGGAGGAACAGCCGCCCTCTACTTTCTGCAGCTCTTCTGTAATAAAAAACAGTGTACAGAAAGCCACAGGCTATGCGTGGAGGGCAGGCACACAGTGTGGCTCCTCCATAGCCCAGTGTGGCCCAGATGCCTATACCACGTCCTCATGCAGAGGGGTGAGATGGAGTATGAACTGGGAGGCACAGTACCTGATTCTAGGTGTGAGCAGCCCTGGGGCTCACATCATAGTGAGTGAATGGAGCCAAGGGGGCTGGACACAGACAGGGGCTTATGCCCAAATCTGAGTAGTATGTTTCCATTCTGTGTTTTCTCCTGCAAATAGGAGTTTAATCCATCATAAGTGGGGAAAGGACTAAAGGCAGTTAGTTGCATTATTCTTTCAAGAGTGTGATCTTTAGGCAAATGTCAGAAATTCTGAACTGTCTTCCTGAATCTGCTACTCTTTGGGACCTTAATTTTGAACTGACCAGAACACTAGTTGTCTTAGTTAGGGGTTTAATGCTGTCAAGGGACACCATGACCATGGCAACTCTGATAAAGGAAAATATTTCATTAGAGTTGGCTTACAGTTTCAGAGGTTTAGTCCATTATCATCATGGTAGAGAGCATGGCAGTGTCCAGGCTGACATGGTGCAAGACTTCTACATTTTGGTCCAGAGGCAATAGAAGGAGCCTACGTGCCACACTAGGCATGGCTTGAGTATGTACAAGACCTCAAGGCCCGCCTCCACAATGACACACTTCCTCCAATGAGGCCACACCTCCAGATAGTGCCCTTTCCTATTGGCCAGGCATTCAAACACATGAGTCTGTTGGCCAGGGCTGGGGGAGAGGGGTGTTCTTATTCAAACCACCACAACAGGATAACCTCTTTTAGGGTGGAGTCCATGGATTTCTTCATTACAAGTATAGGAGAGGGCCAGGTGCATACGGTGTCTCCCTGGCCTGTTGTCTAGGCTTTATGGAGGCCGAGGCAGGAAAGTTGCAGATTTGGAGTCAGCTTGAGCTACATAGAAAGACACTGTTAAAAACAAACAAACAACAACAAGAGCAGAACAGTGGTTCCTAGCCCAGCCCCACTGAATTATAGCCTGGATGTTCCAAAGTCCCCTGGCTTTGGTTTTTAAGTGCACAAAGCTTGAGAAGCATTGTGCTCAGAGTCACTAGAAATGGGAGCCTTACTAATGAGAAACAGCACAGTCTGCAATAGCTCAAAATAGGCAACTGGAAAGAACCGCTGTGTCAGAGAACCCTTTCCTGTGAGTTATGTCCAAGAAAGAGAATACCTCAGGCTGTGTTTACGTGGAAAGAAATGAGTGGGGTTGGGTAATGGGTCTTTCACATTTTTCTAGGTGCTTACATATTTGCTTTAGATTTATTTATTTTACATGTATGAGTGCTTTGCCTGAGGGCATTTGTGTGTAGCCGTGTGCATGCCTGGTGCCTATCGAGGTCAGAAGGGAACACTGTATGCCCTGGGACCAGGGTTACAGTCATGGTGAGCTGGTTTCATTACTTTGCTCTGATCCTGAGGCACGATTGCTTTAGGGTCAGCCCATCTTTCCTTAGGCCTCACTTTGTTAACTTGAACCACAGGAGAGTCAGGTGCCAGCCATCCCTGGCCTAGAGCAAGCAGGGAGTGTTTTTGTTCTCACAGGAGATGCCTGTAAAGGTTGGTAAAAAGTTAAAGGAAAAAAGTCCCAGGATGTCCACTTGGGTGCTTTGTTGTTGCTTTATTTTTGTTTTAAATCTTTGCTTGCTTAGCTTTCCAGTTTTGAAAATGGGTTTAAATTATGGAGACATGAAATCATCTGTGGTTGTCAAGTCCAGAGCCCCCTGTTAACGCCTTGGCATGTTTACTTCTAGTCATTGTTCCTTGGACCAAGCTGCAGTGAGCATCTGCATACGACCCCTTTTGTGCTTGTCGCCTCTTGGGTGAATCCTGGGTGGAAATGCCAAGCCAGATGCACCTCACAGATACTGTGTCAGACCTCATGAGGAACTGTCAAAGTGATTTACAGGCAACAACACAGTCCACATTCCTGTTTGCACTGCCCTTAGGAGTGTTAATTTATGGATTTGGAGTGTTTGTCAACACTTAGAATTGTTAGCATAACTGTATTAGTGAGAGAAGAGTGAACATATTTTTGTAATTTTTAAAAGTGTAATGGCTTTTTAAAAAGATTTACTTTATTTCTTCTTGTGTGTATATATATGTATGTGCATATGTGTACTGGTGCCCACCAGCCAGAAGAGGGCATTGGGTTCTCCCGAGCTAGAATTATAGGCAGTTGTGATTTGCCCAGTTTAAATACTGGAAATCAAGGTTCGAGATTGTGTGTGTATGTGTGTGTGTGTGTGTGTGTGTGTGTGTGTGTGTGTGTGTATGTGTGTCTCCACGTGTACACGCCCACATGCACTGTGTACATGTGTTGATACTGTTCCACAAGACAAATTTGTTCATAGTCTTTTTCTCAGTTTTAAATCTTATGGTATTTTTAAGCAACACTGCTGTGTCCCTAAGCATTGTTGCTCTGCTCTGGAGCATACCATTTGCTATCAGTCATGCTCAGAATAGGGGACAGGGGCTGGGGATAGGACGCATGGCCTTCTACTTGCCGGACAAGCACTCTCCCACTGAGCCACACTGTCAGCCCTTCTCTGTCACATCTCTTATGCCTATTGCGGCCTCTGCCTCTACTGTGCGCCCCACACTGAGCATCGGCTTGGAGCTCCTCTCCCAGCCTGCTTCAGATTCCAGCCTCAGCGGCTGCCCTGAGTTACAGCTGCCTCTTGTGTGGTTCCACTCTCAGGCTCTGCGGCGCTGCTTCTCTCTGGTGGTGCCGTTCTCTCTTGTGTTTATCTGGTTTTCTAGCTTTGAATCGACCAGTGTCACGTGTCTCTTCCTTCTTCTACCCAACTGCTTTATCCTCAGCTGCACACACAGAAGATAGAAGGGCCATGGTTAAGCCTGTGCCTCCCTCCTTTGGTTGAGTGTAAGGCAGGACATTCTGTATTTTTATGCCATCACAGTGTAACTCTCATCAGCTTTGTGAGCCTGTTAACTTAAGCATAGTGCAGTGCACCTGCCTGTAATCACAGCACTTGGGAGACTGGAGCAGGAAAACCAAGTGTGAGGCTAGCCTGGGCTAAGCTAGGCAATAGGACCCTGTCTGCCATCGCACATCCTGCTCTCACGTAAGCTTACTTGCGTTCCTGCTGGTTTCACTCCTTCCATCAGGGATGTGGGGAGGGACTTCTGAGGCTCCCTTCCCACCAGCACTGTGAGGACTGGCTCTATCTTTATGCTGTCCTGACTGAAGTAGCCTTTCCCTGAGAGCAGCTGCCTTGCCGGTCATCGCTGTTCTTACAATGGCAGAATCTCATGGTAGAAAAGTCCTGCTGTAGCTGATTACCAGGAGCAGAAATTCACTCAGACTGGCTGGCAGAGAATGGTGAGAGCGTTGGCACACACTGGAGATCATGAGAGACCCCAGGGAGCTCTCATCAAAACACTGCATTCCTGCCTCAGAGGGCCAGAAAGCCATCAGAAGCTCTGGTGGCCAGGAACGTCTGTGTCCTGTAGGCCCAGTGCTGTGCCAGCTTGGCTCTGGCATCTCTCCTCATCTTGGCTGGCTCGCTCCTGCTTGTGCAGTTCCTACTGTGCTCTAGCCTGGCCTCTCTTTGGCCTTCCACAACTGCTCTTTGTGAGCTCTGGAGTAAGTGTACTCTAGAGTTCACTGGCTCAGCCTAGTATTTTAATTCCAGACCAACAGTTCCACTGTGACAGGCCTCCTCAGATTGGTTCTTCCCCACCCTAATCCACTGTGGCCAAAAGATGGCTGCCTTCACTGGCAGCTCCTGTTTCCTATTGCTGTGTAACAAACTACCTCCAAACTAGTGGCTCAAGACGCTGCCAGCGTGATTCTGTACATTAGCTGGGCTCAGCTGGATGGTTTCCCTGATTGTGTGGTGCTGGCCAGGGCCACTCAGAAGGTTTTGCATGGTTGGGAGCTCACATGGCTTGGAATATGGAGCAGGCTTCGCTTGGCTGGCATCTCACGCAGGAGATGGGGCAGATTCTTGTGTAGTCTGTGTTTTGTGGGCTAGAGCAAACTGCTTAGAGCCCAAGCTGTCATCAGATGGTTCCCCCATGTCCTGCACTGTCTGCCTTCAGAAACAAGGATGGGAGGGAACTCCAAAAGTAATTAGAGACTTATTCTCTCTAGGAACAGAATACTTCTGCCAAAAATAAGTCAATAAACCAGATGGTGTCTGAACATACATAAGCTAGATTTTCTTCATTTATTCCAGGTATAGCACTCACCTTAGAAACTTGATAACTGTCATTCATTTCTTTTCCAGAAATTAATGTGATGATCCATGGATGACTCTTCCTTTAAATATTAATTCTCAGCTATTTTAGTTACTGCATTAGAAGTGATATCATATGTTTCCAGTTTTTCTGAAAAGCTATACTTAAATGAAAGCTAATTTCTATTTAAATAGTGTGTGAAAATGTAAAGTGGCTCAGAAAACCAAACAAACATCATTAGGCAGGCTGCTCTTTCTGATCCATTTAAATAGTATATCTCTCAAGGACCTTACCAGTGTGCAGTGATTCCTTAGGTAATGTGGGGTCACTTGGAAGGTGCGTGAGAGGGCTCCCCACTGTGAGGAAAGTGATCAGACAGAAGCTGTGTGAGAGCCCCTCAGTGTGAAGGAAGTGATCACTCAGAAGGTTCGTGAGAGGGCTCTTCAGGGTAAAGGAAGTGATCACTTAGAAGGTGCGTGTGAGCGCTCCTCAGTGTGAAGGAAGTGATCACTCAGAAGGTGCGTGTGAGGGCTCCTCGGTGTGAAGGAAGTGATCACTCAGAAGGTGCGTGTGAGGGCAGGGTCCTGTGTGTGCTTCTTCTTGTAGTGTTCTCAGAGATGTAGCCCTCATCCTGGCTCACGCCTCCCTTAGTACTCCCTCTCTGCTTCCTTCTCTTTGATCTTCATCTGCTTTCTAGGTCCAGTCGGCTCACTTCCACTGTGTGCATGCTCCTGTTGCCCCTCCCCACCTGCCATCAGGAGGTCTGTGCGGTGCCAGTGTATGGGCCTGCCTTCCCTATGACAGGTCTGTGACAAGGACATGAGTCAAGAGTCGGTTTAGAAAACACTGTAGTCCACCCTGGTGCCCAGCAATGGCTGGACTGTGGTGGTGATCCTGGGTGGAAGGTGCCATTTCCGACAGTCCTTGGCCATGCCAGGTTCCTTTCCTGCTGTCCTGTCCAGGCCTAGCTCAATCCACCTCCTCTGTAACGCTGCCTAGGAACCTCTAGCTTAGTTGAAGAAAACAGGAAACTGCTTTCTCCTGAGAGTGGCATTTCTTCTGGATTTAAATTAAACTGATTTTTAATTTGAAAGTTTACAGAGCTTTGGTAAAGTTGGGGGGATAACTACAGATTAGAGAGAGCCCAGAAGTGACTCAAGAACAAAGATGAAGCAACCATCCTTGTATAGTTAGGTGTTGCACCGTACAACTGATATATCTCTTTGGATTAAGAACAATTGAAGCCAGAACCCAGTGTGTTATTTTCATTCTTCCCCATTGCCCTCCACTGCCTCTCACAGAGCTGCTGTAGGATGCAAGTGGGCAAAGCGGAAGCAGCCTCCTTGTATCTGTAATGCACAGTCATCCCTGCCAGCCGTGAGCGCCTGGACAGACATCAGGGCAGGTTTTGAAGATTCTCATGGCCTGTAGAAAAGCATATGCCCTATTGCTCTGGCAGTGGCTCACTTTGATCTTGGGCAGTCTTGTTTCTTGTGTGAGGTTTACTGAGACTTCAGTTGGAAGTAGGCCTGAATAACAGGAGACCGTCTATGGTTACTGTGCTTGGCTTTAGCCTTCCCCAAGAGAGGATGATGAGGGATGTTTTACATCCCATAGCCAGAACTCTCACAGCCCGCCTTTTTGTTCACTCATTGCTTAGTCAATACATAGGAGCTGGGAATCTGTTTCTGCCTCAATATTTGAATCACAGGAAGCATGCATGTGCTGCTGCAGTGTTGACATGCTGACTACACTGAAACAGTGGGCATTCTATTTCATTTGCTTTACAGTGCTGCATTCACTGAGTGAGGCTCAGCTCTCTTTAGGTGGGGCCCCATGTTTACTGGAAAGGAACACAAGACACACACATGGAAGTGGGGTATTCTAGTGGGGTTTGCTGCTTTTATTCTGTCGTGGCCAATGACCCTGATATGTCTAAATTCAGCTTCCTCACTCAAATAGGAGCAGAAAAGGAGGCCTCGCAGACATGAGGCTGTGGTGCACAGTCTTTACAGACGCAGACTACAGCACCTGACAGCAGGTCGTCATTCAGTGAATGGCAGCTGGTGCTCCCAGAAGACTTTGCTGTTTTGTCACTGACAAAATGTAGGCTCTGTGGCTTCTGACTTACTTGGTAATTACAATTCAGAGCTCTCCAGAGTCACTTTCAATTGTGGCTGAAAGAAATGTACTACAGACTGGAGCTGTGGCTCAGCACCGACACTTTTCCAGGGGACCTGGTTTTGAGTCCCAGCACCTATGTAGCAACTCACAACCATCTTCTTAATTCTAGTGCCAAGTACTCAAACATCTCTCAGGCCTTTGCAGGCACTGCACACACATGGCACATAGATATATCTGCAGGCCAAATACTCATACATATAAAATAAATCTTAAAAAATTAAGAGAACATATTAAGTAGTTCCCACAACATTTTTTAAAAGGTCATTTGTTTTCCTATTGCCGTTTTTAAGTTCATAGCAAAGTTGAGAAGAAGGTTTCAATATTCCCCACATCCTGCCTGTTGCATGCATCACCTCTTCTTATTGTCACCTCCCACCAGAGGGATATGCTTTTTGCGTTTGCAGGGAGCCTACATTGGCATGCCATTATCCCTCAAGACCATAATGTACACTGGTATTCACTCAGTGCTTTGCATGGGGTAGACTTGAACAGTCTGTAAGCACATACTACCACTGTTTTCCCCTGCCCTTTCTATCAGTTCTGGGGATTGGATCCAGGGCTTTACACACGCTAGGCGAGCCCTATGCTCCTGAGCCCCGTTGTAGCCTGCCGCTCATGAATTTATTTTTGAATGTGCCCATTTAAGTTGTCTAACTCCGTGTTTTAGTTGTGCCTCTTGCTGTATCACACAGTCTACACCTTGTTCCAATGCTCTAAGCATTGTGTTCTTTCTATACTTGCCACCCACTGGTCGATTCCTGTCTCCCTGGGTTTGCTCATAGCTCTTACAAGAAGTTTATACATTTATTTGGCTTGTGATTCTAATTGCTTATGAAATAGTAAATTGAAGCATATTCACTTTGTAGATGAGTCTCCCACCTCTTACAGTGGTAACCATAAAATATTTACTAAAAGACAACATGGTTGAGATTGCCTGCTCTCAAATGTGTAACCAGCATGGGAAAGGCCAGATGTGTGGCCAGCATAGGAAAGGCCAGATGTGTGGCTGGCATAGGAAAGGCCAGATGT
>OU015751.1:27583119-27629105 GCA_907169655.1 Acomys percivali | reverse complement strand
AAGGAAGGAAGGAAGGAAGGAAGGAAGGAAGGAAGGAAGGAAGGAAGGAAGAAGCTAAGGACATGGTGGGAGTGTCAGTGCTTCAGAGGTTGAAGTGGGAAGGTCAGGAATCCTGGGCCAACCTCTGCTGTCTAGTGAGTTCAAGGCCAGCATGGCCTACGTGAGACGGTGCCTCAAAAGAAAACAACACAGCAGGGAAAATCAGTAAGGAAGAAGGCAAGAGTGTAACTAGGGAGACTGTCGGTGGCAGGCAGCAGGTGGATTAGATTCGCAGTAGGGAGCAGCACGGCCCCTCTGCCCAGGGATGCTGCCGCTGCATCAGCTGTCTCTCAGGGACTGCTTCACCGGCAGTGCCACAGACATTTGTGTTACAGCGGAGGTTACTACTGGGGTGTGAATGAAGATAAAGTGGTCCTCAATACCGTAAGGTGCACAAGGCTGCCCAGCCCCCAGAGCCAACAGTGACAAAGTAGGCACGCAGCACAGACCCATCCGCGGCTCAGACTCTAGACCGTGGCCTGTGGTTCGGTCCCACCAGCTTTTCTCACCGTGCATGTCCTAGGCTGTGTCTGTGTTAGGTCAGCGGTCAGACCTCACACAGGAAACTTAACTGAGCTAAGAGCTCGTGTCCAGACCAGAACGCCTTTGCTTCACTCTCTTCAGCCAGGGCTGCTGCGCACCCACGCTCTGTTTACCTGGTGTGAAAAGTCCTGCAGCAGGACCGCGTCAGAGAGGCACAGGCATGGTAGTGAGCAGTCCCACGTGCCCTATCCCCAGACTCAGCCAGTGGTGACATCTCACGAAACTGTAGTATAGTGTTGGACCAGGGCATGGCATTTGTACGGTGCGCCCCTTAGTTGTGTGTCACTTTATTTTATGTAAACAATACTGCATTAAGACACAGGACTAGCCCGGTGCTACCCAGAGCTCTCATATGCTTCCCCACCTCCCCCTACCCACCCCCCACTCTGACACCACTGATATGACGCCACCCTGGGAACTGGCTTTGACCTCAGAACCTTGAGAGTGCCGTAGGGTCCAGCAGTGCTCATGTCTGTCTAATGCTGTTTAATTGCGTGTTCTATTGTAGGGACAAGCAGATCTCTTGAAATACGCTAAGAATGAGACCCTGGAGAACCTGAAGCAGATCCATTACGCAGCTGTTTCCTGTGGACTGAACAAACCCGGCACTGAGAACTCTGAGGCCCAGCAGCCACGCCGGAGCCTGGAAGTCATCCCTGAGAAGGGCAGTGATGAAAATGGAGACTAAGGGCCTCCCCGTCACTGTAGGTCCCAACCCTGGGAGCAGTCGACAAGCACACTGCACTCAGTAATGAGCATAGTATCTGGGATGCTAAAGCACAACTGGATACCCAGCTGCAGCCTATTACAGCTGCGAATGTATGTAGCAACCTCGCGTGAAGGCAAATAAACTCTCTAACAAGAAACTCTATCCCTGGCCCAAACATGCTCTATCTGTATACACAACGCCCTGCGTTCCACTGTGAAGGACAGTGCGTTTGCTCTAGGTCCATCAAGAAACAACCGTTCCTGAAACCAGTTCACTCAGGTGGAAATGGATTGGATTGTTAAAGTCGTATTTACTGGTAGAGAGGTGACTGTGCACATCTTACTTGTGTGTGCTTACCAGCCTTGGGGCGCTAGAGGCGTCGGTGGCGTGCTTGCTGAGCCATATTTCCTAAGCAGAGTGTAAGGAGCCGGGAGCTGAGGACGACATGCTAAGGCTGCCTGCCTGGCTGAGGACGGGCTGTGTCAGCACGGGCAGCTGGACAGACAGAAGCGGCAGGCACCTTGTACATAGTTTTTCATTGTATGACATAGTATTCACATTAAAGATATCTTTTATGATATTTCTCCAATAGCAGTACATGCTTTTAGTGAACCGTTAACTTTTAAAACATGTCCTCTTCCATGAAGCCGATTACCTGTTAAATGACCGCTAAAAGTAACATGTGTAAGTCACTATGTGGCCTTTAGGATGGTTCTGACTTTTTGAAATGATGACTAAGTGCCTGATTCTGAGTAAGCTCAGACTCCACAGTGCCCTCTGCTGGCCTGAATCACCAGCGTGGCCAGGGGCGCCATGCTGTCTGCAGTATGAGCAGGAGTGGGGAGAGTGGTGGCAGCGATGCCAAACCCTTCAGGTGGGTCTGAGGCCGCCTTTCTCCTTCATAGTAAGGCATGTGCACCAGCTAAGCTTCAAACCAGTGGAACTTGGCGGTACTCTTGAGAGTCAAGAACCCTGCAGTCCATTTAATGGTTCCCACAAACCGCACTCTGTTTCCCTGAGGAAAGCGAGGTTCTGAGGATTCAGTGGGCGGTTTGGGTGTGCACTTACAGGATAGGAGGCCTGCGGGTGAGCTCACAGCCTTTTCTCCTGTGGACCACGCTCACGCAGGCGGCTGCTCCCACACCCAGTGCTGCTCAGGTCCTGCCGTAAGCCTTCAGCCAAGTGTGAATCTGGATGGAAAACTGTTTCTTCGATGATACCATAAACATCAGTCAGTAGCTGAGGCCCTTTGAAATGAACTCTGACAAGGAGAAAAATGAATTCAAAATCAGAATAACTTATAGAAACAGAAATGATGGGTAACATTGTTAGTGGTCCTTAAACTTAGCAAATAGCAGTGTTCAAGTTGAAGTTAAACAGTCTAGAAATCGTCTGTAAAAGTTATTTAAAATATAGTAAAAATATAGCTGTGTCTGGGATAATGGTGGTTACCATACAACATACAGGCCAAATGGCTGGTACTGTAAGACACATGTAATTTGCTGTTGTTTATTCAGGCCTAGAATCAGTGATTCTAGAGTGGAAGCTGGGCATGGACCTGTGACCCTACAGGTGACACTGGGAGACCCTGTCTCAGAACAACAGAAGACTGAGGGGGTTGCTGTCATTCACTCATGTCCCTTCCCAGATGTGGAAGCCGTGGGTGCCTGAGGTCTCAACATCCATTAGGGCCATGTTGGTGCTAATTAGCCAAGTTGCTTTTGGTATCTTTAAAGCGGTATGCCAGGAAGAGCAGGCACAGTGTCAGGAGGCTTCCCCAGGCAGACGTTATCCCCTGGTTGTCTAGTTCCTGCCTGAGAACTGTGCCACCTGTCACTGAAGACAGTGACAGGCAGCAGAGCCTGCATTTGGTTCCCCTTTCCTTACCAAATTGGGGGGAGAGGGGGCGGCATTTGTCAGACTAGAGAGAATCAAGGCTCGTTTACAGACCTCTGGGAACGATTCTCTTGAAAAGATCTCACTGGAAGATCCTTGCTTTAGGGGTTCAGAAATTGTGGGGACAGTCATGGTGGTGTGCCAGTTGACTTCCCTCTGCCATCTGTGCCCGCTCCTGGGGAGCAGCATGTGAGTTACCTTAGGTACAGATCCCCATGTGTTCGACTCTTACATGTATTGACTGAATTGTATGTGTATGAGCACATGAGTGTGCTCGCGTGTGCACAAACACACACACACATACACACACACATGAGTTTTACTCCTATTTGGGGGGCTGGGTACTTCAAGACAGCATAGGAACAGTAGGTAAATCTTCACTGAGGACCTGGGAAAAGGAAGAGCTGGACCAAAATGCACAGAAAACGATAAACACCTGCTCGGTCCTATGACAGCAAAGAGTCATGTTGTGTGTGAATGAAGCCAGGGTAAGGTGACAGCCTGCTCACAGAGTAAATCCTGGGTGTCTGTGACCATGGGAAGCGCGAGGAAACTGACCCTACTGATCTTCCACCTAAGTTTATCCTATGGAGACATAGTAAGCCCTTTATTTATTTATTTATTTAATTTATTTATATTTGCTTCTGTATATGGCTTCTGAATGCTAGGAAAGAAGTCAGAGACCAGTCTGCTTACCTCTGCCACCTCAGGGCAGTGTGACCCAGGAACCACACTGTGTGGGAGGGGTACGTTTGTCTTAGGCCTGAGGAGGATGTCCTTGTCACCCACATGGAGTTGGGGCCCCACCCAGCTTGCGTAGGCTCTTTGTCTGCAGCACGAGGCCTCTTTTAGCATGCTGTAAGTGCAAAGTTTAACATACTCACGGCATAGCCCCACTTTAGCCGTGCAGACGGGATGCCTGGCATGGACAGGTCAACCTGCGGTTCCCAGTAGTTGTCTCCGCAGTTGGCTTGAGCTTGAGCAGGCTTTGATCAGTCGTCTCAAAGCGCTTTCCATTGCTTGGGTTTGTGAAGGAGGAGCTATCTGTTGTGGCTATGAGCCGAGGGGTGTGCCCAGGGCACTTGGCTTATACCATGTTGTGGTGACTTAGATCTTAAATGTATCCCAAAGGCCCATGTCTTGCAGGCTCAGGGCCCAGTTTGGGATATTGGAAGGGCCTAAGTCATTGACATGCTCTTGATGGAGATGCTGGAATGTTGTCCCCCACCCCTACTTCCTCTCCCTTTGCCTCCTGATGACCAATAAGTGGGCAGTTTCCTGTGACACATGCTTTATGCTACCTCCTCACAGTCCCAAAAAGGTGGCTTCAGCTGACGCCTTTAGACAAAGCCAAGTCCACTGAGAGATCAGGGGATGAGGAGTGAGTCGGGTGACAGAGGAGCGGCATGTGTCAGTGCCAGCCCGAAGAGTGTGGCCTGCTGCGGAGTACCAGGCACAGCCAGGACCATGAGATGAGGAAGGGGAAGGCTGTGGTGAAACAGATGACTTATGAGCCAACCCAGGAGCCCAGCTCTCTTCCTCAGGGTAGGGCTGAGCATCAGCTTTATTTATTTTATCATTTTATTGCTCTTATTTAATTATAAGCAAACACTCATTTTTGCAAAAATAAAAAAATTCAATTCTGTTTGGATTTTGGTTTTTCAAGACAGAGTTTCTCTGTGTAGGCTTGGCTATCCTGGACTTGCTTTGTAGACCAGGCTGGCCTCGAACTCACAGTGATCCACTTGCCTCTGGGATTAAAGGCATGCGCCACCATGCCTGGTGTGGAAACACAAATTTAAAAGTGCCTGTAGGCTAGAGAAATGGCTCAGCGGTTAAAGGGGCCTGCGTCAACCCTGATGACCCGAGCTCAGGCCTATGACCCATGTGGTAAAAGGAGAGATCCAGGTCCTGCGGGTTGTCCTCTGGCTTGCCCATGCATCCCATGGCACATGCGCATGCACACACCAAATAAATGTAAAAATAATGAAGTGTGTGTGTGCTTTCACCCTGCCCATCTCCCACTTGCCACAGGAAATGGCACCTCTAGCTCCTTCATGGAGATGCTCAGTTGCCACCAAAAATGGCTCCTCTCTCTGGGAAGTTCTGCTTTAGTCAGTTGTTGGAGAAGCTGTTATTGTCCATTAAGACCAGGAGCATCAAGCACGTGAGGACCAAAGCTGTGGTTGAAACTGAAAACAGGAATCCCATAACTACAGAGATTGGGAGGAGGTAGAGGCTAAATTGTGTTTAAACATGACTGTTAGAACTGACAAGAACAGGTCGTAACAAGAGAAAGGTCTCCTTGGATGACTGTACTTCACAAAAAATATTATCCAAACATGACAAATAGAAGGCTTTTTTCATATGGACAAAAGCTAAGCCGGGCGTGGTGGCGCACGCCTATAATCCCAGCACTTGGGAGGCAGAGGCAGGTGGATCTCTGTGAGTTCAAGGCCAGCCTGGTCTACAAAGCGGGTCCAGGACAGCCAAGGCTACACAGAGAAACCCTGTCTCGAAAAAACCAAAAAAAAAAAAAAAAGCTAAAAGAGTTGACGATATTATGGCATGGACTGTTCTAGGTATAGAAGTGGACCTGCACAAGGAATGAGAAGAACTAAAAGTAGTAACTATACAACAAATAGGTTTTAAAATTAGTATTATTACTTTAGTCTATTTAATAGAGCACTGGCTGTTTCAAAAGAATGCATTGTGAGTCATATAGAATGTGCGCTATGACCACATGGTGTCCTAAGAAAAGAAATGGCGGTGCCTGCCCATGACAACAGCATGGGGTCTGTCTTAGTCAGTAGTGTCCTACTGCTGTGAAGAGACACATGACCACGGAAACTCTTATACAAAAAACTTTTTTATTGGGGCTGTCTTACAGTTCAGAGGTTCAGCCCATTGTTATCATGGCGGGGAAACATGGAGGCATGCAGGCAGACACGGCGCTGGAGGAGGAGCTGAGAGCTCTACACTTGGATCTGCAAGCTGCAGGAACACACACACACACACACACACACACACACACACACACTGGGTCTTGCTTGAGCTTCTGATGCCTGAAGCACCATCACCACCCCCACCCCCCACCACCACCCCACCACCCCCAGTGACACACTTCCTCCAACAACACCACACCTACTCCTACAAGGCCACAGCTCTAATCCTTCGCAAGTAATGTCACTTCCTCATGACTAAGCATTCAAAGACAGGAGCCTGTGGGGGCCATTCTTATTCAAAGCACCACATTTCCTCTCCCTGATCCCAACAGGCTTGTAGCCACATCATAATATAAAAATGCATTCAGCCCAACTGCAAGAGTCCTTATAATCTATCTCAGGCGTAACACTGTTTAAAAGTCAAAGTCTCTTTTGGGACTATGGTAATCGCTCAACTGTTATTCCCTGTAAAATCAAAATCAAAAAGCAGATCACACATTGCCAGCATCCATCGGCACAGAATAGACATCACCATCACAAAAGGGAAAAAAAGAGCATAGTGAACTAACTAACACAAGACCTAAAGCCACTGGGCAGACTCCAGACTCCGTATTCCCATGGCTGGTGTCAAAGCCAACTTCAGATCTTCAACTCCTTTCATCTTTGTTGATCACAGCACATATCTCTCTCGGTTGGGTACACTTCCTGTTAGCAGCTCTCCCCTGGGCACTTCCAGCATCTTGGGGTTCTAAGGCAATCCAGACTTTACCTTCACAGCTTCACACAGTGGCCTCTCTGGGGCTCCATGCAGGGACAGCCCTGAACATGCCTGCCTCAGCAGCTTTCCTTAGCCACAGAGGGAGCTTCCACACCCACTTTCTTGTAGCTTTCACTCTAAAGCCAGACCCACCTGCTGAAGCTGCTGAGTTCTGCAGCTTACTGGGGCTGGAGCATAGCCGGCCCCTTCACTCAGTTACACCTGCATCAGCGCTCTATTGTTGATGGTTTCCTTCACTGCTTAAGCTTTTATTGTTGTTGTTAATATTAATTATTATTATTCCTTTTCGAAAGTTGGAAGCTTAGCTGGGGGGGGGGGGGGGTCTTTCCCTCCAGCAGGGCTTTTCCTGTTTCCTAATCACATTGCAGTATGCTGTCTTTTGAACAGCTTTCCTGGGAGGTCTCTGCTCTCCTGCCCTAATGCCTGTTGATCTTGCTAGGCTGCTTCACTGGTTTGTGTTTAGCGCTGCTGCTTTCCATGGGGTTTGACCCCTGTGAGCCCCACCCCCACCCACCCCACCTCCCGCCCCATCACCATTTCTTCCTTTCAGGCAGTATTTAGAAAAGGTAGATTTTCAATCTTTTAATGTTCAGAAAGCCCGTTTTCAGGTTTTATTGAAAGTTTGCCTAGGCATCTAATGCTATGTTCCAAACCATTTTGTCTCTGAATCTTGAAATTCCACTCCATTTTCCTTTAGTGTTGAACTTATTTTTTTGTAGTTTACTTTTTCATTTTCATGGGGACTTTCTGTTTGCATTCATTTTACTTTCTACAATTCACCATTGTCATGGTGATGTAGATTGGCTTTTTCATTCATCTGACCAAAAGTTTTTTTTTTTTTTTTCTATATTGTTAGAGTGCTTAAAAACTGAAAGTCGGGAAGTAATCAGTTAGGCTCTTCTTCTGGAAGTCTCATTCTGTGTGTGTCATTCAGCATCCAGCAGTGGCCCGGGTTCCACTTCTGGTGGGTCGGCCCGGACATTGCCTGCTCCCCAATGAGAACAGATGGACCTTGAGATCAATGGTCCCAAGGCTGTCTTTCTCACTCAGGGGTGTCCCAGGGTACTCAGGGTGAGGCCCCGGGTGCTAGGATAGGTTCCTGTTCTTACCTGGAAAGGTGGAAATAATTTTCTACCAGGTGGTAGAGTTTAGCACTGGCATCAGACAGCAATGGAGACGTGGGAACTCCACAAGCCCCTGATGATACCAAAACTGTACAACTCTTTGTCTAGCTGCTGTGCTAAGCATGGCAGAGGAAGCAGGTGCTTGTCTGAAACCAGCAGGCAGGCAGATCCCGTGAGACACAGGCCTGGGCAAGTGCTTCACCGATCGATGGTCAGCACCAAGCTAGCGAGGCGGGGGGGGGGGGGGGGGGGGGGGGGGGTGATGGAGCAGATTCCAGTGGCTGCCAAGGCAGTTCTGCCATTGCTGCCTGACCACTGGGCATCCAGCTGTGGCTCTCCCCTCGACTAAGTGGATTCTCAGACACTCATGATGGAGGAATGACAAGAACCAGAGAATAAGCCAGCCAGCCTTTATTTATAAACCTTGGGCAGTGGGGAGGGGTTTGAGGGTGAATGTATCTGATTCGCTAGGGCTAGAGGTGCCAGGATATTTAATCTACATGCAC
Organism: Acomys percivali; assembly: GCA_907169655.1. NCBI lineage: Eukaryota > Metazoa > Chordata > Mammalia > Rodentia > Muridae > Acomys > Acomys percivali. The sequence goes on along the minus strand of OU015751.1, from coordinate 27,620,565 downwards.
TAGTACAGTACCTCATTTACATGCAGTAGCTGGGGTCCTATCACAAGAAGGAAAACACTGTGCTTAATTATTCCTATGGGAGGGGGAAGAAATTCCAGGTATGATTAAAGATCTTTTGCTAGAGGCTAGGATCTCCTTAGCATTGGGTGGGGTATCTCCAGGAATGCCGAGGTACTTGCTGAACAGGTTTCTTGTCAGGAAAGGGTCAGGCCTGTAATCTTCCCTGAGGGCTATATGATGCTCCTTACAGGATGTGGGGTTCCCCAGATTAGACAAAGAGAACCCTGCTGAGAAAGGGAGTCCACGTTACAGACCGAGTACGGAGGCTATCCAGAAATGTCAGATTTCAATCTCTGCAGCAGAGCGCCGCATGGGGGTGTGGTGAGTAGATGAGATGACCTTAGAGATGGGTGAATGGATGAGGGGTGCATGAGGTGTTAGGGGAGGGGAGCTTTCTGAGGTGACACCTAAGCAAAACCGTGAATGATAAGGACTCGTGAGGGGGTACGGGAAAAGCAAAGCACCCCAAAGGACCAAGGTGGCAATAGACAGAGTGCTTGGGACAGAAGTGAACTAAGTGGCTGGGGAGCACAGCTGGGCGGCAGAGATGGGGGGGGCACAAAGCCTACAGAACTGGAGAAGCTGAGGTGGTAGGTGACCTGGCTTCCACATAAACAGTCACTCTGGCTTCAGTATAGGAAGTGAGGCAGGAATGGCCTGAGCAAGCCACTGCTGTGAGCTGGCCGAGCCACAGGGTCATAGCAAATGCAGGGAGGTACAGTCAGATTCAGGTGGACACAGCGGGAGAGAACCCAAACATCCATTTTAGCCTCAGCAACTAGGTGAGTAGAGGCACTAACACAGAAGGGAAAGCTTGAGGAAAAGCAGCATTGGATAGAGTGCTGCTTGGACATGTCTACACTGAGTTGCTGGCTAGGCAGGTGGGTCTGGTGTGTTCAGGGCAGCTGGGGCACCATCAGTGGGTAGTGAACCAAATGCACCCTGCCTCTGACCAGCACCCTGGTCCCCAGAGCCCTTTACTGTGAAATCGTGTGTTGTCAAACTACCCCTACTATTTATTTAGTTACACCCTCTCCAGTTCTGCTTAATCTTTCCAGAACCCTCCTTGATGGACGCAAACCTCCCGGATCAATCAATCCATGCACAGGTTCTCCCCCGCCCCGTGTTTCGGTTGCTTTTCTTCTGTGCCTTAGCTTCAGTTCCTTGAGCTCGCTTTCTATCAATTCATCCTTCTTCTGGCATTCCGTTCTTACTTTGTGACTTTAGGACCCATGTGAACCATTGCAAATAGCTCTCTCTGCAGCGTTTCCTCTCTGAGCTGTTCTGTTTGTCTTGGCCCTTTGTTTGGTACTAGTTTTCCATTTTAAGTCAGGAAGCATGGGGCTCAGCTCATGTGTCTGGAGAGGTCCTTCTGAGCACCTGTCTGGGATGCTTTCCATGCAGGTATGTCGCCCTCCAACCTGACCTTCTGGTGAGGAGACTAATGTACCGTGTCCAGAGTGTCCATTAACTACACAAGCGGGAAGCAGTAGGCAAGCTGATGTCTTAAGTGGTTTTCAACTTTGTGAGGTGTGAGCTCGTCTGACAGAAAACCAATGACTGGTCAGCAGATAGCTACTGTCAGCTACAAGTCCTCAGTGACTTCCTGTATCCTCAGTGTCAAGGCACATAAAAGCTCAGCCAGACACCTGGCCATAGTGTTTCAAGAGACAGGGACCCACTTCCGTGAGAAGAACTTCTCTGGAGGCAGTTCAAGGACAGTGAGGTCTGGGGAGGGCACCTACAGCCAGTCGCCTCAGAGGGGCTGCTGATGCATAGGGAATTTTAACTGTACCTGGTGCCTTATGCCTATAGTCCTAGAAGTGGAGAGGTTGAGGCAGAAGAATCACTGTGAGGTAAAGACCACCCTGGGCTATGTAGTAAGTTCCAGGCCAGGCCAGCCTCAGCAGTCACAACAAACAAATTATCTATAAGATCTTTAAGTCAATCTTAGGAAATTTCTTTCTTTCCTAGCAGGGGACACCATGGAAGTGGATTCAGAAATGGGGACAAGGACACACAAAACAGTACCTTTAGTGTGCAGGTCACTGTTACTGGGGTCCCCCTAGGATAACGCCGGTGTTAGAGACAGTGCATGTGAAGATCTTGTCTTTTCCTCCCATGTCCATCACTGGCTTGTGGCATTTTCTATGCCCAGAAAAATATGTAAAATCAACATGAATGATAATTAAGGGGAAAGGCTAAGTGAGGTCATGTGGCCTCACCCAGCCACACCCCATGAGCCAGCCCAGAGACCACGCCCTGCGGAAGCCAGAGGGTGGCCTCCAGCACACTTGCAGGGCGCAGTCCCAGCTGGTGGTAGTGTCTCAGGCTCTGTGGCCACACTGCGCAGCTGCCATCGATTTGCTGCCCTCATTCATTATTTAAAACCTAACTCAAAAAAACGACGAAGGCCAGCAGTCATTCTGAATTAATTAGCTTTTCTGGCAGCTGCCATCTGAGAATTAGGAATTTTCCAGAGCCAATAAATTCTAACTGATACTTTTTTGTGTGTGTGGTGTCAGATTGGATTAAAGGAAATGTTGTGGGGAAAATTAAATGCTACGCCTTTCTTATTGCTTCAGTTGCCTCCAGATCACTGCTTTTCACGATGATAAGTAGACCATAAATTCTTATAACAATAACAAATTCAAATAAATAGGCAGAAGAGAGCTTGTTTACTGCTTACTGAAGGGTCTGGGCTTTGCCTTTCAGAGATTTTCAAGTCCAGGGTTGGTATAGATTCCTCAAGGAATTTCCCAGACTGAGCTTTTGTGTTCGCTTTTGATGAGGTTCTTGATTCTGAGAAGGGCACGGTGATAATAAGATGAGAGCAAAGAAACAGGGCTGCAGGGTCAGGACCTCAGGGCTCTGGTTCTGTCCTTAGCCTGGGACAGGCTGGTTGCACTGGGCCCTGCTGCGCTCAGCACTGCAGCCCTGCACTGAGCACCATGCTGACTCCTGTGAGAAATGGTAGGAGTGGCCACTGTGCAGAGGACCGACCTTGACTTCTGACATCACATGAGTGGGTTTCCCAGCACCCAGTGGGTCCTCTAGGCAACGGGCTCACAAGCTAAAATGCTTGGGAGGAAGAAGAAGTCTGGGCATTCCTAAGTGAAATGTCACTTTAGTTCTAATAGTGGGCACATGCCCAAGTAATGGCACCTTAAGTTGGAGGTGTTATTTTATGGTAACTGAGTTTCAAAGTCCTAAAGCCCAAGTTAGGCACTTAGATGTCTTAAAAATCCATGGAAAATGGAGTTTGCTGGTTAATAGTGTCCACTTGTCTTGATTGACAGATGCCTTGGGGTTGGGAAGCCTGCCCCTGGGTCCAAAGGCGGCCGTAGAGATGATTGGCCATGGGGCTCTCTGACAGCTGAGTGAGAACAAGGCTTTGTAACTTGTCTCAGAGCATCCCTTCCGGATCCCAGGACACACTGTCCCTGGGCATCAGACTGGGGGACATTCTAAATTATTTTAGGATGAAATGGACTCTTCCTGCATTGCTTTCGCCCTCTAGTGACAATGATGGCTTTGAGCAGCTCTTTTCTTGACTAAGAATGTCCCTTAAGCTATATGGCCACTGAACTCTGCTGTATTAGGTGACACTTGGTAATATTATGATTACTTTCTTTCTTTTTTCTTTTTCTTTTTCTTTTTTACATTGTATTGATTCTTTGTGAGTTTCACATCATGTGCCCTAATCCCATTCATCTCCCCATCTCTTTGTATCTGCCTTCCACTTTTGCAACCTATTGTCCAAAAGAACATCATCATCATCATCATCATCTCATCATCATCATCATCTCATCATCTCATCATAAAAGCTGTAGTGTGTCCCAGTGTGTCTCATATATACACATACAGCCTTTTGCTTAAATAGCTTTACTTGCGAATGTTCATTGCAATGAGTCGTTGATCTGGTTCGAGGCCTCTGGCTTCTGCTGCGCCATCAATACAGGATCCTCACTGGGCCTCCTCTGGGACATCCTGTTGTCGCCCTGTGTCATGGAGATCCTGCAGCTTTGGTTCTGCATGACCAGCTCCTTCCTGCGGGCCAACTCAGAACCCTGGATCTGGGCCTGGGAGGCAGCTGAGTTGATCCCCCCCCCAGCTCTCCCACACCCACACACCCGGGTGCGCTCTCCAGCACTTGCCCCCAGCTAGCTCACCCAGCGCTGCAGCTGGCAAGCGACAGGGTCAGCTAGCTTACTCTCATGCCCTTGGGACGGGCTCACCAGGGCTCATGCCACCAGAGCCAGCTCTACTGTGGAGCCCAAGTGAAGTGAAGGGCGCACTCTCCCTGCGAGGGGCGGGGCCAGCTCTGCAGAGCCCTTGAACATCACCATGGTTCCAAGCAGCAGTTCACACCAGTGATGTCCACATGGCCTTTGGTGGTGATATGAGCCACTGACAATGACACAGACTCCTGCTGCTGCATGGCCACTGGCCCAGACACGGCCCTCAGTGGCAGGCCAGGTCAGGATTTCACCAGGGCCTCAGGTGACAAGGCAGGCTACTCACATCACGCTGCTCCTCTCTGTCCTGAAGTCTGTAGTTATGCCTAGGGCTGGCAGGCCTCTGGGTGCCTCTGCCTGCCTGTGCAGCGTGGCGTCCACTTTTGATTTTTAAAAAAAGTTGTTTGTGTGATTGGGTGTTGGGGATTTGGTCTGGTTGCTGCCCAAAATGCTTGTAACTTTGCCTAAAAACTTATTCCTGTTTGACCAATAAAAAGCCAACATACCTATGCAAATGTGATAGGTGTGGCTAAGGTTAACAGGCTTTTGGGACAGAGAGGTTCTTGGGAAAGGAAGCAGTCAGAGACCGGAAGAGGATCTTGGGAAGGAGACGAGAGAGGAGAAGGAAGGAGGCCACCACCGTGGATGCCGTGGAGAACATGGCCAGTGTGGATGGAGATTTGGCCTGGATGACGAACATTAGCAAGTATTTGGGATTATGGATGGGAAGAAGCTTGGTAGAAATTATTAGAAGCAAATGGCACGGGATTGGGGCAGGGAGAAATGGGAGGTAGTTTAGGGGAATAATATCTGCCTTGCCCCAGGTGAATCAAGGCTATTTTAAAATGTAACAGGTGCCTGTATTTTCTTGATTGGTAGCAAGTTAGAAAATACCACCTTGGTAACTATAACCTAATAACAAACATTCATTAAGCTATACTTCTAAATTAACCATAACAATTGGGTTTTACCTGCGTGTGTCTGTGTACCATGTACATACAGTTACTGTGGGGGCCAGAAAAGGGAGTCGGACCTTCTGGAAGTGTTAACTGTGGTGATTAGCTGCCATCTGGGTGCCTCTGGGAGAGCAGCCAGTGCTCGTACCCTTGACGAATACTCACTTTCTTAGGGAATTATTTGGATTTTTAAACTCTCAGCATTGACTCAAGAGCAGGCCATGGAGTGAGTTTGCAGGACACCATCAGCACTTCGAACATGATAGAATAAGCATGGGTGGGCGATTCCAGAATCAGAGTGATTATCTCCAAGACGGACAAGTTTATTTCCTAATCCTTTTTGGAGTTCAGTGTGTGATGCGCACAGCTGACTAACAGGATTCTCTTTCCATGGTCACAGCTGTGGCTCCAGGAGGGCCCACCCTGAAAGGGTGCTCATATCCAGTTCTAGGTGATGTTGTGGAAGAGGCAATTTTCCTCCTGGGTCAGGCTGCCTCTGATACTGATGGGAAACTCTTGAATTCTGGGGCTGCACAGTGGGCTGGGTCCCTAAAACCTACGTGAAAAACAACAGGAAACCTCAGGTGAAGGGCAGACCAGCCTTGAACACTTCAAAAACGTACTTTTTCTTATCAACATCCTTTTTTTTCTTTTAAAAAAATGTATTTATTGTTTTTTCTGAAGCAGGTAGATCCCTGATTGACTTAGAATTTGCTATGTAGATCAGGCTGGCCTGCACCACCACACTGGGCTTTTTAATTACTCTTATTATTTTAAATTATTTATTTTTCCTGTTGGTTTATTACTCCCAAACATGAGGTCTTCCCTGGAGCACACTTGATATACCCAGAATCACTCCCTCGGAGAGACCGGATGACCCTCCTCTCTGAAGGCATCAATGCAGAAACCTCCTTGGTTAGGGGTGGGGCTTGGTGCCTACTTCCACTTTTCTGTGCTGAGAATTTGTCTGGCTTGAAATGATGCAGGTGTCATGTTGTCACAGTCTCGGTGGGTGCATATGTGCAGCAGCTCTGCTGTGTCTGTAGACACTGTTCTCTTGGAGTTACCCACCATCCCTGGCTCTTACAGTCTTTGTGCCTCCTCCTCTGTATAGATTCCTGGGCTTTGAGCAGAGGAGTGTGATTAAAAACATCTCATTTATGGTTCAGTGCTCCAATGTCTCTGGTTTTCCAGCATTTGCTGATGATGGGGATGATTATATAATCTCTTCTGTAACTGCTTCTCAGCTGAAATTAGGACAGTTGTCAGGGCCCAGGAAGTCTGAGATGCTAGGCAAAGCCTGGGAGGGTGAAAAGGAGTCTGGCAGTGGCAGGGGACGTCTGGCTCACGGCCCGGGTTCTGCAGTCTCGTCTTCAGCTAGGGAAGTGCTGGCCACGTTGGAGAAGTCTAAAATGCTGGTCCAAAGCAGGGGCACAAGCCTGATGGTAGGAGACCTGAGGGAATTCTGTCTGCTTTAGCTGACCATTGGATAATTTTGCCATTCTTTCCTAAAATAACTTGTAAGGACAGGGGCCGGTCATTATTACAAGGAGTATGGAGATCAGTGTGCCAAGGAGAAGAGCCAGGGGCCCAAGGGAAACCAAAATCAGAGTTCTGCAAAGGAGATGGAGCTTGGAGGCTGTAGAGTTCTTGACGGCTCGTGTAAGTTTTGACCTTTCTCCCACCCACATGAGTACAGCATGCCTTCCAGCACAGCCAGGGCTCACTGGTCCTGCAGGACCACCTGAGGCTGGGGTGGTGCCGGCCACTTTAGAGCAGGCTGCAGGCTACAGTTGATTCCTGGATGGTATCTGTAAGCTGAGTAGAAATCTGTTCAGACAGATATAGACCAGGGTCTATCTAAGGTAAAATTCCAGTACAATTGAGGGGACATCTCTATCTTGGGTATACACTTGGAACTTGCAGATCTGTGGTCCTGGTAGTTGGGGTAGTAGTGGAAGGAGTCCCCAAGACCAGGCATAGGCAGAAGGAGGGAAAACGTGAGCTGTTGACTGGCAGAAGTTCGTGTCTGGAGTCCGTTTGACTTACGACAGGTGGACCCAAGTCATGATTCCCAAGCTATATGAATTTTTTTTTTTTTAAGTTTTAAAAAGAGAAAGTTTTGGATATATTAGCATGACTACTGTGTGTAGCCTGCACTGGAATCCTCATTGTAGAAAAAGCAGTTAAGCCGGGCGTGGTGGCGCATGCCCTTAATCCCAGCACTCAGAAGGCAGAGGTAGGTGGATTGCTGTGAGTTCGAAGCCAGCCTGGTCTACAAAATGAGTTCAGGACAGCCAAGGCTACCCAGAGAAACTGTGTCTCAAAAAACAAACAAACAAAAAAAGAAAAAGAAAAGGCAGTTAAAATGTCTGTAAATAGCTGGTGAAGACTCAGTACTTTGAGCCATAACAAAAACTTGAGAACCCAAAAGGATGGTTCTGTGTTAAAAGCATGAATACACTTTCCTCTGCCCAAAGGGCTGGATAAATATAGATTGGACAGAGATGTTTTCAGTACAATGGGAAGCAATTTTGAATCTATATTTGTAATGCCCAAGATTAACTCTGGCAGTGGTGCTACCGGCAACAACACATGGCTGGAGCCATACTGATTTTGAGATAACAAGGGTGGAGCCACGGCTTCATCCCCATCTTGACTAGCAACCATTTTGTTGTGGGAGAGTTAGGCCTTCCCTGTCATTTTATTGAGGGCTACCAGCTCCAGTGCATTGCCGACCACCAAATATAACTTCTGTCTGTTTAGGCTTTGGCTGTTTGGTCTGCATATTTAAAGTTATGCTAAGAACTGAAGCAGGTAATTACAAGATTAAGGTTTACCTAGTCTGCTGTTTTACATTTTCAAGGTTAAGCCTAGGGTGGGTACTTAAAAACAAGCAAAGTATGTTTAGCTCAGTGGGACTTAATAGAGTATGGTCCTCAAGCCTATCAGAGAATCTGCAAAATATGGCCTTAAATACTTAATTAAAAAGCTTACTGTGACAGAGACCCCAGCTTCTAGTGGTGACCCCAAGGCCTCCAAGAAGATTTGGGCACTACGGCCGATGACTCCACCTGGATTATGATACAGGGCAAGACTGCCCCAATTGGCCCACTGCTAAGGCCCTGCCTAAACTGTGGACAAACACGATACCTGGAGAGCTGACAACCCTATTTTGCCTAGACAAACACGGTTAGTCAGTCTCCCAAGTTCCTCCTCCACAGAAAAGCCTCTCATATCTGCTGGGCCTGGTAGCGAAAGACTGATGCTGCCCTAGGACCTGACCCCACAGGAGCCTAGTGGGAAATCCTTCTGGGTGATGGGTAAGCCTCTGTGATGTTGATACATAGGTCGCTTGGATTATGCTTCCTGCAGTAATTTATTCTTCACAGGCCTCTGATGCATTTGAAGATCATTTTAACAGCAAAAACCAAGGCTTCAGCTGCCTTCTCATAAAACTTAAAGTTTATGAGCTCTGATAAAGTATTTGAGGGTCTAAGAAGTTGTTTTAAGGTTGGTAAATGAAAGTTATAAAGGTTGGAGATGATGCTCATGTATTTCAAATCTGTCTATATTTGTAAAATTAAAAGATTCTTATAAGCTTTAGGGAATATGCTTCTCACAGGGCAAATGGATTTCAGATAAGTACAACAGCCTGTTCGGCAGTGAGTGGGATCTACCCCCCTTTCTCCAGCCCCTGCACCCACCTGCCTCCAGCTACCAACAGCATGGGCCTAGGAGTTTCAAATGCATGCCCAGGGAAAAATTTTCTTTCCCTAAACTCCTTAACTTTATAATCTGTCCCTAACACATAGCTGTTCCAGCATCCTTCCAGGTGTTTCCTCAAGAGCTGTATCCAGAACCCAGGTGCTCCAGCCTAACCCTCAAAGACTGCTCTAGCTGGGATTGCAGTTTCCTAGTCAAAGATGCTCTCACAGATTCTGGTCAGCAAATAGAACAGCCTGCTCTTTCTAGACCTGGCCAACATTTTAGTCTTTTTCCTCATTCTACCCCCAAATATCAGTAGCCCCAATTTCAGCAGGAAGTAGTCAAAGACAATGTCTTCACCCTTTATCTATTTCTTATTTAAAAAAAAAAAAAAAGGTGGCTGGGATGTGAGGTCCTACCTGCTGCAGGTGTGGCTGGCATACGCCCCACCTCTCCTCTGAACGCTCCAGCGCAGGGCCAGAGCTTCCCCTCTCCCAGAGGCTCGTTGCTATATAATCCAGACATTTTGGTTCTTATCTCTTTTGCATCTCCCCCCCCAACTCCCTCCCTGCTATTCCCAATAACCTGCATTTATACAATATAACTTTGTCTTGCCATTAACTCATTCCATTATAACCTATTAGATTTTGGAGAAAAGTTTTAAATAAGCTTCCTCTGGTTTGGAGAGAAAGCACTATAACCCAACTAAAGCGCCAGTTTTTTTTTTTTTTTCTTTTTTTTTCTTTATAGAACAGAGCAGCATTAAATATTTTTAATATTACCCATGCCCAAAGGCCGTTTGCATCTCTGTAGGACTGAATCCAGTGAGCAGAGCGTGGGACTACAGCAGAGAGCAAAAGCAGAGATGAGAGCACGAGCAAATACAGCTTAGAAAACATTTTTGCGAGTGGAGAGCAGACAAAAGTTTAGAGATAAGGGATTTGGGGACCATTTGTGAAGTGACAGGAGTTGTTGCAATCTGAGCTAATTTGGAACCTGAGTGTGTGCCATCATTGGCTCCTGAGCTGTTCTAAGCTGTTTGCAATAAGACACTGAGGCTTAGAGAATCTCAGAGTCCAAGGAGGAAAAGAGACTAGGGAAGGCAAATGTCCCTGTTCCTGCTGAGCAGGAAAGAGCCAGCTGAGAGGTGACACTCGGAGCAAAGGAGGCATCTAAGGCTTAGGGGAAGGCTCACAAACAGGCACTCCACCAGAAGGAGGAGGATTCCAGTGTCCTAGAGGCCCGGGAGGGCGTGGAGAAGAGCGTGATGTACCTGCAGCTACCTGTTGTTAACAGGCTAACAAGAGGGACACAGAGGGGCAGAGACAGAGCAGGCATCTCCTAGGGGAAGGTGAGGACTCTACAGGAGGGAGCTGAGAGCAGGCCAGGAAAAGAGTGAGTGGTAGGCCAGAGAGACAGAGCAAGCTCCAGGAGCAATCTGAGAACATGTGGGGAGGGAGAGGGAGAACGGGAGAAACAACGGTTAAGTGTTCTGGTGACAAGAACTTCAGTCTAGGATGTCCCAAAAGCAGACCAGGAGACTTGTCAGAGAGAAATGTCCCAAATCACAAAGGAGATGGAGACAATCTGTTTCCACCGAATAGATGCCCAGTAGAGTATGAGGAGCTGCCTGACATACTGGCATGACTTTTGTAGCAGTACTAGGCTCCAGGAACTAACAGAGACAGGAAATGCAGCTCTAAGGTGACACTTACCTGAGTACCAAGGCAGAGACAGAGCCTTTCCATGTTCCCAGGAGGGTGCAGAACGCTCTAGGAATCAGACACACACATGCGCACGCGCGCGCGCGCGCACACACACACACACACAGAGGCCCTGGATCATGGTGGAGAAGCATAGTAGGTGGAAGGAAGAAGCGGCTGAAGAGGTGGACTCTAGAATTTGTAGTCAAACGTGGTGCGTGGCAGCAACCAGCAGAGGCACATGATCTATACCTTAGGAGAGTCAACACAGCAGCCTTGTTCAACTAGCAGAGGTCAGGTCCACTGGGAAGTAGCTCATTTGTGCCTCTCCTAGGTTTTTTGGCACCAGATGTATAAACTGACCATATGACATGGTATGCTTAAGCCTTTATTTTAGATATGAGAGAGAATAGCCAGAGATAGCCACAGGAGTCCAGAGAGAGAAGATAGACTGAACATAGCCAGGAGACTGGACAAGGACATTAAAACAAACAAACAAACAAACAAACAAAACACGGGAAAAGCAGAGAATGAGAGAGTGAAAGAAGTGTGAGAGTGAGCGAGCGAGCGATAGAGAGGGAGAGAGAAAGAGGGGGGAGAGGGAGGAAGGGAGAAAGAGAGAGAAAGAGAATGAATGAATGAATGAATGAATGTATCTGACATAGTAGGTTTATAAGAAGGACTGTGAGCTAGAGGAAGTTTAGGGTTAGGGATGAGGTAAGAGGAGAAACTTGTCCCTTCTGTCTTTTGAAATTTGGGGACATAAGGTTTCCTTTGGACTGATAGTAACCAATAGCACTGGGAATAGCCTGTAATGTTTTGGATGTGATGGGACCCTTTTGGCCAATAACTTAAAAATATGTAATCCATTCTTGATATTGGTTTTAATTGTTGACATATGGTGCCTGCTGAGGAAGGGGAAATATAGTATTATAAAGGGATAAATGGAAAAACTACAATAAAAGGTATGGTGGTTTGAATTGGTGTGGTCCCCCAGAGACTTTGGGGAGTAGCACTACAGGGAGTAGCACTATTAGGAGGTGTGGCCTTGTTGGAGAATAAGTGTGACCTCATTGGAGGAATTGTGTCATTGTGGAGGTAAGCTTTGATGTTAATATGTGCTCAGGTAACTCAGATTACTCAGTGGGACTCAGTCTCCTGTTGCCTGTGGAAAAAGACATAGCACTCTCCGCTCCTTCTCCAGGACCGTGTCCACCTGCATGTTGCCATTCTTACTTCCATGATGATAATGGACTGAATTTCTGAAACTATAAGCCAGAGCCAATGAAATGTTCTCCTTTAAGAGTTGCCTTGGTCATGGTGTCTCTTCACAGTAATAAGACCCTAAGACAAAAGTCATTACCAGGGAATTGGGTATTGCTGTGATAGGCATGACCATGCTTCTGTTTGGAGGAATGTAGGTTAGAGGGCTTTGATTTGGGAAAGCAGTGGCATGTCTTAAGCAGGGCTCAATGGGCCATACAGTAGGAAGATGGAAGACAGTGGTGCTGAGGATGATTTGTACTATGGGGAGGGGTGGCTCAAGAAGTTTCAGAGAAGAATATGTTAATATGTTGTCTAGAAGTTGTTTTTGTGGTATTTTGTTGAAGAATGTGGCTACTTTTTGCCCTTGTCCAAAGAGTCTACCTGAGGCTAAGGTGAAGGGATTAACTGCATTGGCAAATAAAATTTCAAAATAGCCTAGCACAGACTCTGTCCTGTGGTTCATGCTTATGAAGAGCATTTTGATGAAACAGAGCAAGCTTAGAAAGGGAAAATACAAAATGTCTGGTTCAAGGATCAAAGAGGCACCAGAAAGTGGATTGGAAAGAAATCCTGTGTTCAAGGATATGAAATGGAATTAAGGGAGTGGTGATTTCGGGGCAAGATCCCACCCAGCTAAACTTATAGTCTTGTGAAAATGAATTAAAGAAAAGCTTAGGTCCAGGCATGGTGGCACATGCCTTTAATTGCAGCACTCAGGAGACAGAGACTGCACATCTGAGTTCAAGGTTAATCTACAGAGCAAGTTCCAGGACAGTCAACCTTAGGCAGTGCAGGAAATAATGAAAAACAGAAAACTGAAGTAGTAATTGGGCAAAGGGGGCATGTTCCAGCCCCAGAAAACAGCAGGACCTGACAGCTTTGGTTATTTTTTTTAGAATCAAAGATAGAATTTCCCTCTACAACCAAGGAAAGCCACTGAGGCCAGGAATGTGTCAGGGGGCCCAGAGAGACCATTGTGTGAAGCTGTGAAAGCCAAGCCTGGATTGCTTTGGAGACTCCAAAAGGTTAGTGATGCCAGAGCTGTGGGATACCTGTTGAGGAAAGCTGCTAACAGGGAGTGGAACCAGCCCAAGAGAAAGAAGTGTGTTGCAGTCAACAAACAGAAAGGAGTTGGAGATCTGAGGAGCATTTTGACATCAGATATGGAGATGCAGAGTTTGGAGTTTGCCCAGCTGGTTTTTGGTCTTGTTTTGGTCCAGCATTTCCTCAGTTTTCTCTCTTCCCTACCTTTTGGAAGAGTAATATATATCCTGTGCCATATGTTGGAAGTCCTGCTTCCTCCCCCAACCCCCCAGCCCCCCATTTTTTTTGAGACAGGAGTTTTCCTGTGTAATAGTCCTGGCTGTCCTGGCCTCACTTGGTAGACAGGCTGGCCTTGAACTCACATAGATCTGTCTGCCTGTGCCTGCTGCATGAGCCGCCACAGGGAAGAGAGTGCATGAATCTCAGAAGAGACTTTGAACTTTGGACTTCTTAACATTGTTTTGACTGTGATGGTCTATGGGGACTTTTGAAGTTAGGCTATACACATTTTGCATTGTTATGGCTACAAGCCTATGGGAGCCAGGGAGTGGAATGTGGTGGTTTGAATAGGTTTGACCCTCATATATTCATGTGTTTAAATGCTTGACCCATGGCATGTGGTACTTTTAGGAAGTATGGCCTTGTTGGTGGAGCAGGTGTGGCCTTGTTAGAGGAAGTGTGTCACTATGGAGGTGGGCTTTGAGGTAATATAAGCTCAGGCTATGCTCAGTGAGACTCAGGCTCCTGCTGCAGCCTGTGGATCAGGATGTAGAATTCTGAGCTCCTTCTCCAGTGCCAAGTCTGCCTGCATGCTGCCATGCCTCTGACACTGTAGGCCAGCCCCAGTTAAATTCTCTCCTTTATAAGAGCTGCTGTGGTCATGGTGTCTCTTCACAGAAATAAACACATAACTAAGACAAAGAATTAAATAGGTAAATGAGAGGGCAGCATAAAGCAGGGATATGGGGAGGGCAAATAACACTAAAGCCACGAGGACACCTACTACCTGTCGATGCTTGCTCAGATACATGCATATATGGGATCTAAATGGAATCACCATATAATGATGGAGGCAACACCCTTATTTTCATGATGGGTAGTGGAGGATGGCCACTGTTTCCTTTGACTCCTAAATTGACACTCTGCATGCCTCAGCCCCCAGAGAAGCTCCGGGGGAGCAAAGTGCTGGCTGTTGCTTGGTTATCTCTAGGTGACCGTGTGGTTAGCCTCTCTTCAGTGCCTGCCCCAGGCTTTCTTTGAATCTCTGAGAAACAGGATTCTGAGAAGCCAGCAGCAGCTTTGCTCCCACCTGTTACAGTGCTAGGGCTCACACACTTGCTAGCCCAGCACTTTCTTGTTTAAGCCTTTTAAACAATGCTTTGGTTATTTTTACTTCCTGCACATCGGTGTTTCACCTGCATGTATGTCTATGTGGTGGCCACTGACTCTGACAAGGATCCATCCGGTAGTGGGAAGGGTGAGAAAGCCATGAGCCCTGCAGACAGCTCAGAGATGAAGGATTCCCACCACTGCTTCGTTACCCTTCCCCAGAGCTTACAGCTACCCCCGCCCCTGCCCCGCCAGTCAGGTGTGCCTGTGATGGTGTACGTGGGGACAGCTTGGCGGTACACCTTTGCTCTGCAGTGTCTGTGCGTTTTCTGTGACTTGGGTCCTGGATCTCTGAATAGGGGAATGAACAAAGGACAGACACCAACACAGTGAAGTACTGCCCCACCCAGAAACTTTATTAGGCACAGCACAGAGGGGAGGGGTTCCCTAGTCCCTGAAGGAGGCCTCTGTAGGCAAGCAGTCACAGGCTGTAGACATCTTTGCACACACTGGCCAATCAACCATCAACACTCAGACTTGGAGTAAGGAGGAAAGCCTTGTCATTCCTCAGCGCTTCACCTCTGGGTAAGGCTTTGCCATTTGATTGGGGCAGTGTCTATGTCAGCAATCCACACTCAGTCAGGACTTGTCTCATCTAGGGGTGGGCGAAGTGAAACCAAATTGAGACCTGAGGATGCAATGTGGGTTGGAGTTGGATTGAGTCACGCCAAGGGGCTGCCTGGCTGGCAGGGCTGGCACTTTTCAAGTGGAGACTGGGGACCAGGGCTCAAGTAGAGGAAGGGAGATGGGTGGGCTGGAGACTCTGGGGGAATAAGGCCACTGTCCACACCCAGCAGACAGGGACAAAGACAATTAGCCCTTATTTACAGTGAAGGACAGGGAGGCTATGAACTGGGCAGCAGTGGCTGTGGACAAGGAGGCAGGAGGTGACTATGCCATGTTGAGAGCCAGGCTGTGGGAAGGTTGAGGTGAGTGGCCATCTCTCTCGTGGTGGTCATAACTGGTTCTAATTCTTTTGTAGGAGATGGCACCCATTGCAGCTCCATCCCCTCATTTTTCTTAACTACAGCCACAATTCTGACACTGGGCTCCCATAGCCATTGTGGTCTCTGAGTGTGCTCCACTGGCCGTTACTAAATGGTTGGTCAGGTTCTTAGTGAAGGGGCACTCCTCACAGGCAAGTGCTTCTGTAGCTGCTGCGATGCTACCTTGCAGCAGCGCCCAGCACTTCCTGAACAGGAAGTAGGTGTGCCCACTGCTCACCACAGGGGGACAGGCAGCTGACTGATGCCAGACTCCTGCCCCTCCACCCAGGCTGGATGGAAACATTCATCTGGGTTTCCTTCATCTGTGGGTGCCTCTTCCTGATGCAGACATGTCTTTCCTATCCCTTCTGGAATTTAAGGGGCTGTTGTGTGTCTTCGGCACACTGGCAGTGTCACTCCTCAAGGGTACCAAATGGGCAGATGTGCTTAGAGATCAGAAGTACCAGGTGGCACAGACCCTTAAGAGTCTGGTGGCTGGCAGGTGCTAATTCCAGTCAGTGGTCCACTTCGGAGTGCCAGGAGCCACTCTAACAGGGCAGTGGCCACGGGGCCCAGCTGGCAATTGGGTAGACCAGGATTCCAAAATCATATGTAGACGGGCTGTCCTTGCTTTGGATGGGTCTTGTATTCTGAGCAAGGGCTTCACTCGGCCAGGCGCCCTGGCTACCTCCCTCAGGTAGAGCTGAGCTAGGTAGGAGGAAGTTCCTGTATCACCGGTCAGCTGGGGACAAGGGTGGAGGCATTTCCGGGACACATGTGGCTATTATTAGCCTGGAGAAGATTGGATGGAGTGGGCCTGTCCTTGTCCTATAGTGATGGCTTGTGGCTGCTGGGACATGCTGTGCTCTAGGCTGGGACCCTGAAAAGGGTCCTAAGCACATAATAAGTGACTGCTCGCTTGCTGGTTCCCTGGCTTCATCTAAACATCGGGTGCTCTCCTCCACTCTTTGTCTGTCCTATGTGTCATTTAAGATGTAGAGTGCCCTGACCACCTCCCCTTCCCTATCCCGTGGCAAACCCTGTGCTGCGGGAGCTGGCACAGGGAGAGGGGCAAGCTGTCTTGGAACAATGATTGAGCTCGGCTGCCTCTGCAGTACACACTGTCATGGAGGAGGGTTTCTTCCTTCAGTGGCTCCTCTACAACCGCAATCACCTGAAATGGCTCAGCCACTCACTTCACTCCTGCTTGTGCCTAACCCGTGTTAACCCTCGCTGTGCTGGCAGTGTAGAGCAGCATGGAGGTATGCTGCCCATCAGCAGGCTGTGATGGCTGCCCATGGTGCAAAAGAAGGAACGCAGGTGCAGCTGAGCCTTGCCTGACCTCGGAGCCAGGTGCCTGGAAGAAGTGAATGTTACTGCAGTTTTCATTAGTCCTTTATTAGAACACATCAAATGGGGTTGCTCTGGCCCAGCAGCGGCCGTTTCCTACATCAGGATGGGTTCCAGCATGGAGATTGCTGAGGGCGCCATTAACTAGATGAACGGAGCGACAGCTTGGCCACCAGCACAACCCACCCCAATAAGGCCTCCAGCCTGGCAATGTGAACTTGACACTTCTTTCCAACAAGACAGAAAGAGGTTTTCAGCCTAACATGAGGAAGCCATGTGATGGGGAAGAGGCCTGGCTGGACAGCTCTCCATGCACGTGGCCTCCGCTTCAGGCTCCCATTTCCCAGCAATTGCTGCCCAGGTGAATGCCGAGGCCGGGGGCTGTGTTCGCAGGGGACAGAGGTGGAAGTGGCTGACGTAGGGCCACAGTTGCTCCCCACTTTGTTCTTTAGTGGCCATTGGGAAGCAAAAAGCAACCTGCATCCGCAGTGGCAGGTTCTCGCTAGGTTTTGCGTTTGTTCAGCTTCTCTGACACTAAAGGCACTACTGGCACGTTTGTCCAGCACAGCCAAGCCCGGTGCTGAGACACATCCCTACAAGAGGAAGAGCTGCCTTCTAGAGTCATACTCATGTGGCAGTGTGGTCATTTCTTTTCAAGTTGCAGTTAGTGCAGACAGCAGCAGGTCATCTTGCCAGACTAACCCAGGAAGGTCCCACGAACCAAACTGAGGCACACCTGTAAGACAAGGCAAGTCTGGAACCCTCTGTGTAGCACACAAGTACGCTTTAACTCACACGTCCAATCTGATCAGAGAGGACCGCATGAAACATAGGAAGGTATAAAAAAAAGTAGATGACAATGGGTTTAATCTAAGCTTGGCATATATAAAACTGTATTTAGCTGCTATAATCAAAAAGTGAGAGATTAAAATTAATGATTACCATGTGGTCAAAGGAAAAGGCTCTAAATAGCCAGGGTTTTAAAGTGTGCAGTTAGACAGAAGTACCTGATAAAATAACAGGGAAGGAATGCATTCCACACCAGCACTGTAGGTGACAGAAGGGAAACACTGTTCAACAGGAAGAATGGGGTCACTTAGAAAAGACAGCTCTTTCTGTTCCTGTGTCTGACTGGGACCATTGAAACATCTCAGTGTGACCCAGGGGTTCAATGTGGTACCCACACAAGCACAGGATAAGGGGGGCACACGTTGGGTATAGGCAGGTGGGTCGAGGACCCATGAAATGCCCACTCAAATGGCAAGGAATCAGCCCATCTTCCTCTTGGTCTGGTGGGTCACCAGTGACACTCAGCTATGGCTTGTTTTCAAAGCAAAGGAAATGTTGAGGACAGTGCCTCAGCTGTCCCAGACCTGGAGGGATGAGCCAATACTTTCTACCTTAGGTCTAAGGGTACTGGCACCTATGTAACTCAAGCCTTCAAGTGACATGGCTGGTGGCAACCTTCCCTCAGAGGATGGGTGCTTGCTATGTAGTAGTCTTGGTCTTTACAGAGTGTCTTCATGGGACATGTGTGGCAGCAACTCTGCAGAGTGCTGGAAGGACTGGTCAGAGTCAGGGGCAGGGCTCCTCAGGCACTGGCTGAGCCTTGCCACCATGTGAGCAATCAGCCCTGCTATCCAGTACAGCTAAGGAGAAGCCTGCACAGCAGCTGATTTGAGCGTTCCCATTTTCCAAGATGGTGTGAGCATCATGACATTAGCATACTTATCTGCAGAGAAATACAAGGGGACACTGCCCAGAGGCTCTGCTGCTCTCTGAGAAGGACAGCAGGCAGAGGGAGCAGCTGCTGCATCTATCAATAACCCCCACTGTCCCTAGCTTGGTGTCTGATACAGCTCTGCACTCTGCCAACAGAAGACCTGTCTCACTTATACCCGGCCAAGGCGGGGGCCATCCTTGCAGGGGTGGCCCGATGTAGAGGTTACAGCTGAGCTCACAGAGTGGGGGAGGCCACATTCTTGTGGCACCTGGAATGTTCCTTAGGAAGTCGGCTCTCACAGAAGGTACTCCAGGTCTAATTCCCAGGGGTGTCTGTCCACAATAGCACAGACTGGCTTACAGCAACCCCGCTTCCTGGCTGTGGAATACAGTTGTTCAAGGAGGAACAGTGGTGGCTGAAGTTTATTCAGCCTAGGTCCGGAAATGTATTTGTGTCAAGCCAGAGTTTGATTTCTAACCGGAGAGCCTGCTACTGACGCGCACTCTGACTGCAGCCCTGGGAGCTGCTCACTCTGCTTTGTCCTGCTGCAGCTGAGTCTGTGGCTGGGCTCCCAAAGCAGGAGGGAGGCAGCCGGCCGGCTTCCATACAGTACCAGAAGTTTCCTGGGGCTGAAGCTTGATAAAGGGAAGTCATAAAACCAGCTTTTCCTTCTAAGAGCAACTGGCTGAGCTGCTGGGGAGGAGGGGATGGAAGACATGTGGCTCTGCTTGTGGTCTGGTCTGTCTGACAATAGGTTTGGAGCTGGGTACCTGACCTAGCCCTAATTTAGAGCAAGGGTCACAGGGTCAGGTAAGGGCCTGGAAAGCTCTATCTGCATTTTGGTAAACATAGTACATTGAAAGAGGAATATTGGCCTCTTTCTAAAGAGTTCCAGTGGGTTGAACCAATGCCAAATACATGCTAGGAAAGAAACGCTGGTTTAGCAGGGACTCCACTAGTGAGGTCCCTGTATTCAGATGTCCAAGGGGCTCACGATGGTGAAGCCAGAGTCCTTGCTGCTGTCGTCATCGGGGCTGGAGCTGGGGTTGCTGGAGGAGGCTGAGGCTGGGCCCATCAATGGGTCTGAGAAGACGAGTGGGGAGCAGGCTGGGACGCGACTCTTCCCAGATGTGTTTCTGAGGGTAACAAGAGGCTGGGCCTGGCCTGAGAACACTCCTCTGGCACTGCGCCCTTCATCTTCTTTGGAAACCAGAATGAAGTCATCAGAGGTCACGCCACCTGAGCACCCTGGCATCTCTGAAGAGGCCTGTGAAGTAAAACCAGAGGAGAAGGATGGTGACAATACTGAACAGGGAGGGGCTCATGAGTGGAGTGGCCGTGAAGGCCAGGTGGCCAGCTCGCCCTGTGCTCAAATTGGAAAGATGTCTGTTGGTCCTGCTCCTTCAAAGCATGAGCAAAAACCAAGGAGACAAAATTCAGTCCGTAGTTATTTTCCCCTTTACAAATTTTAAGTGGAATTTTACAGTTTAGCTGACACACACATAAAGGTTTGGAGTTAGCTGGGTATGGTGGCTCACACCTTTAATCCTAGCACTTGGCAAGTAGCTTGGTCTACATAGTAAGACCCTGTCTGAAAAAAAAAAGTTATCTAGCAAAGCTATAATCTTGCCAAGACCATCCGGGACCAGCTGGTGGGGACACCTTACCTCAGCATGGCACTGCATGCTGACAGTCTGCACCTGCCTCCTCTATTTTAGGACTCTGGGCAAGGTGGAGAGCCTGGGAAGGGACTTGGCAGCACTTCTGAGGGAAGCTAGCCTCTGGCCCTGGCCAGTGCCCTTCTCCAAAGCTCTGATCTCTGGTGACACCAGGGCTGACGCAGGCACTTTCCACCTCTGACATTCACAGCATAAGATGGTGAGCTGGAAGGCAGAAACAGCTTCCCTAAGCTCACAGTCATCTCTGAGGATCCCAACTTAAGCTCTGAAGCTGCTGGTGCTGGGAACGTATTAGTTACTAGAGATAGAAACCAATGTGCCACTCAGGCATAAGGAAGTTTTACTGACGGGGGAATTCACTTAGGGGTGCCTGACAGGCACTTTTTCTGAATTGAGGGTAAGAAATCTAACAGTGTTTGAGGTGTTCCTGGCTAGAGCCATGTGCTGCTCTGCATGTGCTCACAGTGAGCAGTTAAAGCTGTTTAGGAGTCAACCTGGGCACAGGAGTGACCTCTGAGTGGACCTTTGCTCACTGGCTGCCATTACGTGCTGTAAGCTTTGCTTGTTACAATCTCAACTTCGTGCAAATTTATTTGCCAGGACAGAGTTCCTGTTAGTTTTGCTGCTGCTGTTGTTTAGAGCAGGTCCCTAACTCATGATCTTCCTGCTTCGGCATTCTCAGTCCTCAGTTCACAGGCAAGCACCACCACGCCAGGCATCTGTCCCCTAGGTTTAAACATGCGGTGTGATCTTATGGTTGTATGCATGTGCCCAGATCTTCATGCTCTGACAAGCCCCAGTCATGGGCATACATAACTACCCACTACAAAACCCTCCTGCTGCCACTGTTCAGAGGGATGCCTCCTTGGCTACCTTACCCATGTTCCCTTCATGGCTATGTCCTGCTTTGTACTTGTTAAAGAATATGTGCATTTGGTTTTGTTACAAATTCTAGCAATTCCGGTGGGGTGGCCTTTCCGGTGATTTCTCAAAGCACTTAGCCTAAGTGAGCTGCCACTATCCACTGCTTTGCTGGTTCCAAGCTCTGTCTCCTACACTGCTCAGGGCAGAGCCTGAGAAACACTGGGGCACCCACTTAGCACTTGACTTGATGGCTGTTCAGTGCTGTTACTTCTCATTTGCTTTGGCAGTGAGTGGGTTGATGGTTAAGAGTCCTAGTGCAGTACAGTGCAGAAGAGCCTGGGCCAGGGAAGCCTGGGAGATCATGGGACTCCCCTGTCCTGGCCCAGCAGGGTGGTCAGCTAAGCATGCCCAGCTGCAGCGAGCTTCAGCACAATACTTTACAGATCTACATCACAGTCAAGAAAAACTATGGCCTGGTACTCGAGAGGAAGCTA
Organism: Acomys percivali; assembly: GCA_907169655.1. NCBI lineage: Eukaryota > Metazoa > Chordata > Mammalia > Rodentia > Muridae > Acomys > Acomys percivali. The sequence continues at coordinate 27,599,105 of OU015751.1, read as the reverse complement.
TGCTCTCTTGAAACTCAGAAATCTGTAGACAGTGGACCAAACTAGAAAAATCAAACCTAGGAAAAGAACTGTATGGTTTGCATTCTGAGTAATACCCGCCGACACATACCTCACAGGCCACTAGTGTCGGCAACAAGGCATCTACACCAAAGCAGAGCCCATTAGCATGTTTCTGTCATGGGCAGATATTTAGAAAATTCCCTATGGACACTACAGGGTTTTATAGTGCTATATTAGAATGAGGGATTCTAACTGTGATAAAAGTGAAGAAGGGAAACTCAGTCTAGGTGCTTGAAAGTCTTCTCAAAGAGGAACGCACTGCCTAGCTTCCTCCTGGTTTGGGTAAAGGGGCCACTCTCACTCCTCCCGCTCCTATAGAGCAGAGCCCTGCATGCTCCCTTGCCTAGAGTGGCCTTTCCTAGGTCCCTTGTGGCCAGGTCATCCCATGACTGACTATCTTCTTCTTCCTGTAGCACCATTAGACATAGCGCCAATTATAAACCAGCAAGTGGAGTCCTTCTCTTCCAACATGTTCCTAGTGCAGCTGGAAATCCTGCCTATCTACAGGCCTTCATCACCTGCGACTTGTACAGATGGAAGACACAGCCAAGGTCAGATGACTAATTTATAAGGGACAGTTTTAGGATTCAAACCTTTGTTGACAGATAGTCAAACTTTCTGCCAATTCTCCTGATGAGAGAAGGCAGATTTGGCTGTGTTGCTAGGGGCCACCATAACAGAAGCTGCTAAAGAACCATGCTTATCAGCATCACAGCAAGATCTGGCTGTTTATCGAGCTGATCCGAGGAGCCCCTCTTGATTGAGGTCCTACTATGGTTGGAATAGAAGCCAGCCTGGATCATTAGAGAGATTCTAAAGGGATGGTAGAAAAATACCCAGTTAATTGGGACAAAATGAGAATCCAGCAGAGGCCAGATGAAAACCCTTTGGTTTTTATGCAGAGGGTTGAGATGACCCCAGAGAGATATGTAATAGTAAGGGTTGTAGTAACCACACAGACCGGGGACTTGCTTCACATTTTAGAGCAATCCTTGACTCTTGATAAAACCCCAAAATTGGCTGTGGGTCCAGAAACTAACCCTTCTCAACTAGATGGGCCTTTTAAGGTTTCCAACAGTGTAGAAGTGGACAAAGAAGATGAGGATGCAGGATGCCTTGTTGGCACTTATCTTCCTAGTCTGCTCTAGGCAACCCAAGAGAAAGAAAGACGCCATCATAGGAGTTGCTGCTGGCTTATCTGCACAGCTGAGGCAATCAGGAGAGACACCGAGAGAAGGAGTGCACAGACTGTCCTTGAGAGGGAGGCCAGAGAGCACACCCAACTCCTGTCAGCTTCTTGAAGATGAAGACAAGGCTACAGGCTCCCTTTAATGTGAACCCGATTTCCACAAGAGCTTGGGAAGACACATTTCTCCTCGACATTGAGACACGTATCCTGTGCTGACTACTAACAAGGTGTTCTGTGTAGAGGAGAAAAGTCTCTGTGAAAAGAAACTGTGAGGCAGTTTCAAACGTTTCAATCACTCATTCCCAAGAGGACACCTGTTAACAGAACAAGTCCTCTTTAGCAGGACAGGACCGTGCTGTTCCATGAAGTACCAGCAGTCTTCCAGGCTCTCCCTGAAAATGCACTACTGAAGTCAAACCTGAGATCTGGGTACAAGACCAAGCAGGGCCAGCTCTCAGCACCAAAATAGCTTCCAGCTTGTCTTAACAGCAAAGTAAGAACTGACCTCAAGTATTCTGAGTTCGAGGTTGGAATCCAGCCTGTGCTAAACCAAATGTGGGCCTCAGGCAGTTAAGAGCCCAGATGGGGAGAATAGGTTTGTCCACGGCATACGAGCAAGGCATGGAGCTGTGCCAGCATCTGTTCTTACTTCCTAACCAGCATGAGCTAACTTCCTGGGGACAGGAAGTTCTGCACAGTGCTCGATTTAAAGGACACTTTGCTTTTGCATCCTGCTGGATTTCTGGGTCCTGGGAATTGCTGATTGTAAATGAGCAGATAGACACATCCAAACCAACTTCTAGTCAGGGACTTAAAAATTCCACTACCATTCCTGGGAAATTCCTGGGCAAAGACTTGAGGAGAATCGGAACTTTGTCACAATATTTAAATTATGCAATACTAATTGCAAGCCTGTCTATTGGATTCAGGTAAAAGCATCTTTGAGGTTTAAATTTCTTGGCTGAAAAGGGTTACATGGTTTCTAAGGGAAAAGCACAGGTGTCTAAAGACACAGGATAGACCTGACTTCACAGTATCTCAAAAAGCCTTAACCAAGACAAGATGCTGGCAGTCTGCCAGTTAGCCCTTCTAAGGACCTAGAAGCAGCTGTGAGAATTCCTAGTCATGGCTGGTTTCCATCCTATTTGAATTCTTGAATTGTAGTTAATCACAAAGCCCCACACACGATGAGTTTCAGGGGAAAGAGGCTGATTCCTTCCAGTGGGGCAGACAGTGTAACCAAGCTTTTATGAAGCTCAAGGAGCTGGTGCTGAACGTTAGTACTTTAGGTTGATTTGGATATGATTTGGATAGACAGGGAAGATGAGGTCACTGTGGGTGTGTTAACTCAGATGCTCTGTCCTCTAAGAGTGATGGTCAGCTTCTGTAAACAATTACATAAAGGATGGACATCATGCTTAGTCAAAGGTTAAAAAAAACAAAAACCCACAAAAAACAAAGAACAGCAACAAAACTTGACTATGGGCAGCCCTGAACAGTAAGCACCCTGCACCCCACACCAGCTCACTAGTGTCTGGAGACACAGAGCAGTGTGCTACTGGCTGACAAGTGGTACAATACCAGCCTAGTTGCTAGATGTCCTTTTGTTTAACGCAAAAAACTTGACAGAAATATAGCCCAGCTATGTTGCTTACAGGATTATAAGAAATACTGGTGCACGAGTGCACTGGAGTCCACACGCAGGAAGGCTTTTCAGACAGAGTCCCCTGCTGAGTGCTGAAGAGGCAGTGTGTGCGCAGGGTCAGTTCTGTGGACTGGGCTGGCTTTGCAGCAGTCTCTTCCTATAGGCCCACTGAGGCAATAGCACCTGCCCTTGAGAACTTCAGCTCAAAGGGCTCAAGAATTAGACCTGAGTTGGGCACTGGAATTAGGAAAAGGAAAACTGCCTACATAGATTCCAGTTCTGTCTTCTTCATGATCCGTGCAATGGTCTGAAAACAGAGGCTTCTGTGTCAACACAGGAAATCAGACATGGAAAGCGGGTCGTCAGACCACTCTAGGCAGTATGTGTCCTAAGAAAGTAGCTGTAGAAGGCAATGAGATTAAAGGAAATGGCACAGCAGGTACTGCAGTCAAAGCTGCGGTCTTGGACTTGTCTGTTGAGTTTGCAGCTGCTTTTGATTCTTGCCCTGTTCTAGAATAGATTTTACCTCTTACTCAGAGGAAGTAAGGACAGATAGGTTTTCAAATGTGTACTGCCTTACAGGGGTGGGTGGCAGACAGTCAAGGAAAAGCTGAGCAGCTGAAAACAGTGGTGTGGACAGTTTTTAGTGGTATCATTAAGCTCATGGAACATAGTAAGAACCCAGGCTTAGAGAGCACAGGTAAAGTCACAGAATAAACTGCAAATAAAACCACATTCAGAAAAAAAAGTCACACCTGTGTCCCACTGGTAAAGGTGATACAGGCCAGGGGCATGCTGTCAGGAGAGGCACAGTCAAGCTAGAGTGTCTGCTGGTTTCTGAGGATACTTTATAGATGGCTAGAGGCCTTCCTCTGAACAACAGAAAGAACAGGAGAGGCCGTAGGAAGACACCAACTAAGGACTAAGGACTTCTTTAGTCTACCCAAAATGATAGCACACTTGCTTTTATTTCCAAGATAGTTGAAGTTTCCCAGATGCATCATGGGGCCTCAGTTACCTGGCAAGACTAGAAGGGTCGACTACAAGCGCAGGGTCACCTTGGGCCAAACCCTGACCTGCATCACTCCCATTCTCTACAGGAATCTAACTAAACACAGCCCTCCTTTGAGATGCTACACTGAACCCTGCTTTCAGCTAATCCAGGAAGCCTAGCACTGAAATTTGTAGTTAAACTACGAAAGGGATCCTGTGCACTCTGACAGGACACCTGCTTGTGGGGGCTTTGAAGGAGCCCCAAGGTATAGGCACATCTAAGCAGTGGGTGAAGAACAGGGGCTTGTCTGCTTTGGAAGTCACTGCTCCCACGTGCTCCTAACTGCTTCCCATAAGGAACGGTTAGGAGCATCTTGGTTGTGGTTACTGGCTCTGTATTTACCATGGGGCCAACATACCTTGTTCTCCCACCTGTTCTCCCAATTATGAAAAGCAGCAAGACCTGTCCCTGGCTTAGTGCAGCAAATGGTTAGCGCTCCTCAAAGAATGTTTTTATGTTGTATTTTCATACAGTCAACCAAAAAATCATGTTAATTTAAAAACTGCCAATTAAAAGTAGTTGGTGGGTCTATGTGCAACAGTGTTTACATACATATATACATCTGTACAGGGAAGGGAAATCTGGAGAAACTTAACAAATTAAAACGCCAATGTTGTATTTATGTGGGTACAAATGCCCTCACACAACTTCATGACCATTTTCAAACAGCTCTACAAGTCAACTAGAATTCTGCCATCTGGAGGAAAACCCTTAAAACTGGGGAAAATAAGGTTCCTTTTTAAGGATGAACTTTGTAAGTTGGTTTTTAAGGCATGTCATGGGAACACGAGGCCTGATAGGACATATACACCTCTGATCCCAGCACCTGGGAGCTGAGGCAGGAGGATCTCATGTCTGTGGCTAGCCTAGGCTATCTAGTGAGATCCTGCCTCAAGAAATCAAACAAAATCATTATAACTTTAAACTACAGGGTGCAGAAAGCCATTGAAAGCTGGGTCAGTGGGCAGAGACGTCTCAGCGAGCTGGCCAGCCTGAGTTTGATCCCTTGGAACCACACAATGGGGGAGAATCAACTCTAGGAAGTTGTCCCTTAATCTTCATATACATGTTACACAGTAAGTAAATAAATAAGTGAAATATAAAAAAGTTGGGCACGAACAACTGCTGTTGGTTGGCCAGTGCTGCACAGTAAGACACATGGAGGAGCTACAGCTTTACCGCAGGGGATACAGTGTCTCCTGCCCCACCACCCTTCATGCCTTTTTTGTTCCGTTGCTGATAAACAGGTCGGACTCTTCTAGCCAGAACACCCTATTAGAAGGACTCATAGATGGTGCTGACACCTATCAGGAGAGATGGGCAACTATGTCTTTCAACCAAAGAATATATTACAGTTTTAAAGGGTTGTACAAACAAACAAGCAAGCAAGCAAAGGAGAAAGAAAAACCCAAATGTGACAGAGACAATCACATGTGATGGTAAAGCCTTTCACAGAGGACACTGGCTGGCCCTTGTCTCATCAGGTAGACAGTGATGTAATGAGAAGGTCATCCTCATGAAGGCAAGAGAGCAATTCTGGCAAGAAGGGGACTAGGCAAGAGCAGTGCACTCCAGGCAGCAGTAGGAAAGCTTATGGAGTCCCTCCAGTGTTAGTGGACTGGAGGTACAGCTGGAAGGAACTGACCGGTCACCACATCAGATACCTGAATTCTTATCTCAGGGTGGCTGGGGGCATAGACCAGTGATGCCACACACAGGCTTATGCAGCATGCACTGTGCAACTCTTAGACATAAGTCTCATTGTCACTACTGTGAATGATGTCACCTCCAGCTCTGGAGTGCACAACCTGTACAACAGTACACAGCACTTAGGGCTTAGGTGTGTTATTTCACAGCTGAACTTCAAATGTGACGGCGTGAAGCACTTTGATAGGACTGCCCTTATTCAGAGCTTTGAAGAATTATGTTAACGTCATGAAAGCCCAGTCTCGTCAGTATTCATCAAATCGTCTGTACCTGCTTGCTGGCCCTAGGAACTTGGTTACCCTGGTCCTGGCCACTGGAGCAGTAGTGGTCATCAGCGATGGTAATCTGCTCATTCTCCTCAGCCTCTAGCTGGCTCTGGTTGAAACGCAGGGAACCTTTCAGGATGTCTTTGATCTATTTTCAAAGGAGAGGAAGATAACGAAAAGATAAATGAGTTTGTAGTTAAATGCTAGGAAAATATTGCATATATTTGAAGCAGACTTGTCATTGACCTGCTGTTCTGCAGTAATTCCCTTCATTTGTGGCTCCAGTTACCTTCAGTCACTGATGTTGTAGAGAGACGAGGTCCTAAGGCTTAAGTTGTGTGCTAGTCTGAGTAGTAAGATGAAATGTGTGATCTCTAGCAAGATGACTGGCAGAAGAGCTAGGATGGGAATCAACCCTCCATGCAGATTGCCCATGCCGTGCGCTCTGTTCTCCTACTTAGCAGATCGACTGTTCTGCATCAGCTGCACAGGAAGCAGACACTGCATCACGGCACCCCATCAGCCTCACCTCACTGCACCACTTTACACTATTGCAAGGAGAAAACACAGCAAGTGGTTCTGAGAAAGAACACATATGAACCAAATTGTGTTGTTATAGTCATGCTATTTTTAGTTGCTGTTGTTAATCACCCACTGTATCTAATTGCAAAACCTTAGTTTAGGTCAGTATGTGTAGGGAAAAAAAAGTATATACATGACACAGTAAAACTTGTGATTTTAAGCATCCATGGAAGGGTCTTGGATGAAGTGTGGACTTTCATAGCATGAATGCTAACATCTTACTATAAGAAATTGGTAAAAGTCCAACTGTTTCAAAGTTATGGCTGATTAAAATTTGACTGTGTTAATGTCGGGTTTGCCACATTCAGAAACAGGTGTCCACTGTGGTGACACACTTATCAGTAGGAAGCACCATCTGCCCTGCTGCACAGCCAGGAGGTAGTTCCACCACAGCTGGCCCGTGCAGACCAGTAACATGCTCCTTTTCTTTGATATACATCTTGCTTAGACCTGCCAGTTAAAGTGAGGGCCCACTGAAAATTTTTGACTATGGCTTGCGCTTCCACCAACATACAAGTATTTGTAGATAGATAACCAAACCTGACATTGAGGTAAGGCACAAACACAATGGGTCTGGAAAGAGGAAGCAGGGGCAGATGATGGGGGAATGGAAACCCTGACTGGGCTCCCAGCCAGTCAGACAGCATCCCTAGTAGGAAGGAGGTGGGCTTCAGAAGGGACTCTGTGTGGCTGATACAGTGAGGACAATGGGGCCGATCTGTACTGTGAACTGTAAAGTGCCTCTGCAGAGCAGGCAGTGGGTGCTGCCTGTGGAACACACAGGCAGTGTCACAGTAGTGCACATACCTGTTTTAATCCTGCCAAGGAAACCAGAATTTGATCTTCTTTTTCCAAATTCTCTTGTAATACCACATCTTGAATATTTACTGAAAACAGAAAAGTGACACTTTATAACAAATGCTCTGGTTACAACTTAAATGTTGCCACACAACAACTTTAGAGAGCTCTAGATAAGGGTGCTCTGCAGACTGCAGATGGGAGCAGGGAGGGCAGCACTGTGCCCAGCAAGTACATCCTACCCACAGCCTTACCTCTTGCACTTCCTGAATGTGCTGATAATGACAGGCAGTGTTTAACTCCAATGTGAAAACAGGGAGCCTCTCACTGACTTACGGGTTGGGCAGTAACGGCCCTTGTCCCATTTCTATGAAGAAGTGTTCTTGCTTGAGTTTCCTTTACCACCTCACAGCGCAGTGGAGCTCAACCTGTTTCCTTCTAAAGATTGAATGAGCAGCTTGTCTCTGGGGATTTGTAAAGATATAACCAATTCAATGGTATGTTAACAGTAGGAGGAGAACATCATGGCACTGAGACCTCGGATGCCAATGCCTATGGAGCCAGCTTGATTTAACTCAGTGTGTCAAAGCTGAATGTCTCTGTTCTCTAGGAATCTCAGGGTCATGGGCTCTCCTTCAGATCTGACCCAAGGGACCAACCAACCAGTGCTGACCATCACTGACTCAGTCACCCACTGACATATTGCAATGGGTTATGCAGGAGTATTACAGGGTAGGAAGGCACTATTAAAAGACAGTTTACACAAGATATTGAGAGGCATACACCTTTGAGGCTCACTTTAGACCTACCCAAGGAATGCATGGACCATGTGTGCCTGCTTTTTGGCACATCCCCTTTTCAGGCAGAGAGACCCAGCTCACACCACTACCTATTTATCCCCCCATTCCCTAAACAGGGAGTCCAGATTCCCACCACCAACTACCTGGCAATCTCTGTCTATTTCATCCATCCCTGCTGTCCTGTCCATACATGGTCCCTTCTCTTCTGCAGACACTAGACCCATGCCACTAATCCACTCATCCTTGTAACCTGTAGATGGACCCTCTCTAGCAAGAGGCACTAGACCCACAACAGTAGTCCACTCACCCTAATGACTTGCACTAGCAACACATGCTCCCTGCCTGCCTTCTTAAGCTCATTCTAGCACGCCCCACCCTTTTTAGGTAGGGAGGCCTAACTCATCCTGCTGACTCCATCCACCCCTGCTCAACACTCTTATATTCCCATCTCTAGGCAGGGCATTTAGTCTCCCTTTACCAATTGAACCCATGCCATGGCAACTCCACCCTCCCCTGCTGCCCACACTTAGCTTCTTTTGTAGCTAGACAATAAATTCACACTACCAACTCCACCCATCCCCAAGATTTGGGGACCACCCTTCTCTAGGAAGGCTCGCTAGATATATCCCTGAATGAAACTCCATTTAGCCCCATGATCTGCCAGAGGAACATGTGCCCAGTGTGTCTCCCACCACACCCCTGCGTCTCCTCTTCAGGGAGGTATCCTATTGCCAACTCCACCATCACCCTGTGCCTTAGGGGGAGTTTTGACTTGGGAAGACTGGTAATGACATCTTCTGGACTTACAGAAGGTCTCCGCCTGGGCTTAGAAACTTAGCTTAGCTCAAGCTAAGACCAAAATATCTCTAATACTCCATTCAAACATCAAACAAATAGTGGACACTGCTGTGTCCAAAGTCTGACCCTTAGTCCCCCATATAGCTGGTCAATCTGACAAATTGGGGCAACAGGAAACAGCTTCAAACACACACTCAACAAAATAAAGATCAGATTTTCATACTAAGCAACAGTACTGATGATTTAACTCTAGATGTAGGTCCCATCATAAATATACAAACAGGAGTAACCAAAACAACCAGTCCCCACCCCAAACTAGCACTCCATGGTACCATGAGAAAAGCAATCTAGCACAAGACAATGATTTGGAATAGCAACAATAAACATGGTGTAAAAAGTCAAAGAGAACATGAATAAATGCTAGAATGCAGACCACAAAATACAAACATTTGAATGAAATAATGAAAACAAATCAAGACATGAAAATATACTAAGAACCTCTGAAGAAAATCCAGAATGAAACAAAACTTGAAAAATTCAGGAATCAAACAAACAGATAAGCAAAACTCAGAAGGAAACCTCCTCAATAACTTGAATCAAACAGAGCAGAAAGGTCCTAAAGGTAGAGGATTGGCTCACTCAGTCAAAGACAATGTCAAAACAAAGCAAAGCAAAACAAAATCCAACAATAGCAACAAACACACATGAAGAGAACATGCAGGAACTTTGAGGCTGTAGCAGGAGGAGACGAGACCCCGGCCAACAAGATCAAAAGAAAGCTTCCCTGATTAGCAAAGAGGTGTCTGTCAAGTTCCAAGAAGCACACAGACACCAAACACACTGGACCAGAAAAGCTGTGTCACATAACAGCCAAACACTAATGTACAAAACAAAGGATTCTGAAAGCAGCAAGAGAGAAAGACAAGCCATCTACAAAGGCAGGTCTATCAGAATCATAGCACATTTCATTGGAGACACTGAAAATCAGACAAGAATGGACTGAAGTTTTACAAGTTAAGAAATACCACAGATGCCCGCATGGAGTATTATACCTAGTAAAACTGCTAGTCAGCCATACTAGGAGAAAGGAAATTTTATATGATAAAAACAGATTTAAGGAATTTATGACCCTAAACTACCAATACAAAAGGTACTGGAAGAAATGCCTACGTCTGAAGAGAAGGAACAAGGAACAAATAATTTTGGAAGACTAAATTGAGAGCGGGCTAGTTGGGGCTAGAGAGATGATTTAATTTAGAAAGCACTGGCTGCTCTTGCAAAAGACCTGGATTCAATTCTTAGCATTTACATGGCCGCTCCCAACCATCTGTAACTCCAGTTCCAGGGGGTCAGACATGCTCTTCTGCTCTCTGGGGTACTATGCACAAACATGCGTACAAGCAAAGCACTCAAACATATAAAAATAAACCATTACAATACAAGTCTAACTGAAAATCATAAAAACAAGAAAAAGAAAGAAGTAATACACATTAAAAAAAATAACTTAAAGTTAACGATTTCAACTCCCAATAAACACAGACTAACTTCTTGGACCAGAAAATTGGATTCATTTTTTTTTCTCTCTCTGTCTGTAAGAAACACACCTTATGTCCTACACCTACACCACCTTAGGGTAAAAGGATGAAAAAAGTATTCCAAGCAAATGGAACCAAGAACAAACAGGTGTGCTCTAATATCTGACAAAATAGACTTTACAACTAGTCAAGGCTGCTAACTTGTATCCATTATGACTGTATCCATGGTAAGAATCCTGGAGAGCTAGGATACAGGGACTTTCTCAACATAGGCGCCCCACAGCCAACACCACTTGAAATGGAGAGAATTTCAAAAGCATTTCCACTAAAATCTAAACAAGACAAAGATGACCACTCTCCCCACTCTTGTTCAACAAAGTAATTGAAGTCTTAGCTAATAAGGAAAGTGAAGGAGAGAAAGGGGATACAAATAGCAAAGAGGAGTCAAATTATCTTTGTTTACAAATACGATTTTATACACATAAAAAGACTTCAGCCAGGTGTGGTGGAGCAAGCCTTTAATCCCAGTATTCTGGAGGCAGAGGCAGGTGGATTGTTGTGAGTTCGAGGCCAGCCTGGTCTACAAAGCGAGTCTAGAACAGCCAAGGACAGCCAAGGCTACACAGAGAAACCTTGTCTCAAAAACCCAACCCCCTCAAAAGATTGCAGCAGAAACACTCAGCAAAGTAGCAGGATACAAATTAAATTAACACATGAAAGATCAGTACTCAATGTACTCAAATGATGAGTGCACTGAGATAAATAAAGAAAACTAGTATTAGCAGTATCCTCAGACAAAATAAAACAAAGCAAATCTTGGAATAAATCTGACCAAGGAAATGAAAGACTTGGACAATGAAAACTGTAGAGGAAAAAACAAGACAAAACAACAACAACAACAACAACAACAACAACAACAACAACAACACCTGAACAGGATACCAGAATAGGCAAAGACCTCCCATGTTCATGGATTGATCTATAGATTCAAGGCAATCCCTATGAAAATTCTAATGTAGTTCTTCACAAAATTGAACAAATAATCTTAACTTTGACGTGGACATATGAAAGACCCCAGCTAGGCAAAACAATCCTGAACAACACCAGCAACAACTCTGCTGGAGCTCTCACTATTCTGATATCTCGGCATACTACAGCGCTATAGTAATGAAAATAGCATGGCACTGGTATAAAGACGGACACACGGATCAATGGAATAGGATTTAGGGATAGAACATATAATCCTCTACTCATATAGCCACTTGATTTGTGATGCCAGCAATACACAGTGGAGAAAAGATAGTGTCTTCAGTAAATGGTACTGGTCAAACTGGATAGCTACATGAAAAAGGGCACGAAACTTGGCCCTTATCTTTCAACCTGTGCAAAATTTGATTTTAATGGATCAAGGATTAACATAAGATCTGACACCCAAATCTAAAAGAGAAAGAATATGTTTGAGCTTACTGGCTCAGGAAAGGACTTTCCAAACAGAACCCAACAGTGCAGGCCTTACAAACAACAATTAATGAATTTGACCTCATGAAACTAAAAAGTTCTGCACAGAAGCTGACACCATCACTTGAAGAAGCAGCCCATGGTATGGGGAAAATATCTTTACCAGTTATACATCTGACAGAGGGCTAGAATCTGGAATATAAATAACTAAAATAACCTAAACATCAAGAAAACAACCTAATTTCAAAAAATGAGGCACGTGAGATAAAGAAGAGAATTCTCAAAAGTCAAAATACAGATGTCTAAGAAACATTTTAAGGAATGTTTTCTCTTCTTAGCCATTAAAGAAATGTAAATTAAAAACATTTGAGATTTTTCTTTTCCCAGTCAGAATGGTTAGAGTTTAATAAAAATGAATACAATGCTGGTGTAGATGTAGAGAAAGAGTAACACAGCCACTGGAGGTTGGAGTGCTAAGTGGTGAAACTCAGTAAGAAGGTTCTGCAACAATATAAAAATGGATGTGCCATATGATGCATCTTTCCTATGCTTCAGAGTATACCCAAAGGTCTCTGTATCCTACTCTTGAGATTCCCACTTATCTATGTTCATTGATGCTCTACTATTCATAGTAGTCAGAAGATGTTAAACATCAACTGATAAATGGATATTGAAAATGTGGTATGTTTACATATGGAATATTTATCCAGCTATTACGCCAGTTCTGTATCTGATAAAAGACACCATCAACACGACAAAATGGCAGCCTACAGAATTGGAAGAGATTTTTCACTAATTCCACTGACATAGGGCTGATACTAAAATATATAAAGAACTCAAGAAACTAGATATCAATAAATCAACTAACCCAATTTAAAAATGGGTTACAGATTTAAACAGAATTCTCAACAAGGAATCTCAAAAGTCTGAGAAATACTTAAAGAAATGTTCAACATTCTTACCCATCAAGAAAATGCAAATCAAAATGATTTTGAGATTCCATCTTACACCTGTCAGAATGGCTAAGATAAAAACCACAAGTGGCAGCTCATGCTGGTAAGGATATGGAGCAAGGGGAACACTCCTCCATTGCTGGTGGGAATGCAAACTTGTACAACCTTTTGGAAATCAATATGGTGGTTACTCAGAAAATTGGGAATCAATCTACCTCAAGACCCAGGCATACTACTCCTGAGCATATACTCAAAGGATGTTCTATCCTAATACAAGGACACTTGCTCGGCTATATTCATAGCAGCTTTAGTCATAATAACCAAAAACTGGGAACAATCTAGATGTCCCTTAAAGCAAAAAATGGATAAAGAAAATGTGGTACATTTATACAATGGAGTATTACTCAGCCATTAAAAACAGTGACATCAAGAAATGTGCAGGGAAATGGATGGAACTAGAAAAAAATATCCTGAGTGAAGTAACTCAGAATCAGAAAGACAGACATGGTATTGTTAGCTGTTAAGTAAAGAATGACCATACTATAATCCATAGACCCAGAGAGACTAAGTAACAAGGAGGGGGGAAATCAATAGTGGGGAAATCAATGGTGAAGATGCATGGATTTCCTAGATAAGGGGAAATAGAATAGTTTTCATGGGTGGATAGGGACAGGTAGGTATGGGAACAGGCTGCATCAGGCAGGGTGCAGACAGAGGTGGAAAGTACTGGGAGAGACTACAGTCTGCTGTAGAACAGGCAGGCAAAGCTATGGCCACATTACCTGTCCCCTACTCCTGAAGTCATGGAGCAGCTGATGCTCAGCTATAACTAAGACCAAGCATTTTGAACCATATACAACATGCTTTTGGCTATTCAGAAGCTACAGTGGGGGCAGACACTCAGAAATGTATAGGAGCAGAACTTTCTTAGAGTCCAGCATGGTCCAAGCGGACATTCAAATGGCAGTGATGGATGACCCCCTTCCCAGGGCTCCCCTGGCAGGGGGAGGAGACAGCACAGAAGCGCTAACATGTACTGAAATAAGACAAACAGGTGACCTGTACAGCGTTAGATGCACTCAACTGACAAGTTTAAATTTTGGGATTTAATTCCCATCCAATTACCAACCAGGCCTCCTCTTGCTTAGCTTCTGAGATTGTGCACATTAAGGATGGTATAGCCGTAGATAAATTTAAGTCCTTAAACTGCCTCTAGTGGGAATGTAGCTTTACAGCAAGATTTCTGTAGACCTGGGCTTAGGCACATAGATTTCCTATGTAGATATGACAGTGATCACATGAGAGCTTAAAAACTGACTCTAGCTACATTGCTACAAAATCCTGTGAATCATAAAGTTCAAACCTGTGTCTCTTGGATGCTCTGTTTGTGATCTGCCCAGGAACCCATCACCTCAAAAGTGGCAATGATGACTCAAGGAGCAGGGACTCCAGAGAAAGGAAGTAGGGTGACACAGAACGTAGGGTCTTCCATGTCAGGTCTGAGTGAGAACAATGTTTTGCATCTCCAAGGTCACTTCCCCCAATGAGTAAAGGTCTCCAATCCCTATCACCACCCTGACTATCAGAAGAAGCAGCAGAGTCACTAGTGGGTCTCTTCTCACCAGCACATTCAGGGTGCCACTGTGTACACTGTCCTTGCAGCTGCAACTGGGCATGTGACATCACTCTGGCCAGTGAAGTGTTGGAGAAGTCTGTGGACGGAGCTTATGAGGGAGCTCCTCAAAAGGAACTGGCTCTACTCTTGCCTTCTGGGTCCTTGCTGTCAGCCCAAAACACTAGTAGGAGCTCCTTGGACTATCTTGCAAACATGTGTGTGAAGAACTTCTCACAGGGAATGCCAAGCCTTTGGCCTGCCTTTACTTGAAGGGAAAATAACCCCATTCATTTTCCTCAGTCCCCTACCCACAGCTGAATTATACCAACTTAGTTTCCTGGGGGACTAAGTACTTCAAACATAAAGATGTAGCACAGCAGAACTTTATTTTCTCACAGTGCTAGAAGCTGCAGTCCTAAGTGAAGGTGCTGGTACGTCAGGCTCCTATGATGGCTGTAGGGAAGAATATTTCCTAGCTTTAGGCACTTGTCAGAAATTCTTGGTATCTTTTGGCTTATACTGATCTACTATCTGTAGAAATTTCCCTTTTTTTGGAAAGACAGTACTCATTGGGTTAGTGCCTACACCGATCTAAGGTCTTATTTGATGACATCAGTAAAGTCTATTTCCGAGTAAGGTCACATCACAGGTTCCAGTAACATGAATATCTGAGATAATATTCTGTCTAAAACAGCAGCGAAAGCTGCCTGTTGTACAAGATAAAACCCACCTGGTTCCTCCAAAGAATGTTCCCATCTCTCCTGCAAGCACAGTATGGTGTCCAGTCCAGGAGAGGATTGGCCTGATGTACAACACAGCTGAGCAGGACCCAGTGCAGAAAGATAGCCAGGGAGGGGGACAAGCCCAGAGCCTTGGCCTTATGAGCAGTGCTGGCCTTTCATCTAGCAAATCTTTACACTTATTTTTGGTATGTGGCCAAGGATCACCTTTTAGCATCTGATGAAAATCCACATTATACATTAAATATTCACTTAATTTCAAGAATAAATTAACTAAGCTGACTTAGCTTACTTTGAGGAATTCAGGGTAATGATATCCAAATGAAAATACAAGTATCTTTAAGAAGCTATCAGATGTTTTGATAGCAAAGTTCACTGTATGTTAAGGTCACATTACTACATCTACTAACCAGTAACATCCTAACAAGCCTCGTGTTCAAGCTACAACCTCATATAAACACAAAGACAAGTCTTTTTATGGCGTAGAATGTTAAAGGGAGAAATGGGAAGTGCTTTAATTTTTATTGCAATGTACATCTCTCTTCATGACAAAAGACAGAATACACTATACTGTAAATGTCTTTCATTTTGCTTCTGTGTAGATGAAAGATGATAATCCTTATATCTCATACTTAAATGTTATATATTACATTTGCACTGAAACTAAAGGGAAAATGGCACATTACTAGCTATTTTTCCTATGGAAGTTACTCACTAAAATGTCATCCATTTAACAATCTCATGGTGACGTCACTTTTTAAATGAATTGTCAATGCTACACAAATA
>OU015751.1:27545229-27583109 GCA_907169655.1 Acomys percivali | reverse complement strand
GTGTGGGAGGCAACAGTACTTCTACCACAGGGCTTTCTTTGAGAAATAATGAGATGATTCACTCAACAACAAGCGCTTAATATGGGCCTAGCACACAGCAGTGCCGCTGTCACTGACCTGATCACTGTTGTTTCAAGGGACAGTGCAGGTCACTTACCAAGATGCATGTCCATGACCTTTGCGCAGTACTTGCACATGGCATCTAGATCATTCAGCTGTCCTTGTAGGAAGGAAATTTGGGCTTCCAATTCCTCTTCCTAAAACAAAAGGCAGAGAGATTAAAAAAAAGTTAAGTACTACATATGATCTTAAGTTTTTTTTTCTCCTCAATAATTATGATGATGATGAGGAAGAGACAGTGTCTTATTTTGTAGCCCTAGATAGCCAGGACCTCTCTATGTGGACTAGACTGATCTTGAACTCACATAAATCCACCTGCCTCTGAATCGTAAATGCTAGGATTAAAGGCATGCGGCACCATATCTGGCCTCCATTTATAAACAAAAGGATAAAAAATAAATAAAAATAAAAACAAGCGCACTATTATCACCATCAACAGAAAGAATAAAATAGAGATTTAAAATAAATCTCACTTAGGATATTTGCCTGCAAATTTCATGATGCCTTTGTTTTGTAATAGCTGAGTAGTAGTTTATTGTGTAAATGCACCAGAGTTTCTTTATCCATTCCTTGGTTGAGGGACATCTAGGTTGTTTCCAGGTTCTGGCTATTACAAACAAAGCTGCTATGGCCATAGTTGAGCAAGTGTTCTTGTTGTATGGTGGAGCATCTTTTGGTTACATGCCCAAGAGTGGTATAGCTGGGTCTTGAGGTAGAATTATTCCCAATTTTCAGAGAAACTACCAGATTGATTTCCAAAGTGGTCATACAAGTTTGCACTCCCACCACCAATGGAGGAGTGTTCCTCTCTCCCCACATCTTTGCCAGCATGTGCTGCCACTTTATGTTTTTTTTATCTTAGCCATTCTGAAAGGTGGAAGATGGAATCTCAGAGTCATTTTGATTTCATTTCCCTGATGACTGAGGAACTTCTCAGCCATTAGAGATTCCTCTGTTGAGACTTGTCTGTTTAGCTCTGTACCCCATTTTTAATTAGATTATTTGGTTTGTTGGTGTCTAATTTGAGTTCTTTATATATTTTGGATATTAGCCCTTTGTCAGATATAAGGTTGGTGAAGATCTTTTCCCAGTCTTTTGGATGGGGTTTTGTCCTATTGACTGTGTCCTTTGCCTTACAGAAGCTTTTAAGTTTCATCAAGCACCATTTATTGACCTTAGTGCCTGAGCTGTTGGTATTCCATTCAGGAAGTTGTCTCCTGCATCCCTGATTTCAGGGCCCTTCCCTATTTTCTCTTCTATTAGCTTTAATGTATCTGGTTAAAGTTGAAGTCTTTGATCCACTTTGACTTGAGTTTTGTGCAGGGTAATAAATATGAATCTATTTGTCTTCTTCTACATGCAGATATCAGCTGATGCACATCTTGATGTTTATGTGGGTCCCCCAGCAACTGGAGTGGGGGCCCTCTCTGACTCTGACTTTGGATCCCATTCTCCTGTCTGGGCTGCCTTGTCTATCCTAGGAGGGAGAGAATGTGTCTAGTCCTGCAACGACTTAATGTGCCACAGTGGTTGGTACTCATAGGGGGCCTCCCCATTCTTTGAGGAGGAGAGGAAAGAATAGGGGAAACGGGTTTATGAGGGGAGACTGGGAGGAGAGGGGGGAGCTGTGATTGGGATATAAAGTGAATAAATAAATAAATGAAGGACAAAAAATAAATCTCAAGGTACAGGCTAGCTGAGGACATCCAGAGATGCTCCTGTTGCCATGCACCTACTGTGCGGGGTGGGGGTGGGAGGATGGAAAATACCTAGAGGTCATCTGGAACCACTATTAAGTGCAAGTATGTGGTGGGCAGATGGGGGAGAAGGAAAAGGGGAACAGTTTGAGCATTATAAAGAGAGATGGACACATGGCAGTGGAGTGGAACAGGCTGTTTTAAGTGAGGTCCTAGCCTGTGCTAACTGCTGCAGGCCATGTCTGAGTCTATAGCCATGTAGGGGCAAGGGTCTGTCTTGATGGCTGTGGCTCATATTATCACTAAACACTATGTGGACATCCCTGGTCTGGATTGCTGCCTGGGACCAAGTAGATGTCCAAGGTTTGTGCAGAGCTGTCCCTGCCCTTCAATGGCCACTGCACTCTGAAGAGCTGGCCCCACCTCTCACCCGCTGTAGCACTTGGGAGAGTAGGCCCTGTACCTTACATGGGCAGCACAGTGGACCTGGCCCTGGTGGCAGGGGAATGGGTGGGCTGGTCCAGAGGGTGTGAGTGAGGGAGAGCTGGCTCTCCCATGAGGTAGCGTGGGCACAGAGGTGATGTCCTCTGTCCCCTTGCCTCTTGCTATCTGCAGCAGTCATGAAAGCTGGAATTGGAGCCATGAGAGCTGGAGAGCTGTCTCTGCTTCGTCGTCGTCGCTGTTGCCGCTGCCACCACCGCCGCCGCAGCAGGAGCAGCAGCAGCACTCAGGAAAGCAGGCCCTACATCTCAAGGGGGCAGCACAGTAGAGCTGGCCTCGAGGATATGAAGGTGAAAGAGCTGACTCTGTCCCTTGCCTGCTGTAGCATTGGGGTGAGCTAGCTGGAACAGTACAGGAGAGCTCCCCCTGGTGGTGCCGGTACGGATTCAGGGCTTTGAGCTGGCACACTAAATCTACCTCCTTTACGGACTTCTGGAGTGGTGAAGGGATGGCCCTGCAGATCCAAAGATGCAGGATCTCTGTTACACAAGGCAACAACAGCAGGCTATCTGAGGGGAGTCCTGGAAACAGATCACTGGCTCATTGCAGGAACATCTGCAAGTAATGATCTGTGGTGTACCGTGTGACACACTACAGCTTCCTCAATGATATGTTTTCTATTCTTCATTTTGATTTGTTTTTATTTTATCTTGGGTGAAGGTTGTAAGGGCAGAGGGCAGATGTGAAAGGACAGAGAGATGAGTGGGACTGGAGTGCATAATGTGAAACTCACAAAGAATCAAGAAAAGGTAAAGACAAGCCAAATCTTGACTATTTCTAATTAATTGTAGCTCCAAATATCTGTAAACATACAACTTTGCATTAAAAGTATGTAAAATATACTTTTTATTTCCTACAACATATTTGATCATGGTTTCCCTTCCCCCAGCTTCTCCTGGTCTCTCTACACTTCCCTAGTTTCCAGTTTTATGCTCTCTCTTTCTCTTTCAAATAAACACCAAAGCAAAAATCAAAAGGAGCAAACAAAAGAACCCCAGCAAGTCATAAATGCCAAAACAATATGAAACAGAAAACCTACAACAAAAACAGAGTTTATTTAATATTGGCCAACTAAGCCTTTAAAAATACCGAGCAATGAAAAGGGAGACTAGGTTTCATTGGCCTACGCTTCCGCACACGCCCTGAGAAACCAAAGAGCATGGTTGTCACAGAAATCTCATCCTGTCTAGACAATGATAATCTCCTAGAATGTAAGCTTTTCAAGAAGCTTGTAAGTAGCTATTCTTATATTTCCTCTCATGAAATGATGCTGGGGTATTTTGTTCATTTGTTTCTAGAAAAAAAATACTCTGGGTCGAGCCATTAAATTCCAAAATTAATCTAACTAGAACATGAAGATAAAGTCTTCCTTTTAAGGAAAAATTAAACATGTAACTAATTTTCTAGAGAATTATGTGATATTCTAGGAGATCTTCCTCAGATAAAGAGAATAATAATCCTTACAATTTGGGATATTTTAGCCAAGAAAGAAAGGATGATGCCAGGGCTGATACAAGTGATAAAATTTATTTTTCTCTTATATAAAAGTCCTCTGTGCCTTTAACAAAAAAGGAAGAGATACCTCCCGAGGCACTTCTTTTCTTTTATAAAGAGTAATTATAATTTGACTAGTTGGGTGGAAATTAATAGTTGAAAAGGTCCCCTGTAGGTGTACTGCAGTTTGAAGACACATGCATACAGCACTAAAAAGCACTGACTTGAACTGCAACCTCAAGAGGTCTTAACAGTATGCATTGAAATGTTTGACACAAGCCAGACAGCAGTGTTCAAAAAGTGAACTGTGGAATGTCTACTGCAGGATTACACAAGCACTTCCCATGTTTCTTATGTAGCCTATGAAGTTCATCAGCTCCTTCTGCCCTCAATAAGGAAAAACAGCACCAGAAACTCAACCGAAGGATGCTAATGGGGGTAAGTAGCGCTACCTGTCCAATTCTAACTGAGTACCCATGTATACAAGGCTCGTTCAGACCTCTTCTGTTTCTCCCTTTCTCCGTCCCTTCCACAGGTTCAGTAGATATCTATGGGAATTAGAGGCCCACGGCAGCTGCAGCCAGTCTGTGAGACGGCATCTCATACACCTTCTCTTGTGTCCTCATTAGCTTGCAAGATCCCTCTCCATCTCTTGCATCTCTACTGGACTCACTAGCCTTAATTTGGAGAATACAGAAAAGTCAAACTATGTCAATTTGGAGAAGGTTTAAGAAGGCTGGAAAAGTCTGCTTTCCCTACAGGAAGATCACTGTGGTTGTACAGAGAGAGGTTCAGGCTACAACATCCAGGAGAGAATCATGGAGAAGGAAAGGCGTAAGAGAAACAGTGAGACTCTATGTAGTTCTGCATCCGGTGGTGGAGGGCCTGGGCCCCATGTCCAGCGGGTCAGTCCAGGTGCTGCTTGTCTCCGGACCAGAACAGAAAGATCTGGGGATCAGAGGTCTCAAGGTCCTGTTTCTTGCTCAGGGGTGAGGCTCATGGCCTGGGCGTTAAGCCAGGTTCCCAGCCTGTCTTGGGAAGGTGGGAAATGAGTTTCTGCACTGGGTGTTACAGTTAGCTTTTTTAGGATGATACTGCAAGTCTCAAAAGGCAATGGAGACTCAGGAGCTCCACAAGTGTTACAGCTCCTTGTTTGAGCCGCTGTGCCAAGCACAGCAGTGGAAGCAGAAAATGTCCAAAACTCGCTGGCAGGCAGGGTGAAATGCAAGACCAGCAGTGCTTCACCAGGGGCCAGCACCAAGCTATTGGTAGTGGCTGTACAGGCCCTAGTGGCTGCAAAGCCATTTCCAGCATTGCTGCCTGACCACCAGGTATCAGCAGCGTTTCCTCCGGGATAAATGGAATCTCAGATGGTCATGGTGGAGGAGTAGCAAGCAAGAGAGCATGAGCCCAAGCAGGAACATGGGCATGAGCATGCAGGAGCACACACCACCACACCCTGCAAGTCATCAGCTTTATTTATGGGCAGTGGGGAGGGGTTTTGAGGGTGAATGTGTCTGATTTGCTAAGGCTAAGGGTGCTTAGGACACTTAATCTACATCAGTGGTACATTGCCTCGTTTATAGTCAGTAATATGGGGCCCTATCTCAAGAAGGAGAAAAAAGTACTTAATTATTCTATGTGTGAGGGGATGACTTCTAGGACTATTTGACCCCCCTTAAAAATCTGGGGTTACCAGATCGGGTAGAGTGAGAAACCTGCTAAGAAAGGAAGTCTGATATGCTCAACCATGTTCATAGCGGCCTTATTCATAATAGCCAGAACATGGAAACAGCCTAAGTGTCCCTCAGTAGAAGAATGGATAAAGAAACTGTGGTACATATACACTATGGAATACTACTCAGCTATTAAAAACAAGGAATTCCTGAAATTTGTGGACAAATGGATTGAACTAGAAATGATCATAATGAGTGAGTTTACCCAGAAGCAGAAAGAGTCAAATGGTATATACTCACTTATATCTAGACATTAGCCCAAGCGGCATGTCCCATTAAAGTCTTCACTTACCAGGAAACTGGGACAGAGGGGAGGACATCCTATTGGGACTTTAGGTGAGAGAATCATGGGAGAATGGGGGAAATAGAAGGATCCAGAGGGTCCTAGAAACCTACAAGAAGAACATTATGACAGGCAGATCTGGGCCCAGGGGTCCTTCTCAAACTATGGCACCAGCCAAGGGACAATACATGCAGTAAACTTTGAACCCCTACCCAGATCTAGCCGATGAACAGGACATTCTCCACAGTTGAGTGGAGAGTGGGGTCTGACTTTCACACAAACTCTGGTGCACCGTTTTTGACCACATCCCCTTGATGAGGAGGCCTGGTGGTACTCAGAGGAAGGATAGCAGGCTACCAAGAAGAGACTTGATACCCTATGATCATTTATAGGGGGAGGAGGTCCCCCTCAGTCACAGACATTGGGGAGGGCAGTAGGGGGAAAGCGGGAGGGAGGGAGGAATGGGAGGTTACAAGGGATGGGATAACAATTGAGATGTAATAGGAATAAATTAATAAAATATTAAAAAAAGAAAGGAAGTCTGTCTTCATAGACAGTGTGACATGGCTATCCAGAGAAGTCAGACTTCAACTATTTCCAGCAGAGTCCCGCAACTCTAGACATGTTAAAATATTTTTCTGGCACCTTTTAGCCCGTGCCAGCTGTAACCAGGCAAGCAAAAGACTCAGTTAATACTACATGGAGCAAAGCACAGCCTAATGAGCCCTGTCTTAGTTCTTAAGCCACAGACTGAAAAGAAAAAGGAAACCCTATGGTGCTGTTCCTTATACAGCAAGAGAGATGGCTGAATGTGGGAGGATACTGTAAGAGAGGAACTTACATATAGCACGGAGAAACTTAAGTTCTATCCCTGTCTTGTCATTGGCCAGCCATACGGCCTTTTGCCATCTCCCTCTCCGTCTCTGCTGGAAACAGTCCTGGAGGATGTAAACTCACACTCTGCTCCCAAGGCACTTAGCAACTGTGCTGGGACATGCAAGTGGACTAGCCATGCGGTAGAGTGCACAAGTCTTATAATGAAATAAACAATCGCTCAGGGAATCTTGGCTCCAGCCTCTTGTTTCCCTCACTGAGTCATCTTTTACTTAGAGATACAATCCTAACCAGAATCTAACCCTGGACCAAAGTTAGGGTCTGGTTGTGGCTGGGTGATGACAGCCCAGAGTATACAAAGAACACCAGAAAAGAAAAGCTTCCTGGCTTAAAATCACCTGTTTACTTCAGGTCGAACTTTACTTGAGACCAGCAACCATGTCTGTTAAAACACAAAAGTCCCTGGGAGCTTTAGGCTCAGATAGACAATCTTATACTCTATTCAGTGGCTGGCTTTTGGACAGCTGGGAGGGAAGACCTTCAGAAGACACATTTTAGAGGAGAGAGGTGTGGCCTTGTGGCTTGAGGCACTGGCCAGCTGGAGAAGTGTCTGCAGATCAGAGGTCCTCTTCCTCCATGCTCTGCTGCTCTGTCATGCTGGATGCTATCACCATCGGATAGAGACCATGGGCACCTGTGAGGGGCTGCCCGAGTAGTTGGATGCTAAATTGAGAAGAAGAAGAAACCACAAACTTTCAAGTTTTCATTTTCATTCATGGCTTTGTTGCAAGCCTAGAACTCAATTGAATCTCAACACAGACAGAATCTGTGTCAACACAAACACTGTGGATAAGGGCTTATTCAGTCATTCAAAACTTTTTTTTAAGGGAAAACTTATTGAGATTAAAGGGGATTGCTCTGGTTGAAGCAGGGACAAATGGCCAAGAACTCTTCTACTTGGCAGCTTGAAATGCAGTTCGCTATCCCTATAGAGGCTGCTCAATCTGAAGAACAGTCTTAAACCCTTCAGCTATCACTCAGAGCTTATAAATAGAAATGGATCACATGGAAGCAAAGGGTGGTTTGCCATTTATTCATCACATTATATAATAACAATTCCAAAATTGTCAGAACCTACTTTAATCTCTGCCTTAGAGTCTTGCTCTGTGCACTACTTCCAGCTAACAATACTATCTGCAATGACAGCTTCAGTCACGTGCTTTCATTACCCTGGCCTTCTGCAAGAACAAAGCAATGCTTGCCTAATCACTCTCATGCTCTGTGAAATGCTTATTGTGTTTACTCTCGCTTGTGTGTTCTACTTTCTATTATAGGAAGGAGTATGTTGGGGTCATCATGGAATTCTGGAGCAGACATTGCTTGGTTTAAAACCCTTTTTGCCCCAGTTACTAGCTGAATAGCTTTGGATGAATTCTTTAAATTCTTTATACCGCTCTCTGTCAGAAACGGTGGAACAAGGAAGTGAATATACATGCAGATTATTGGCACGAAATATGTACTCAATAAATTAATTCTTACAGTTAACAACAACAACAACACAAATTAAAACAATGAAAAGGCTTAAAGTACCGAGTTCTGTGATTCACTGTCAGAAAATACTAGTTTCTGTTTTCAAAATTCATGTGGTAAAAGGTCAGTAAGGACAAAAGACCCCAGCATTGTCCTAAGTTTGAAAAGCAAATTCATATACAGGGCAAGAAATAGATACCCAAGGCTGGGCCACCCGCGGGCCACTGTGAACAGCACCCAGCTGCATTTGGAAGCCCTGTGGGTAGGAATTAGAGAGTGGCAGCTACTTTACTAGAGAAGGAAAAGAGCAAGCACCTACGAGAGTGATATTAATATACCTGACAATGAGGTTTGCATGAATGAATCTATTTAATCTTCACAACAAACCTGTGTGACAGATCCTGTCATTTCCATGTCAACCATATTCTCTGGGAGTGTATGGTCAGGTTCAGGTAGCTAAGGAAGGAAGTCACCTGGCCTTCTATCCTATTTCTCCCTTGTATGCATACTCACTCATGTACTACGGCCTTCCCAGTAAATATGTTTCTTTTAACGAGATTTACCAACTGTAAAGGAGAGTCTTAACTTCTAGTTGCTAACTAAATTATTTCCTTTCTGAGACATTTAGAAATGGTTTAGCATTATGGTGCATTTCAAATTCCAGTACTTGGAAGGCTGAAGCAGGAAGTCTGCTGGGAGTTCAAGATTAGCCTGGGCTACAGGTGAGACCATATTTAAAAGAAAAAAGGCCTTTCTACAGAGTCATTAAATTGTTCAGATATTGTGCAACTTGGTTGCTTTTAAATATCAGTATAAGGTTTTGCAGTTTATTATCTACTCAGTTATTTATCAACTTGTTTAATAAATACACTCATTTGCATTGTGTTAAGCCTTGTGGGAAATACAGTAATAGATGAAATGTAGGCCCCTGGCCTCTGTGAGTTTAGAAGAAGACGTGGTCTGTGTGTTCTTAAAGCCAAGAAAGGAGCAGGAGGCTCTGCAGAGGATGTGGGAGGGCTCTTCACAGACCCCGAAAGAGGACACAACTTCCAATACAGAAATGAAAGCATGTTTCCTAGATGACATAATTCTGAGGATACTGAAGAAGGACTCAGAAGAAATGATGGGAAAGCATGTTTCAGGAAGCAGGGACCCAGTCAACAAGATAGTGTGTGTGTGTGTGTGTGTGTGTGTGTGTGTGTGTGTGTGTGTGTGTGTATGTGTGTGTGTGTGTGTTCGTTTGCATGTGCTGGAGAGGTGAGCAAAAGAGGGACCAGTAATGAAGTCAGGAAACTGGGAGGAGCAAGAGCTGCAGGCGGGCAGAAAGCTTCTCTTTCATTCTTCCTTCCAGCAGTGTGTTAGAAGCTGGAGTCTGACAGGCGGTCTGCTGCACACACTGTCCTTAATGGAGACCATGCTTGAGGATCATTCATGGGCAATAGTGTCTGTTGGTCCTGCAGCAATGTAGGACAGGAAGGGCCCTGGGATGGGTTCTGCTCAGCTTCTAAGATTGTCCTTAGATCACAAGACAAGCAGACAAGGGAGCCAAACTGACAGCGGCAGCAGGAACCAGCCAAGAATAGCAGCTAGAAGACAGGAAAGGCGCCCAGTCTTTAACAGATGGGTGAAGAAGAAGTAGGAAGCACAGGAAACAGAAAGTCTTGATGAGAAGGAGGAAGGCTGCAGATGTTCTGAGGAAGCTGTGGTGTACACAGGGTAAAACACACACACACACACACACACACACACACACACACACACACACACACACACACACACACCTGCACACGTGAGCACACGTCAGTGTGAATGAAACCCAAGCCAGAAGCATATGGCAATAGCCCTGGAAGACAGCATCAGGAAGAACAGAAAGGGAGCACAATGTCTATATTTTACACTGCGCTAAGCTAAGGGGTCTGGGTGTGGGAAGCAGCTCAGCAGCCGCACTGGAGAACAACCTGCCATCTGAATGCTATAGCCCAGCATTAGTACACAAGAGGCTGCCACATACCATCTTTGTGACCAGTTAGCAACTCTTTGAGCCTGACTGTTTGTATGTCCTATAATTGTTAGGGGGTTGAATTACATGACATTTTTCCAGAAAAAATACTTTGGACACAGCTTGACATGATAAACACTATATGTGTTAACTTTTTGTTGTTTTATAGTATCAGTGTAATCCCAGGAAATGATCTCAAAGAATCATGGGTGCATATAAAAACGGAAGATTTTAGCCAAACATCTAAGGACAGCACATATACACACATGAATCCTATGTGTTATTTAAAATGTTCTTGTTGGAGGACAATTCACAGACATGTGATAGATGACTAATTGGGAAAATAGATTGCAATATACAAGTTTTTTTTTTTTTTTTTTAGTAGTCTTGACTTTGTAATACATTGTGGGATTAAAAATGTCTTTTTTTCCCTGGATTTTCTACAAGGAAATGAGGTCATATTTGTAAAAAATAATATTATTATGAAAATAAAATGCTAGGGAAGTTGGGTGGGAGGCGGCTCAGGTGGTGCAGTGCTCCTGTTCAAGCATCAAGGCCAACGTTAGATCCCAGCACCAGTGTCAGCCAGATGCAGCAGCAGTTATGTGGGTGGTGGGAACGGAACCTGGGTCCTCTGTAAAAGCAACAAGTGCTTTAAACCACTGACCCAATTCTCTAGGTCCCTCTTTTCAACTTTTAATATGAACAAAATATTACCTGGGTCTTGTCAAAGTGTAGTTTATTTTTGTAGTAGTGGGCTAGGCCTGGGAACCTGTCTTTCTGCCTAAATCCCAGGGAACACTATGTGCTGGACAAAGGACCCCAGTTGAACAGCATCAGGAGGACCAGTTTCATGCCCTTTTATTTCCTGCTGAATATACTTTTCAATCCTTCTGTAAAGGCCATAATATTTAACTATCTCCCTGCTCTAAGGTAGTTTTAAGAGATGGCTTCTCTGCCAGATGCACATTGGCAACAATTTAAAAGGCCTTTTCTCAATATGAGGCAGGAGGCAGGGAGAAAGAGAAAGGCGACACACTTGCACGACAGCTTCCTCGCACTCCTGGGCCAGCTCTGTGCAGAGTGGCTCCATTAATCTACTCAGAAACAAATTTTGCAACATTAGTTCTCATTGTATTCATAAACACAAGTACTTAGAATTGTCTGGCTTAAATTAAAGGGGCTGGTACATGTCCATAATTCATATTTGGATCTATCCATGGTTTTCTGAAATTCTTTTTTTATAGAAGCCAGGAGTCTTCCCATGTTGTTTTTGCTGTTTTGGCCACCCTGTATGGGTGTGAGGCTCAGGCATCCTCCTGTTTCTGTCCACCAGTACTGGGGATTCCATGCTTGGCTTTTACATGGGTGCTGGGATCCCAAGCTCTGGTCCCTGTGTGTGCACAATAAGCACTTATCCACCGAGCCACCTTCCCAGCCCTATTAAAACCTTTTAATCTTTAGAAACATGTTTTTTTATGGTCATTACCATTCCTACTCTGTGAGCTATTTTAATGTTGTTGCCTTTCTAGAAGTTGCTTACGAAAAGTTAAAGGGAATAAACAGAAAAGACAAGAGTAAGTGCTAGGAAATACAATCATGTGCTATGAATTCTAAAACACACTGAACACATTTACAACCCTGACATAGACTGGAAAAGGATTAAAATCTTTATTACAAACATCACGTAAGTGAAGCATAAGAATAAAGTCTCTGTTGCATAGTCACTGGCTTTACTATCTGTAAAAGCCCTATAATAACCCTTTCTATAGATGATATGCATTGTATGCATCCCAGTAAGTTCTTAGCCCTGAAATTCAGGAGGTATGGAAGTGCTGTTATGGAATTGCCTGTTTTTTAAACATTGTATCTCTAATTTATGCTCTAATTTAATAATGCTCTAATTTAAATGGCAGTGTTAGAGATATGGTCTCATCTTTTAGACTTCTGGGTTGTCATGGTGTATCTCTATAATTAGGCTACCTGAACAATCTTATTAACTCCAGTAAGCTCCCTCTTTCACCAAGCCAGTGAGCACAGTTGATGCTCTAGCAATGAAGGTTTTCTATTTGCTACTTGCACGTGATCAGACCAACAGATGAAATCACCCAACCTGTACCAGGAGCTTTCATTTGAGTTTTTCATAGTGCTACTGGCTGGGCAAGATCACCGGTGAGATCTTTTCTGGCACTAAAAGCAGGCACGTACACAATGTCTGACCCAGACAGAAAGACCTTGGCGAAGGTTGCTTCAGTTGCTGCTGTTTTGTTTCATTATGTTAAAGATAATTGGCTAGGTCAGGATGACATAAGACACTTGTATCACCATTCTCTAAGCTAAATGACCCCCATTAAGGGCAAAAGGAAGTCTGTACCTGCACTGAATGCAAGTTGAGGGCAAAGAATGGAATAAGAATCACAGTGACCTACAAATGGCAAAGGGCGCCAAGCGCTAGAACTATCATGGTGACATTTCTCTTGTTAATATAAACACTACTAGTTATGAAAATTTTGAAAAAATGAGAGTGAAAATGTTCTGAGTTATCCATATGCCCACTACACTGATTTACAGGAATCCCATCTCTCAGTATCACCAGCCAATTTCTATTATCTTTGAAAAATCGCTATTGGCCCTGGAAGATGCCAGACTGATTCCTGTTACACTGAATACTTAGATGTCATGCAAAAACCTTTAAGAACATGAATTTATTCCTAGTCTTTTCCTGAGCACCAGATACAACACGTGATATAAAGAACAGTCAGAGAAACCACAGCCTATGAGAGCTTCCAAGTGAATACACGAACACAACATTTAAAGCAGAATCATCACCTGTGTATGAATCAAGCAGGACACCCATCACCTCCTGATGTTCCTGCATGTTTGGCAAGGGGCCTTCTTCCTACTGTAAGAGCTGAATGCTTCCGGAAGTGAGTAACTAAAGAGCTGTGTATATGATGTACTTGGATTGAGACCAGAAAGAAGTATAAGTTTAGTGGCATGTGGATCATTTTGATCAGAAAAGACGGAAAGGAAAACAAGGAAGACCTATAAGACAGCATGCTTTACTTGAGAGACCTCAAGAGCCATGTGTCCCTGAGAAGCTGAAGAGAAGCTGGGGAAGGGCCGATGAGGCTGGCCAGAGAGAGGTCTTCAAAGGCCCTCAGGCCATTCCTAACATTGAGGAGGGCTGAGGCCGAGTTTTCATGGGAGTTAGAAACACGCAGTAAGCAAACTGGGATACTTTGGATGAACTGAATGGATTAACTCTAAAAGCATATCCTCCTATATTCTTTCTCTTCTAACATGCTAAATTCAGAAGGCAAATGCAACGCAATATAGCTACTTGTACCGTAGTGCTTGTTTTGAAATTGTAAATTGGTTCCAATGAGAATTATTTATCAAGGAACAACTGAGATCCGTTGAATTTCACATTTCCTCATCTACTGTTATTCTCAAGAAATGCCTGGTAATAAAACTGCATGTAGCTGAAACAGGAAATGCACAACACACTCCCTGCACATATTACAGGTGTCTGCCAGTTACCCAGTTCACTGTGTGATATGGGTGACACCTATACAACTCTGCCCAGCACTTCACAGTAACTCACAACTATTATCAACTACATCCACTTTGTCATAAGTTAAAATCACTAATACTGTTCCCTGGTCCCATTTTTCCCACGAGCCCTGAGGTTTCTTGATGCATGGTTTTTCACACCTGTAGTATGGAGAAATGGATTAGCCACTTCAGAACCAACTCCTCTGAAGATAATGGTTTATCAGAAGATCTGCATATACTTTATAACCAAACATATTTTTGTGCAAAATTAACTATTTGTCAGAATAGTTAATATAGACACTAAACAGAACTGAGCAAGACTGGATGAAATTTTTAGTGCCTGTCTTCCCAAGAGACCCTTCATTTACACCTTCTCTCCAGATGAACCTGATTCAATCCACAACTGAGGGGAGTGACAGCTGTGGGATCTGTTAATGGGCTAGGAATTTAGGTCAACGGTACATAAACTCCTGGGTAGTTCTGAAGATGTTTTTGTCTTTATATGAAGTCACGGTATTTATGAATAAGAACACTGTCTTAGGGTTTTTGTGGTTGTGATAACCGCCATGACTGAAAGTAGCTTAGGGAGGGCAGGGTTTATTTCATCTCACACTTCCAGGCATCAGTCTCACTGAGGGAAGTCAGGCAGGAGCTGAAGCAGAAGCCATGGAGGAGTGCTGCCTCCAGGCTTGTTCCCCATGGCTTACTCAGCCTAGTTTCTTATAGTGTTCAGGACTTCCAGCCCATGGGTGGCACAGCCCACAGTGAGCTGGACCCTCCCACATCAATCATTAATCAAGAAAGTGCCCAATACGCTTGCCTATAGGCCAATTTGGTTGGAGCATTTTCTCAATTGAGGGCTCCTCTTATGAAATTGTGACAAACTGACAAAACAAAATAAAGCCCAAGCCAAACCATTAACCATAAGAAACAGAAAAATTAAAGTTGAATTTCTGATAGCGTACATTATTTCACATATTGTCTGATACTTACACAAACAACAAACCAACTCAACGATTACTTTAAACTTAACATTCTGTGTGATGCAACAGTATCTTAGGAGGATGCCCAGGAAGACACAGTCTGCGTCTTCTGGATATGGTATCTTTACCTGCTATGGTTATCTTGCTTTGATGCCAGGTAGGGCCTATCCTAGGCAGAGCACATAGAAAGTGTGTGTCTTTGAAGACACTGGGGAGCTTCTATAGCAGTAGTTATAACTTGAACTGATGAACTGAATTCTAGGCAAAAGTATTAGGTGTGCTCATTCTCTTGGGAGAAAAAGCTGGTGTGCTGGCCTAATCTCCTTTTCAGAGGAGCTCAGGTGTGGTGAGCATTGAACACTCAATCTCCAGTTGGTAGTGCTGTCTGTGGAGATCTGGCATCATGGGTGGGCTTTGAGAGCTTAAGGCTGCACCTGACCTGTAGCAGTTTGTTCTTTATGCTTTGTGTTTGAGGCTCAAGATGTGAGCTACCAGCTTCGTGCTGCCATGGCTGCCATGTCTTCCTGACACAATAATGACAGACTCTACTCCATCTGGAGCCATATGCACAAAGAAACCCTTCCTTCTGTAAATTGCCTTGGTCATGGTGTTTTATCACAGCAATGGAAAAGTAACCAACACAATAGGGTAATACTCTCAGGTTTGTATCTAATCAGACCTTCATCAAGAGTGTTAACACCCGCATGTGGCATGTTGTGATCCCAACACTCAGGAGGCTGGGGTAGAAAGAGCTCTAGTTTGAGGAGAGCCTAGGCTATAGAAAATAAGATGTTAACAACTTCAATGTTAGATGCTATTAAAATTTGATTGATGTCTATAGTTGAAGTTAAGCTTTGCATAAACATTAATATTAATATCAGGTACCATGTTGATTTCATTTATATTTTCAATTTAATTAAAAACATCTTAATATTTTATAGAATATGCATTTTTATATCATGATAATTGAATAAGATCTATATACAAGACTATACAAATACGCTTCAAACCTAAAAGATTGCCTAGACCCAACTGATAAACATGAAGGTAGGCATTTTGTTAGCATCTCTCAATGTTTACTTACTCCAAGTTGACTGGGGCACTTCCCTCTGTATGAGGCCTCCTTTACACTTTACACTTTAGACTTTGTGGGTGTACATGTATACACACGCATGTTAATGATTCAATGCACAAGTCATTTACTTGCTAAGGGAAATAAGGAAGGCTTTAGGTAAATATTAAAAGCTGTGTTCTCACTGAGAAGCAAAAGTAATGATGATTAATGAATGGGTCAGAGTGGTAGCCCAGGGTGACCTCAGCTGCTGGTCTGAAAGGCGTTCTGTGCAAGGACAGGTGAAGCTGAATGTGGTTTGTTTAATGAGATCAGGCTATTTGGATGAATTCATTCAAAAAGGAAAAATAAGAAATATCAGAATTTTAAAAGTAGACCAGAAAAACTTATTAAAGGTGAACACATGATTAAACAATGTGAAAGGCAAGAATAAGAATCTAATCCTGGGTTTAGGTATGGGGAAGGGACAGAAGGAAGACAATAAGGCTACAGATAGAGCCTAAGCACTGAACAAGAGGTGATAATTATTTCCAAGGGAAATAGCCTTTATAGTTAAGAAAACGATGTTTGGGGAATTTAATCTTACTATCTTTGGGTGATCCATATGTTAAGAAGTTTAAACTCCTCTAGCTAAACTGTAGTGCCAGGGCCTAGAAAGGTCTTAGTACTTATTTTTGCTTTTACAGGTATTTAAAATGTCCATGACCAACTGTATTTTACAAACACCTTACACTAAGAGTTGTCTAATGAGCTACAACTATAACAAATATAATGAGATGTTTTTTGTAATGACAGACCTGCTTATAAGTAGATGCACTGAAACAAGAATGGTGAGCTCTGCAATCTATATGGTTAACATTATTATTACGGTATACTGAACTCTGTTTCTGCTTCCCTGGCCTTACAGTACTTCATGTTAATACTATCGTAACACGTTTTTCTGGTACTATCCTTTTGCTTTGCTTTTAAAATCACCACTACCAAAATACAGAAACGTCTTCAATATCTCACCAAATACAGTTTCCTTTTGATTAGTTCAGCACATTCAATAATTTAAAATATGCTTTTAATTAAAAATGCCACCCCTTCTGGTCTAATGTGTGTGGAGTATTTCCTTTGTTCGGAGGGAAAGGTTCTCCCTTCAGGCCAGTGCAACTCCCAGGATATGCTAGGCTTGTGGCTTATCGAGCAGAGCATGGGCTGCCACCTGCTCTTTCTGCCATGCTTCTGTGACACTTCAGAGTGCGTGACTTTCTACATGGGCACCATGGGGCAGAACAACAAGAAGAAGGGGAACGTCTTAGTGGAACATCTAAAAGGAAGAGAGATCTTAGTAAGCAACCTCACTCAGGCTTTGGACCAAGTTTCTGGGTATAGGAATTCAGCTACTAAGGTTATTTCCAGACCTGCTATTCTGTTTAATAAGCCTGGAGTTCCTTTGATGAGAGCAGAGCTTTCATTCTTTCTGAGTGGAAGCCCTATAGATTAATGTAATCTCCTGGAAAAGTTAAGCATAAAAAATGATGAGCTGGTGGGGAGAGGTTTTTATTACAGTTAGATACTAAGGGAAAACAGGAGACAGCACTACAACCTTTACAGTGTGACTTTTGGCCTTGGCTGACTTTCCTCTGTACAGAGTAATTCAGGGTTCTCATTTCCCTCTATAGCTGCATTTTAGGGGACAAGCTGTCCCCCCGCCCAGGGCAGTGTAGCCTTGAAAGAACACATAAATATTGTTTTCAGAAAGGCCATTGGAAGGAAGCAAATGCTATGAATGACACATTTAATCTAGCATGATTCAAGCCCATAGGCAGTGCAAATACATCAAATTGTTTGATTTGAGCTTTCTCCAAACTAGTGTCTTTGCCTCCCAGGCAGGGTTCATTGTGGGGACAATCTGGCATCTTTGTATCTCACAGAGACGGTGGAGATGAAGACAGATGATGGAGGAAGAAGGCCTAGCAGGAGGGGGATGATCATCTTACTTGTCCCTAAGGGTGGCATCCTGTCCATGTAACAGTCAAGATGCAGTGATCCATTTCCTATGAGTCTGTGTTCATACTTATGTGTGTGTGCTAAATAAATTTATTGAGGCATTAAGAAGGAATAGGAGGAGACAAGTGATGGGATAACAATTTTTAATCTGAATAAATTAATAAAATTAAAATTAAAAAAAGAAGTTAAAAAGGAGACGTTAAATCTCACTTAGAAAAGCAAAATCAAGATAGTCTGCCTTGCTTTGTGGAGACAGCTTGTTGATGCTTCTTCCTCCATCCCATGCCTCTGTGGAATTACATGGATGAGGTGAGATCAGAGATGGAGATGAATTCATGCCTAAGACTCTAAGTCTGGTCTCTCAACCTTACCTGGCTCCCTGGCAGAGAGATTATCAACAAAGTTCAAACAACTAATTGAATGTCATGCTACAAATATCTAAATTAACTTGACATTAGATTAAAAACTCTTAGTAAGAGTTTTAAAAAGCTAAAAACCAGGTTGGCTTCTAAATTAATTTGTGTCTATTTATGTCAATAAACTAGGAAATAGGAAAGCCACTGTCTCTTCTAACTCACCAAATTATCTCACAGCCTGAAAATGGACCCCTAAAAGCTGACTGATTACAACAAAACTCTTTCAAATGTAAATGCTTCAGTGAAGGACAAGATAAGCCATTCTGGAAATCAACTGTCCCGCAAGTCACTGGCACTGCCTCATTACAGTCTGATCACAGTTATAGTACTTTATGTTAAACTTCCATCTTAACAGTGACTGGTTAAGGAGTGAGCAGAGAATTTAATTCTGGCCAACAAGAGAATGAAAACCTCCTTGTTAGGGAGAGTCTTAGTTGCTAATATAGCATTTAAGCATCTTAAGCTCTTGTATTGACGAGATATTTTTATTTACTTAATACTCTGCCTTACTACAAATATCCACAACAGGACAGTTTTATTATCTTCCTTATACAGATAAAATGTTCATAATTTCAATTCTAGAATATGCTTTAAAATAGATTAGACAATGTTCAAAGTGGTTGGTTATACTTCTAGAGGAAATTAAGAGTCTTCTTTGATTTCTTTTTCTTTAGACACTTGAACTTTTTCTCATACAGGTCTTTCACTTGCTTGGTTAGTTACACCATGGATATTATGAAGAGTGTTGTTTCCCTAATTTCTTTCGCAAACAGTTTGTCTTTTGTATAAAGGAGGGCTATTGATTTTTTAAAATTTTTTATCCAGCCACTTTGCTGAAAGTGTTTATCAGTAGTAGGAGTTCCTTGGTAGAATTTTTGGGGTCACTTATGTACACTATCATCTGCAAATAGTGGTACTTTGGCTTCTTCCTTTCCAATTTGTATCTCCTTGGTCTCCTTTAGTTGTCTTATTGCTCTAGCTAGGAATTCAAGTACTATATTTAGGAGATATTGAGAGAGTGGACAATCTTGTCATGTCTCTGATTTCAGTGGAATTTATTTATGATTCTTTCCATTTAGTTTAATATTGGCTATAGGCTTGCTGTAAATTGTCTTTACTATGTTTAGGTATGTGCCTTGTGTCTCCAATCTCTCCAAGTCCTTTTAACGTGAATGAGTGTTGGATTTTGTCAAATGCTTTTTCCATATCTAAGGAGATGATCATGTAGCTTTCAATCTGGCACTTCCTCAGAAAATTGGTAATAGTTCTACATCATGACCCAGCTATACTACTCCTGGGCATATACCCAAAAGATGCTCCACCATACAACAAGGATGTTTACTCAACTATGTTCATAGCAGCTTTATTTGTAATAGCCAGAACCTGGAAACAGCCTAGATGTCCTTCAACCGAAGAATGGATAAAGAACCTGTGGTACATTTACACAATGGACTACTACTCAGCTATTAAAATCAAGGAAATCTTGAAATTTGCAGGCAAATGGATGGATCTAGAAAAGATCATCCTGAGTGAGGTAACCCAGACCCAGAAAGTATAAGCAAATCTTAGCCACATAATACAGGATAACCACACTACAGTACACAGACCTAAAGACACTAAATAACAAGGAGGACCCTAGGGAGGATGCTTGATTCTCATTCAGAAGGGCAAATGGAATAGACACCAGAAGCGGTTGAAGAGAAGGAACAGGATCATGGGAGCCTCTGAAAGACTCCACCCACAGGAGATCCAAGCAGATGATGAGACTCACAGACAAACTTTGGGGTGGAGCACAGGGAGTTTTATAGAAGAGTTGGGGAATAAAGGGACCTGAAGGGGTCAAGAGCACCATGAGGAGACCAATGGAGCCAACAAATCCAGGTAGAGAAGGGGTGTGCTGCAAAGACTGATGCATCAACCAAGGACCATGCACGGTGAGGACCTAGACCTTCTGCTCAGATGTAGTAGATAGGCAGCTCAGTCTCCTTGTGGGTCTCATAATATGGGGAGTAGGAACTACTTCTGACATGGACTCTGGTCCCCACACATTGATCGCTTCCCCCTGGTGGGGCAGCCTTGCCAGGCCACAGAGGAAGAGGATACAGGCAGTCCAGATGAGGCTTGATAGGCGGAAGTCAGCTGTTAGGGGAGGAGGGTTCCCTTTCTGAGGACTAGGGGAGGGAGGGAGGGGGTAAGAGGGAGGGAGGGTGGTGCCAGGAGGTGAGAAGGGGCTACAAGCAAAATGTAAAGTGAACAAACAAAAAAAAAGAGTCTTTTTTTAAATATGTCTTCATTTACCTGGTACCATTGTCACTGTGACATGATTATGACTATTAACAAATTAACAAATGCTATAAAATTAAATTCTATCAAAGTGATCATGGTCAAATTACCAAAATGCATAGGATAAGCACCCCTCAAAGTTGCCCCATGTTCTCAGGGTAGGTATCTAGTCATTCACTCTGTGTACTGCAGACATTTGATTTCACATGGTTTATAGAGGATTCTGAATCATGGATACATTTAGATATTTGGAGAATGGCATATAATTATCACAAAGCATGACAAAAAACTTTGCAATTCATTAGGAATTTAAAATTTGCTATTGGCTCATACATCAGTTTTAGAATTTTCCCTTTATTATTTTCTCTATCTTTTAAGCATATCAAAAAAGTCTTAGAAAAAAAATGAAAATAGTAGTATATTGCTAAAACAAAACAAAACAAAACAAAAAACAAACCCAAAACCAAAACTCATTTAACAGTCAAACAAATAATCTACAAAAAGATTTCTAGAAGAACTAAATACTGGCAAAAAATTAAAGGTATTAACATTTCATTGTTTTGTCTTCAAGACCAATTTAAAAAAATCAGAACTTAATTAAAATCTAAATTTAATGACGTGAACCTTCTCTTCTAGGTACTTTAGGGAAAGAAGAAAACTCTCTTCAAAATAAATAACAATGCTAAAAAACATGGTATTTTTTTTCATTTTTGACACAGGTCACAAGCCTGGAACTTACTGCTCTGCCTCTGTGTCCAAGTGCTGGGATGCAGGTATCACCACACCTGGCACCACAATAGGTATGACTGATAATGAAAGGTCAAAATTTAAAAACATTTTACTGCTTTCCCATTTTAGCAAAGAAGCACATTGATTTCCTTTGTTGTTATTTTTCTTTTAGGAATAGTATCTATGCACTTCAACATCCCTAAAATGATGTCTTTTATAAACATCTGTCCAACTTTTTGTTACGTCTTTAAAGATTATCTCAATCTTTCCCTCTCCCCTGCCAATCATAAGTATTAAATACCATGCACTATAAAATAAAAATGATAACCCATGGAATGCGGCTTTAAACAATAAATGTGATACATGTCTAGGATATGAAACGTATGCACCAATTTTAAAAGTACTTTTCAAAACAGCATTTATAGCAGATTTGCCACACTTATACTGGTTGCCATGATGGCTCCTCTGTGGATATGTCTGTCTTCTGCTTATTTAGCCTTTTTCTAATTAACAACAATCTCTTATATGGGAGGACTTGGAGGGAGGAAAGGGAAAGGAGAAATGATGTAATCATAATTTCAAAAGCAGCAGATAACTAAAATTTAGATTAAGACTAAAGTAGCTCATATACTTTGAATATATCAATATACAAAGCATCTATACAGAATCCATGAAAACACCCCACTAGAGAGGTTAGAGGTTGGCTCAGTGGTTAAGAGCACTGCCTGTTCCTCTTGCAGGCGACTTGGTTCTGTTCCCAGTACCTACACAGTGGCTTAAGACTAGCTGTAACTCTAGTTCCAGGGGACCTGGTATGCGTCTGAGGGCACCAGGCACATACACAGTGATTATGCATGCAATGCAAGCAAAAATTCAAACTCATAAAATAAATACATCTTTAAAGCTAAACAAACAACAACAAAAACTTCACCATAATAGAAATATAGTTCATACAGTTTTGTTTTTAAAACAAAAAAATAAATTATTTTATTTTCAGGTACTACTTTAAAATGAAAAGATTATTATGTTTTTCAAGTGATATATCCTCTCACCAATAAAATGTAATTCATTAGAATTTAGGAAGACAGTCAGACAGGGAGCTGTACAGAGAACTGATGGAGACTGGTGAGAGAAGATGGCCCCTTTCTGTCTAGCTGTAGCTCTTCCTTCTCTTTTGTAGGTGCTATTTACTAGGAAGCCTTTTGTACTTCTAATTCTGGCTCACGGTCTGCCACCTGAACACCAGAGCCTCTAACAACCAATGTTGGGCTACGTCTTGGAAGGATTTGGAAGATATTCCACTTATTTTGAATAGATATTTTTCCTTTTCCCAGGTAACAGAGATCACAGTCTTAAAATATTCCTAAATTATAATGATAACACTAACATACTTTTGAAGAAATAGTTTGTTCCAGTCTATAAACACTTAATGAACTTTACAAAACCGGGCATGTACCCCTCTAGGGTAAAATGAAACATTACAAACAAGCTGTGCTTAAACACTTACAGACTCTTTTCTGCCCATGGTTTTGCTGTGCGAGCGGGAACGTGCAATGCTGCTGAAGAAGGAATCCTTTTTAGTAGCGGATGAGGGTGGAGAGCCGGTGGATTCTCTTCCCCCAGGCAAGCTCTCGATGCTTGGAGATGAACTGATGGTTTTAGAGCTTTGCCCTGTAAGAAAATTAAGTAGCAATGATTAAACATAGACTGTCACTAAGGCACAGAGTATACTAGTGTTAATAAATGGTGGTTAGCTATGAAGTGACCTTTTCACAATGCTAACATAAAGACGTTATTTTTTAAACAATGAAGTACTAGTCTAGTTTTCCATGTGTAATGTATGCTGCATAGTTAATGCATGTTTTAAAAAACAAAAAGAGAAAAAGAACCTAGTTTCCAGAGATGAAGGATCAGTGGTTGGATAGCCCTCAACTGTGGAAGCAGAGGCTACTATACTATGTATGAATACAGTTCAAACTTTAAAGCTTTCAGCAAAAGTTTTCAAAGAGCTTCTTTCTTTTCCTCAGGAAAAGGAGAGATACAGGACAACCCCAGGCTTGCCGTAGAATCTTGAGATGGGCTAAGGTGCTGTCTTACAGTGACTTTCACAGGCCTGTGCCCTGAGTAGAGCGATGACATCAGGGATGCTTAGCATAAATGCATAACTAATAGATGCTCCATGTGCACCCTTCTCTCTTGGGTCACTAGGTACAGAAGCTACTAATTGTAGTTATCTACCTGAGTCTTCTATCTCTGACCTTACAACAGCTGTCTGCCTCTGCAGCCTCCTTTCTATTAGGCACTAGGGATAGACACACAGTGCGATTCACCTCCCCAGAGTCTAGAACCTGGAGACAAGTGGTGAATGGCAAGCCAAAAGGAGTGACTTGGGGTAGTGCCTTACAGCAGGGACTTCCCATTTCCACCCAGATGTCCTCTCACAGGAAGCCTGTAATTCCGTAGGTATGCACGATGCTTTGACAGCACCCCTCCCACGCAATCCCCGTCCTCGACAGCGCCTCTCCCATGTAATCCCATCCTCGACAGCGGCCCTCCCACGCAATCCCTGTCCCTTTGCATAACTGTTTCCCCATGAACTCTTTTTGTTTCCGATTCCACCTCAACAACTGAGTCTGTAATGAGTGATACTGTGATTTCCAGTTTAGTACAAGGTCCTCTAAGCTAGAAAAAGTCAGGGAGAACAGATTCTTATGGCCCGAGAAGCATCTTGTGCTGACTTTAGGACCATCACAGAACATTCTGCCCTACCTTACGTTGGCCTTCCCTCTGATTCCATGTCTCCTACCCACTTGCAGGGCTTTGGGCCTTAACTTCACTGCATTATCTGTATATGGCAATGACCCATAGACTAGGATCTGTCTGGATGGAAAAAGATCCAGGGAGCCATCTATTAATTTTCTTTCTAAAATCATACCAATAACATGCAGAAACATTCTTAGTGTATCAGACTAAATGAGAAAGCTATTTTCTAAGAAAAAACTTTAATGACATATATTTATATATCATAACATTTGCCAGTATAAAGTGTGCAATTCATTGTTTTTTAAGTATCATCGGTAATTTAAAAACAATTACACAATCTAAATCTGAAATCTCATGCTATTAGCTGTTTTTCCAAATCCCACCATAGTCCTTGGCAACTACCCAGTTTGTGGCCTTCTGTGACCGTTATGTTTTCAAGGCTGGCTTATGTTGTAGCATGTGTTGTACTTCATTTTTTAAATTGCCAAGTGATATTTAGACTACGTTGGGTTTAACATCAATCAACTCATCAACAGTTAAATCTATTTCTTGGCTTTTAAGCATAATGATGCGAACAGGTGTAGATGCTTCTATGGACCTGTACTATTTCTTTCAGGTAGTTACCTACAAGTCAACTACTGTTGTGGGCTCCTTCCCTTTTCCTTCCCTCTTCTCCTGAGTCAAGGTTTCTCTATTTTGGCTCAGGCTGTCCTTAAGTTCACTATGAACTCCAGTCTAGCCCCAAACTTATGACCCAGAGAGCTAGGATTCCAAGCGAACACACCATGTGGGAAATCATGGAGTTGGCCTGGCCTAGCATGTCTCCAGAGGCATTTCAGGTTAGAGGGTGTGGCTTATAGGACACTGTATGCCTTTCAGTTCCTGAGAAACAGAGGTGTTCCCTCAGGCAGGGAAGCATTTAGGCTGCCTTATGCCTATATATTCCCTAGAAGTCAATGAAGCATCTAGAAGTTTGACAAAATACTGGTCTTAGATACTACTGTTGTGTGTTCTGTACAGCTTGCAAACGTCATTGTATCCCAACAACTATCACTGTATTAATCCTGCGGTCTCCATTATATTCTGTTCTGATTAGGGTATAAACACCTAGCAATAAACTTGTCAGCCTAGTCTTGTTGTGACCCTTCCAACTTGTGCATGATCAAAATTCATTTCTCACTGGCGCTATCAGTTAGCCTTGGCCCGGTAAATAACAGTAACGCTGGTACTTACACTACCATACTTGTTTCACAGAATCTATCCTTAAACTAGCTATACTGTTTTATACCTCTATAGCATCGTAGTTGTGTTTTTTTGTTTGTTTGTTTTTTGTTTTTTCAAAACAAGGTTTCTCTGTGTATCCCTGGCTGGTTGTTCTGGAACAGGCTGGCCTTGAACTCACCACTGCATGGCTTGCAGCTGTCTTTTTATTGGCTCTCTTACTGGTTACTAACAGCATCTTATTCCGATTCTGACTGGAGCATCTCTTTAAGGCATATCTTCTTTGGAGAACTATTTTTCAAATTGCTTACATTCTTTCAAAACTGAAGTTTATGCTTTTATATTGTTGAGCTC
The DNA here is from genome assembly GCA_907169655.1 of Acomys percivali. NCBI lineage: Eukaryota > Metazoa > Chordata > Mammalia > Rodentia > Muridae > Acomys > Acomys percivali. The sequence continues at coordinate 27,557,541 of OU015751.1, read as the reverse complement.
TTTCCACAGTTTGGGTACAAGTCCTTCACCACATTCATGAGTTAAAAACCTTTTTTCCTTCTGTGCATTACTTTCATCTTCTATATGTTGTCATTTGAAACTCAAGTTATTTAATTGTTTAAAAACTCATCTATTTTTCTTTTTGCATATATGCTCAGACCCATGAAACCACTACCTACAGGTCACAGGAATTTTCTTCCAGCTATAATTTTAAGTTTAATTCATTTTCCTTCTTTGTAAGACAGGACCTCATTTGGCCCAGGCTAGCCTTGAGTTTAGTTTATAGCTGAGAATGACACTGAACTTTTGACCTTCCTGCCTCTATCTTCTAAGTGATGGTATGGCACCATGCCAGATTTATTTGGTGCTGAGATTAAACCTAGAATTTTGTGCAGTCTAGGCAAGAGCTCTTTCACCTGCACTGTATCTCACCCCTATTGATAGCTGACTATGATGTGTCTAGCTGTGAAACTCCGAGTTTAAGCTACTTGGAGTTAATGCACCTATTTTAATGTATATATGACTGTTTTTCATAAAATTATGGACAATTTCTGCCATTTCACCAAATACCCTGCCTTTCAATGGCTTTGCTTTTTTTTCTGGTTCCCCACTGTTTGTATATTGTTACTATTAATGGTGCCCTGTAGGGTTCTGAATTTTGTTTATTTATCTTTACTTTTATCTTCTTGTCCTCCAAGTGGATACTTTCAAATGATACATATTCAACTTCTGGGTCTGTATTCTGTCAGCACAAATCTAATATTGAATTTTAGAAGTAAAATTTTCATTCTAGTCATAATTTTCAACTCCTAAATATCTTGATTCTTCAAAAATCTTTTACTTATTGATGTTCTTTCTGTGTGGTGAAACCCTGTGTTCACTCACTTGGTCCTTACAATGGTTTCCTGTAGTTCTCTCAACACGTTTATAGTAGTAAGGTTTCTTTCCAACAAGTCCAATGTGGATGTTTGCTCAGAAAGTCCAGACTGCTTTACCCAAGTATAAGCCATATTTTCCTGAATGCCTTATGGTTTCTATTGACACTGAGATATAACAGAAAGTGGCAATTCTGGAAATCAGACCCCAGGCAAGTCTACCTCCTGAATCCACCTATGTTGCTCTCTGTTGTTGTATTAGTGACTTTACTCAAGTGATTCTAAAGTCCATCTCCATTTTGTGTGGTCACTGAAGCCTTTGCTTGGATACTTCAGTGGTCTACAAATGGACAAGACTTTCTTTTCTTAAGTCTTTGCCAGGGTTCTGTGGGTGTTGGGCTGCATCAAGGATGTCCCAGCAGGCAGTTTATAACTGCTGTAGCCCTCACTTCCTGTTCACGCAGAGGCTCAAGTTCATCCAGAGTTAAGAGACTATGTCTATAGTGGTGTTCCTTGGACATCAACACAGTACTGCTCACACGTGTGGCCTTCTAGAATATGTTGGAATCAGAGAGCCCCTTGTTGACATCCTATTCACACATTGAAGCCCTTTTTGGCTTTTGACCTCTGACCTCCTTGTTAATCTTTTTTCTAACCGGTACTGTTGCTTTGGTCAGTTGTGATGTTTAAGAATTGCCAGCAGTTGCCTTCCACAGACACCTCAGGATAGGCTCTCTCATTTAGCAAGTTCTGACAGGGGCAGATGAAGATAAGCTTGACTGGAGAGCTGCTGACAGGTGAAGGAGTAGTAACTCACTGGGACCTTGACTTTAGGGTATTCCACATCTATCTGTGCCCTGTAAAAGCTGCAGGGTGCTGGCTTTCAAGGCTGCTGTAGAGGTGGGTGGTAACAGAGCAAGAGATTCTATCTTTTTCTTGGAATAAAGGCTTTTTGGATTGTTGTAAACCTCTGCTTGAATTCCAGGAGTCTGGATGTACTGATTTTGACTTTTTTGGGCCACTGTCCCTTGGCTCCTGCTGCATTTATAGAGAAAGCCTTTAGACATCTCAATGCCCTAAAAGCTTCCTTCTGTGGCTTGCTTCTGGGCTTGTCTGGAAAGTCTGCCTATTTTACATATATAGCCATTAAACTTAGAAACTCAGAAAAAGGAGTTTGAAGCACCATGACAAAGTTTTTGCTTTGACTTAACTATGCGACAAGACACTGTTTTTATTTTGTAGTCATTACAAAATGGTTCTCTATAGTTTTTTGAACACAATAATCTAGTAAAATTAGATGTGGAAGTTTCTTCAGAGACAGTCTTCTGATTGCTTTTAACCACATTTGAGCACAGTTAATTTTTTCTCATCCTTGGTCTTTATAAATATAACAGTAACAAGTACTTTAGAAAGCTGCGATTTCAATCAATCAAACAAACAAACAAGAGGGAGAAGCTGGGTAGTGGTGGTGCACACCTTTAATCCCAGTATTTGGAGGCAGAGACAGGCAAATCTTTATGAGTTCAAGGCCAGCTGACGACTGGGCTGTTACACAGAGAAAACCTGTCTTAAAAAGACAAAACACACAAACAAACAAAAACAAAAAATGAAAAACCCCAAACACTGAAAGGTTCTGTTTCTATAAAGTAGATTTATATGAATCCAACACTTAAGTCTATATGTGCATTTTGTTTAATTTAAAATCTCTTTGGTTTTATTTGTTTGAGACGGTGTCTGCTATGTAGCTACAGAGAGTCTGGAACTTACTGCATCGCTCACTCTGGCCTCAAGCTTGAGGCAGTACTTCCGCCGCTGCTCTGGATGTGCTGAAAGTGGTGTATATGCTACCATGTTCTACTAGAAGCACATTTTAAATGGAGATGAATGATTCCAAATTGCCTTCTTTTAGACTTGAAACTGAGCATTTTTAAAGTATCATCTTTGCAGAGATTGAACATATTTTACACATGTATAAGAATATGTATTACTATGTATATTCTAACAAGTATCTATTCATATTTACTTATTTAGTTAACAGCATGAAAAGTAGACTTTACTGTCTTTTTGAAGTCTCTTAGTAACTAGTAAGGCTGAATATCTTTTATGACATTTTGGAAGGGTATATGAAGCTTTTTACAAATTGATTTAAAGGTATTTTCCTACAATTCCTGAAATTGGCCGTGTGTGTGGGCCATACGTTTTGTGTGTTGTATGTATGCTCGTTACATGTATGTTTCTTAACTTTAGATGAATATGGGACATTATTTGTGCATTTACTATAAAGCCTGGCTTTCCCCTTTCCTTCAGGAGTTACTCATCAACCCTGTACTACTTAAGCTGCTTTCCTGCCTGCGCTATGTCCCCCAGCCCTCCCAGGGCCAGGAAAGAGGCATCATTGTTCTCTTCAGAAAGCAGCAGTTTTTGTTTCTAACTTCCTTATTAATTCAAATCATGTAGACGGTTACTATTCTAAGTGGTGAAGTGTATAGGAGTAAATTAAAGTAGTACTTGGGAATGGGGAGAGTGAACAGGAACTGGAAAGAAGCTATATCTGCAAATGTGGATTGACTGATTAAAACTTCATGAAGTGGAGAGGTTGGAATGTTGCAGGTCTTAGAGCCCGGTTATTTATCTTGGGAGTCCTTACCTTCACAAACAGCCATTCCCTGGCCAGCTCTGCGTCAGTTAATGTTCTTGGACTAACAGATAAAAGCTTCTTGGAATGTCTTAACAAAACCCAGTGGCCTACAGCTGAGATTTCTCCACTTTGCCATAACCACCTACTGAATGTTTCCAGCAATGTATTTGAGAAGCACCACGATTTATGATTTTCTTTGTTCTGTTTCTAAGAAAAGTTCATGAACTCACATCCATGCGGGAATATGGAATTTGAGGTAATTTGTTCCTGGGATGCGATCGATCATATTTGGCTCCAGAATGCTCTCCCTTATTTTCTCCGGGCGAGAGCTGTGCTTTAGTGTCAACAGGAGGAGAGGGGATCTGCTGGTAGACCTGAGTTCTTACAGGTGCCAAAGTCTAATACAATTTTCCTGTAAAACTCTAAATATAAACAGACTCCATATGCTTCCAGGTCCTCAGGTTTACCAAGGAGAAATCTGTTACTGCTGGGTGGCCATCTTCTAAATAAACCTACTCCTTGGCGCCTTTCTGGAAGCCTTCAGCTGCCGCTTCACGGAGCCCTCCATTTTTCCTACGGGGCTTCTAGAGATGGGCATGCTTCATTTTCACTCTGCCTGTTAAGCCGTTTTCAGTCTCCACGCCAGTATGTTTCTTTTGCTCTGGGAAATTTTCCTTATTGCTCCTTTGATTATTAACTCTACTTACATTCTCTAGACTCTCAATACTTGACGTTATAGTTCAAATTCATAGTTAATCTAAATTCCAGATAGAATAATTTAAATTTTATTATACCCTTAGAACACATTAGTACTTGTGAATTATTATAGCTCATTTTTTCTCATTTTCTTCCAAAATGGAAGAGTTGTGAACAGTTACATACATCATATTTTGTAACATGTTAGCTGCCTTGAATATTTTCAGAAAGAAGGCACACGGCGTGTATTACACAACCATGTACACCTAATCCATTCACAAGGAATGTGTAACGTGTAAGTAAAATTTCATTATAATCCACTGGGACTTTGCTCCATTAAAAAAAAAAATCAACAATATCAAAGGACAAAATCTTATTTGTATCAATCAATGATTTCCATGGTTAAATGAAAACTAAGAAATTTTTGATTCTAGACTTCAAATGTGTAAGAAGAGTACTGAGCATCTTCTTCCCACCCTTCTTACAGTCCTACTTTTTGGGCTTACTTACTCTAGTAGTAGAAGCCAGAAAGAGGAACAAGATACTGTACAGGCATTGTGAATATAAGTTGACTATGGTACATATGAATCCATCCAATCCTAAACATGCCACGAGGTGCTTATAGAAAATCGAGGCTCAGGAAGTTTAATTCATTAGCTTAAAGACACGTGTGTGTGTGTGTGTGCGTATGTGTGTGTGTGTGTGTGTGTGTGTGTGTGTATTAGCATAAATCAAACAGATTTGTGCAAGCTTTAAGACTATCCCAATAGAAGTAACTATATTTCTGAATCCTGGGTGTCACATAAAAACTTTGCACAAAATGTTTTTCCCTCCTTAACTATCTAAATTAGCTTGATAATATTTTTGTTATTTTAGAAACACCAATGCTTAGACCTTATGGAAGTAGACACTGTATTAAGTTCCCTCCAGAGATCTTATGAAAACATTTCTGTGTGAGCAGTCCTGTCTTGGCCTGAAGAGTTTTCAGAAAGAACAAGGGCACCGGCGTGACGCAGTGGGGTGACTCCCCAGTCATCACTCAGCCCAGGGCTAGGTGTCCTCTGCATGCCCACGTCCCAGAAGCTACAGAGAGGTTCTGGAGCTGTACTACACTAGATATGAAGCATAAATAGTATGTGTACTACACTAGATAGCTAGGAAGCACATGGCTGTGTTGCCCCGAATCCAGGCTACATTCTGCTTATCCAAGGATCCCCTGGAGTGGGCTGTGGCCTTCTCTGTACCGGTCAACACACAAAGCAAGTGGCTGTGTTCCTCCTTGAAGTCCAGCAATAAAAGTTATTTGTCAAAAATCTCTTAGGAGCCTTGACTGGCAAATGCATTGGAAGGAAGGCTAGAGGATGAAGAAATAGTATACCTTATGTTACTGCTGTGTCTTACGGATAATATTTTTTGTGTGTTTCTTTTTTCAAAAGACTCAATGAGATGAACAAGAGCTCAATCATATTTCAGAGAGACAGGTTGAACACTAGTAGACGTGAGTCTAGACACGAGAGATGCAAAAGCAAGGTAATCAAAAGGCTCATTCATTAAGGACAGAGGTAAGAAAGACGGCCCAGGGAGTGAGGAGGAAATGCCAGGAGCAGCTTGGCCCCGGCTTGACTTCATACACGAGAGCACTGGAAGCATCTGCCTGCTATCTGAGAACAGCTTGTTGCCATGAGCAGCTGAGTGACACAGAGTGTCAGAGCTTGATCCGTACTCACTACAGACATGTATCTTGATGCCAGGAGACAGTGACTATCCTGCTCTAACCCGACTGAAGAAGTCAAGCACTGCTGGATTGCGTACTAGTTTCCAAAAAGGAAAAAGTGTCTAGAATATCAGAATAATTAAGAAGTATAGATGTGTTGGCTATTTTACAATTTGCCTTGAACAGAAGATTCCTTCATACTTTGATTCTAAAAACCAGGAAGGTATTTGAGACTATCATCGTCACTACTTGAGCAGGTACAGGTACTAGGACGATGGAAAAGGAACTTTTATTTGCCTGCTCCAGTTGTTGTCTTGGATGCTTGCTGCCTCTGTCTGCTAGCCTAGGCCTAGGCCTGGAAGCTTCCAGCCTCCATACAGTCTAACCCAAGCCTAGAACCTTCTCGGCCTCTGAGACTGCTTTCTTAATTAGCTTACCCTCTCTTGTTCTTACTGAGCTCTTGCTGGCTGATTCAATTCAGCTGTTCTGGCTCAAGCTCCTCTCCCAGCTGATTTACTCAATCTGGCTTCTCTCCTGGCCCCTGAATTGCTCTGCTTGGCCTCAAACTAACTCCAGCAATCTACTCTAAACTTCTGGCTCCTTTGCATTCTCTGGCTTGTTCGTTCTGTCTTCACCTGTGACTAGCTTCTCTCTTCAACCTGTCTCTGTATATCTTTCCTGGTAAAACTGCTCCTCCCCACCTCTGTCTTTTGGTTTTTTGAGACAGGGTTTCTCTGTGTAGCCTTGGCTGTCCTGGACTCACTTTGTAGACCAGGCTGGCCTCGAACTCAGTGATCCACCTGCCTTTGCCTTCACAAGTGCTGGGATTACAGGTGTATGTAGCCGGCTTTTCTCTTAATTGACCCTTAAGTAGGTTCCTTTTCCTCTCTCTTCTCCTGAGAGTTGGCTGTATCCTATTCTGTCAAATATTTCTCTGATTTGTCACTATTTCTGCCACTGAATTATACATCACTTTCAAACATGGTGCTTCCTTCTATAAACTAACTTTACCTTCACTGTTTGGGATTAAAGGCTCTATTCCAGACTGGCCTCGAACTCAGATCTGCCTGCCTCTGTCTCCTGGATTAAAAGTGTGTCTATACTCCAGCTGGATCACACAGACCTAGAAGGTCTCTGGATGTGATTCTTGCCATATCCAATAAGTAATGCAAGTGGCTGTTCTTATTCTCTCACTATAAACAAGAGGTTCAGTAACTAGCCCAGCTCATCTAGCAAGGCAGTGATACAGCCAGGACTTGGACCCTGGCTAGACTGTAGGGCCCATTCTGGGCAAAGCTGCACCATTCTGTTTCCCTACTAAGACCTGTGTCACATAGCCAGTAGGAATTGTGGCCTAGCATTAAGGAGACATAGAACAGAAAGAAGCCGTTTGAAAAAAAAAAAGAGGCCAATTCTAAGTTTGTTCTCAGGATGACATCGACAATGATAATGGTGGTGGTGGCTCGTGGTGTTGACGACGATGACGACAACAACAACAACAACAACAACAACTCATTGCCTTATGGATATTACAGTTACGGCAAAAGACCATGACTAAGCCCCGGCATAGTGGTTCACACCTTAATTCCTACTTGTAGGAAGCAGAGGCAGGCAGATCTCTGTGAGTTCTAGGCCAACCTGATCTACACAGGGGAGGGTAGCCAAGGCTACACAGTGAGACCTTGTCTCAAAAACAAAGAAACAAACATACAAACATGTTGCTTGCTGGCTGGCTTTACATGGCTTGCTGAGTTAGTTTTCTTTATATACTCCAGGATAATCTACACAGGGGTAACACCACCCATATAATGGGCTGTGGCCTCCCACAGCAATCAAGGAAATTCCCCACAGAGGTTTGCTTACAGGCAGATCTCATGAGGGCATTTTCTCAGTTGAGCCTCAATCCTTTCAAACAACTCTAGCTTTTGTCAAATTGAAAAACCCAGCCAGCACAATTCATTCCTTGTCAACTTGACACACAAAGACATCAGTCTTTTTTTTTTTTTTAAGACATTAGTCTTGAACTATAATCTTTCCTTTCTCATTTGTCCCTAAGATGGCATATTGATATTAATACCATAATATATTTCAACTTTTTAAGTCCCACCTTCTTTTAAAATTCAAACACTTGGAACTTGGAAAGATACTAAGGATGCTGTAAAGAGACAAAGTTCCAAGTCTTTATAAAATATACAAAGAAAAATCTCTCAGCTGCAGATTCCATGAAATCTAAAAAGAAGTTATATATTTCTAACTCAAAGAGGAAGAACCAGGAAATAGTCGCAATGAGATCAAAGCAAAATTAAACTCCAACAGAAAAAAAAAAAAAAAAGACAAGACAAGCTGATGCCTGAAGCTCACAATCCTCTGGGCACCAAGGCCTCGGCAGCTCCACTGCTCTGGCTCTGCCACTCACAACACATGCAGCTGGCCTTGCCTTGTATGTTCAGGCTGTCTCCACTCCACATCTGGGTGGTTGTCCCATAGTTCTGATATGTCCAGTATGCTGGGGTCTTCACTGCCACTGGGCTGCATCTTCACCAATCAGCAATCCTGGGCTCTCTTTTGGACTTTCTCTAGACAAGGTGCCAAACCTCAACTTCTCTCCACTACCCACTTAGTGCTGGGGCCTTCTAACTGCAGCAGAGGCTGCACAGGCACCAGTGACAGGCCGCAGCTGCTTTCCATGCGTCTTCTGCCTGGGAGTCTTTTCACACCATCACCTAGTTCAGCTGCTAGCACAAAGCCCAGTCTTGGCCTGCTCTGGACCACACACTCTTTTTGCAACCTGGAGGAAACACTTCCTAGACTGTTTGCCTCAATAACTCTGGTCTCATCTTAATTACAGCTGATTCTTTAGCCCCATCTGACAATTGTCGATTGAAACAGCAAAGCAAAGGTTTCACTTTCGTGGTTCTGGTCCTTTAATCATGATAATTCTTCAGCTCCTGTGGACCAGAATTATAGGTTCTTAATTCAAAATACCATGTAAGTGGCCCTGACACTCTTTGTTTCCTTCGGAAACTTCAGAAACTAGGCCTCTCTAATCTGCCCTGCTCTCAGCACTATCTTTCAAGTTCCCACAACAACAGCTCATCAAGCTGAGTACTCAGTGGCTTTTCCAGCCCAGAGTTCCAAAGTCCTTCCAAATCCTTCCCTAACGTGATTTAACATGGTTAGGTCTGTAAAAGCAATACCCGGACATGGTACCAATCAATTTCTGTCTTCATTAGGCTTTTTATCACTGCAATAAAACACCACAACCAAAAGCAACTCACGGAGGAAGGACTTTATTTCGGCTTACAACTCATACTCCATCACAGAGCGAAGTCGGAGTGGGAACTCAGGCTAGGAACCTGGAGGGAGGACCTGAAGCAGAAGCTACAGAGGAATCTGCTGCTGGCTTGCTTTCAGGACTATCTGCCCAGGGATGGCAACTGACCCTCACCACAGTCTGGGACCACCTACATCAATCACCAATCAAGAAAATGCACCACAAACTTGCCTAGAGGCAATCTGTTGGCAAACTGAGCTTTCTTTTCTCATATAACACAGCATTATTCTTGGTCAAGTTGAGAAAACCAAACCAAACCAAACCCCCCAAAAAATTAATCAACCAAGTAACCAACCAAACTTAGCCAGAACACTCATTTCCTTAGTGTATTTTTGGAGAAGTAGTCCATAAAATCACATTTTCAAGCTAAGCCATTTGTCATGTAACAGTAATGCTAAACACAATGGAGCTCAATTGCTACTTTTTTTTTTTTTTTTTAATTTATGTGCATTGGTGTAGGGGTGTTAGCTCTTAGAGTTACAGACAGTTGTTAGCTGCCATATGGGTGCTGGGAATTGAACCTGGGTCCTTTGGAAGAGCAGGCAGTGCTCTTAATCACTGAGCCATCTCTCCTGCCCCTAGAATTGCTACTTGTAAAGGAACTTCTTTGTTTAAATTTTTTTTTTCTTCTGTTGCTCCTGCAAGGAGGAGCTGTCTCTTATTTTTTATTGTGTTCTACTCCAGGTGACTTGGCCTCTTACTTCTTGTCCTAAAAATTTTCTGCTTGCCATCTGCACTTGGACATTACTGTTAATTAACAGTCCCCAAGGGAGGTCATCTATAGACAAGTGAGCTCTTGTCAAATAAACATGACTCCCATCTTCGCCCTCAGTTTCTCCCCACTAGAAGGAATCATATGAAACCTAATGAAGGCTACTCAGGGTATGTAATGGTACATTGCTTTGGGTGTTAAGCATATATATATATATTATATTTATTATATATATGTATGTGTATATATAGGGCATAAATATACACAGAAATAAAAACTTTCAAGATATTTATGGCAATAAAATATCTAAAATGATATAAAAGAAACATGATATCAAATCTTTAAGAAACAAATTTTGCAGTAACAAAGTTTTTTGTGATTGCAATCTACAATACAAAATAAAAAAGAAAACATCTAATTATTTTCTAGAAATTATTTATTGTTCTAAATCATGAGCCTATTATATTCCCATTTTTCTTTTTTTTTGTTCATATTTCTTTCTTTCTTTTTTTAAAAAAATTTTATTAATTTATTCTTGTTACATCTCAATGGTTATCCCATCCCTTGTATCCTCCCATTTTCCCCTTATTCCCCTCCCCTATGACTGTTCCTGAGAGGGATTACCTCCCCCTGTATATGCTCATAGGGTATCAAGTCTCTTCTCGGTGACCTGCTGTCCTTCCTCTAAGTGCCACCAGGTCTCCCCCTCCAGGGGACATAGTCAAATGTGAGGCACCAGAGTACATGAGAAAGTCATATCCCACTCTCCACTCAAGTGTGGAGACTGTCCTGTCCATTGGCTAGATCTGGGTCGGGGTTTAAAGTTTACCGCCTGTATTGTCCCCATTTTTCTTTTAAAAAATCCACACAACTACTGTGTGGCTGTATGCAGTAAATGGTCTCTGAAAGTTTGATATTCATTTCATTTCCTCATTTTCTTTATTGCTTTGCTCTTGTTCACCACAGACTAAAGAGGCTGAGCTATTACCACTAACTGTTCTAGCTTGCTTTTACCTCTTCTCCCCTCACACTCTTTACTAAGTCTGCGGAGGGAAGTGCACGTGCCTTATCTAGTCCAGAAGATGCAGGGGCCATCTCCTTGTTCCATTCTTGCTGGGTCATCAGCACTGGTTAAAAATGCATGTGACGTCAGATGGCTGCAACCTTCCCTATCGGATTGATACCCCCTCTGTCACAGTGTGTGTGTGTGTGTGTGTGTGCGCACACGCGAGCAGGGTAATGGGGATTCTAAACACACTCAGAAAAAGGGCTAGTTCCCAACTAAGTTGTCTTGATTGGCCATCTTAAAGCAAGAGTAACACCCAAAGAGCTAGCGACACTGTGGGGAACCATGGGACCAACAAAAATAGCTTGGCAGAGAACAGGTACTTCAACAAATGCTTTTTGGATAAACTTGAATGAATATTGTTGAATACAGAGTCTCAGTGAAAGAAAAAAGAATGATGAATGGTATTGTAATAAACATAGTTTATTATATGTATCTTTTAAGTTAAGCAAAACATGGTATGAATTTAAATAATACTGTATTATTCTCATTTTAGCTTGTATTTGAATGAAAGAAACTTTAAGTCTAAATTTTCATGTAACACAAATATTCTCTTTATGGCATATTTCACCAAAAAGGTGCAAATAAAAATTAATAAAGTGATCTTAAATACTTATATTTTAAAATCCCATAGGAAGTACTGAAAATACGTACACTTTTTTGTATTTCTTAAACTAAACTCATGGATATATTAAAATGCTTTTGCTTTTGACTGTAAACCATTATCACTCACTATGGCAGTTTGTTGCACTGGTTAAATTGGATGACACAGTTTTTAATATGAAGGTGATACTTAAAACATTTAAAAAAATAGCTGTAAAAAAGACTGGTGATAATTTTTAAGGTAAAATATGGGTAGTCATAGCATAGAAACAAATCTTATAACAAATTTGTTAAATGTTACAGAGACCCTATCCAATAACAAAATACCCTCCTTGTGCCAGCTACGCTACAGAAAATAATGGTAAAAATGACTGCAAACATAGGTTGAATCATATTTTGCAAAGAAAAAGATTGTGCACAGTAAAGAAAAAAGCCATCAGAGCCTGATGCCACCCAAGTCGAAACTGAGCATAAACCTTTGTTTTACACAACAGTGCCACTTAGTGGCCAAACTATGGAAGCGGACCGATAGACCGATAAGCTGAATGGAGGGTAAGGCCAGAAATAATGGGTTTGGGAGAGGGTTGTGATACTGAAAGTCAGGTAGTGTGTGGTGAGTTAGCAAATGAGAGAGAGAGAGAGAGAGAGAGAGAGAGAGAGAGAGAGAGAGAGAG
>OU015751.1:27508408-27538979 GCA_907169655.1 Acomys percivali | reverse complement strand
GGATGGCTGCCATGCTCAGCTGCATTTCAGTCTTGCTTGCGTGCAAATCAAGATCCATAATTCAAAGATATGAAGAAGTTTATAATGTTGTTACCCCTTTATATAAACAAAAATGTACTAGTCAAATTCCCATATTGCCAGTTGTGAAATTTATATGTTGATACAAGTACTAAGAAACAGCTACAGCATCACCAAGAGAGTACGGTTAACGCATCTTCATTACTACTAATAACCACAAAACATATAGATCAAGCTTGTGCTGAGAGATTTTTCTCTTCATCTGAACAGCTTTTAAAAAGAGATGAGCTTCTTTTAAAAATGTTTTTTAAAATATATTCTTCTTCATCTACTACTCAGAACTTTTAGAAGCATATTTTCTTTTTAAAACAACTCTTGAAGACAAGTGTTTTTACGATATAAGCCATGGCAAATCATGTCATGTACTTCTAAGAAAAGCATGTCTTCCATGGTTTGTTTTTCAGGCATGACAGTTTTTACATCAAAGTTATTCAATTTAGTGCTTAATAAAGTAGCAATATTCTTCACATGAACTAATAAACACCTTACAATAGTACTAGTGGCTGTGGTGTGTGCTATTAAGTCACGGGAATTAATGCAGTTGTCAGATTTGAAGGATGGTGGGGACCGGTAACAGTGTAATGTACACTGTTGAAAGAAACAGCCAGAGGAATCTGGAGTTAACAAGACATTGGATACCCAAATCTGTGTGGTTGAAGTCTGACAGCACAAATAAGAGAGATTTAAAATAGTGCCGAGATCTTAGACTTTTGGTACTACCTTTTCCAACAGCACTTTCAGAAGAAGCAAGAATCTCTCTGAGACACTCGCATCATAACTCAGCTTTGATTGGACTATTTGGGGACTTCTTTTGCTCAGTTTCAGTGACTGGAAATGGGTGACTGGCTGTCTTTCCTACCCCTGGTTCCGCCCTCAGCTTAAACAGCTCGTCTTCACCACCTTATGTGCCAGAGTCGTGACCCATTTTCAGCCACTATCTAAAGCATTTCTGAAGCTTTAAACTAAAATTAAGCCTTTTCCCTAACAAAAATGAACAAACAAAAAACACCCTAAAAAACCCAAAGGCCCCCAAAAGACAAACATTTGTTTAAATCACTAACTATAATACAATTTTCTTAGATTCTTGCCTATATTTTTGAAAAAGAATAATTTTCAATTTATTTTGAAGTATCCCCATATTCTTCATTCATATTTACAATTTCCATGTTATTTCTTTTTACTGTTTCTTTCCCCAAGTTTGAACACTTGGATTGTCCATTTAGTTGTTGACTTACTTATCTGTTCTTCATTCTCTGCCTGTCCAGTGATAGCATTTAAAGGCATATGTTTTCATCTGATTAATTTCTACCCTCACTTTTCTCAAGTCTACCAACACAATTGTTATGTAGGTGCATGTCAACATTTTTAGATGGCTATGCTTATTGTGTTTTTTTTTGTTGATTGAAAATATAATTATCAGAAGAATGAAGAATGAAAGTATTCTAGCTTTTAAAAAGTATTACAAAAACTACAAATTAAAAATACAGGTTGACTTAGATAACTTTTGATTTTTATTTTTTGCTAATTATTTGGACCTGGATAGTTTAAATAATCACTATGGTTCATTAAAAAGTCAATTTAGGGCTACCAAGATGGTTCAGTGTTTAAATGGACTGGTTGCTCTTCCAGAGGACCGAGGTTTAATTCACAGCACCCACATCGTGGCTCACAACCATCTAAAACTCTAGTCCAAGGGGATCTGATATGCTCTTTTAGCTTTTACAGGAACCAGTCACACATGTGGTGCAGAAAATGTACTCATAAAACACCCATTCACATAAAATAACATCTCTAGTCATCAGGGAAATGCAAATAAAACTACTTTGAGCTATCATCTCACACAGATGGAATGACTGCCACCCAGAGATCTGACAACCAATGCTGAGAGAGGGCAAATGAGGACAACCATTATGGAAATCAGTATAGAGGTTTTCTAAAAACAAAACAAAACAAAACAACAACAATAGCAAAACCAAACCAACCAAACAAACAAAAACCAACAAAATTATCCTATGACCCAGATATAACTACTCCTGGGCACAGACAAAGGATTCTATCCTATGTGGACATCCATGTTTACTGCTGCTCTTTTGCATGGCAACAGGAAAATGGAACCAGCCTAAATGCCCATCAACAGATTAACACGTAATGAAGACGTGGTGCATATGCACAATGGAATTTTATGCAGCTCTAAAGAGAAATGAAAATTTCAGGAAAATGGATGAATCTGGAAGGTAAAATACTAAGCACGGAACCTAAACTCAGAAAGACAAAAATTTGATGTTTTCTCTCACATGTGAATCCTAGTCTGTAATGTCTGTGTGGGGTTTGGGGGGTGTATAACTCTTAAAAACCAGAAGGGAGACAAAGAGAGGGTAAAGAAAAGGAAGAACTTGGGTGGGTCAAAGGGCACATTGGACATGAAAGAGGAAAGATGTGGGGAAGGACAGGTGACAAGAGGTGGTTAGGGACGGCAAGGGTAAGGAGACTAGGAGGAAAAGAGTCTATCATATCTTGATGAGGAATGCTTTAATGCCATCTAATGCTTTAGATAGCATTAAATTATCAAATAGTAATTTAAAATCATATTAAATGGATTACTTTTAAGTGCAAAAGTACTTAAAAGTACATATACACAGCTGGTTTTGGGAAAGGAACAATCTCCCCTTACATTCCTGTGTATTGCTAGTTTGTTATTACTGATCTACTCTGAGCAGATCATGGTTCATATTTATTTATTTTATGCTTTTGCACAACTACTTCTGTGGGAATTTAAGACAGTTGACAGAATTGCAAGATAATACTATTTTAGATTATTGTAATGCCTACATTAGCATTCAGAGCCATTTTCAAGATAACTCCAACATCTAAGCTAGTATTTAATATTATATTGATAATTTCATACATACATATATTTTGATAAAGCCTACCCTCCATTCCCTCTCAAGTTCATGTGTTCCCCCCCCTTTTTTTTTTAAATCATGGAGTGTACTTAGTGCTGCCAGTATATGCATGGGTGAAGGGTTACCTATGGAAGCATATACTCCCTCAAGGACTGCATCTCTGAAGAAACGAACTCTCTCTCCCAGAAGCTATTAACTATCACATCTCCTAAGCTAGACATAGGACTTCCTGGTTTCAGCTCTCTTCCATGCTGGAATTTTGTCTGGCTTTATTTTGGGCACGCACCCCAGCTGCTGTGAGTTCAGTGCATGTGTGAAACTGCCCTATTGTGTCTAGTAAACACCATTGCACTATAGCCATCCATTGGTTTTGACAATCTTCCTGCCCCCCTCTTCCAGCTGTGAACCCTGAGATTAATAATGACTGGCTGGCAAGATATGCCCAGTGGCATAATAGTGGTATGAATGTATGGAGAAAGTAACAGAATACTTTAAGATTGAATTTAAGGCCAGTTCCACAAGAATAAACTCATGCTTGGCACTCTTAATGGGGCCAAGAACCTGAGATTAGGTATGTCACAGACTGTACGGGAAAAGTTATTACTGTTATTTTGCTAAAACATAGTAGTAAACCAACGCTATCTTATGATTATACACATACATAAGTGCATCTTTTAATCCTCATGAAAGCAGCTTATTTTTCACAGCAGATAGTGACTAACATGTAGAGAGAAAAAGACCCACAACTGGTCACTGTTCAGATAATAAAAGAGTGCATGTAGTTAGCCTAAAATATCTATATCATAAGCTTTCTCTCAAGACTCAGAATATTTACTATTCTTAAAAATTCTTTTAAGTTGAAAAGTTTTAATTATAAAAAGTGAACTAGTTTTCTAAATTCTGTTACTTTGGGTGTACTTCCTGAGTGAGGTAACCTGACCCAGAAAGACACGCACGGTATATTCTTACTTATAAGTGGATATTAGCCCACCATAGATGTCCTCTGAGAGACTCCACTCAGTGGGGGATCGGGACAGATGCTGCTGGACTCTGGGTGGAGTGCTGAGAGTGGTATAGAAGAAGGTGGGGATGGGAGGATCCAGAGGGTTCAGGAGCCCCACAAGGAGACCATTAAGGCTGTTGCATCTGGACCCAGGGGGGCCTGCACAAACTGTTGCACCAACCAAGGACAATGCATGCAGCAAACCTAGACCTCCTCTTTAGATCTAGCCAATGGACAGCTCATTCACCATGGTTGTGGGGGAGAGCAGGAACTACCTCTGACATGAACTCTGGTGCCCTCGATTTAATCACTTCCCCTTGGTGGGGAGGCCATGCGGGCACACAGAGGAAGGGGAAGCAGGCTATTTGGATGAGACCTGATAGGCTGTAGCAATATAGTGGGGGAGGAGGTCCGCTTCTGTCAGAGGTCTAGGGAAGGCGAATAGGTAAAAGAAGAAAGGAGGGTGGGAATGGGAAGATACAAGTGAGGGGATAACAATAATAGGGATGTAATAGGATAAGTTATAATTTAAAAAAGAAAAAGACAAAAGAAAACAAACTTACCTGAATGGGAAACCCTCACTCCAATATATACATCCTCCCTACACTCGGTCCTAAGTGAGAACTGGCCTATGTAGGGCCTTGACCTTGCAATTCTCCTGCCCCAGCTTCCTGGGTGCTGAGAGTACAAGTACATGCCATTAGACTTGGCTTCTAAGATATTTATGTCTAATTTTAATTTGCTTGTTATGAGACTTGTTATCTTTATTTTTTGTTTTGTTTTACTTTTTGAGACAGGGTCTCTATTATGTGGCCCTGACTGCCCTGGAACTTACAAGGTAGACAGGTTAGCCCCAACCTCACAGAGATCTGTCTGCCTCTGTCTCTGCCTCCTCAGTGTTGGGATTAAGGGTGCGAACCTCCACATGCAGCTGAGGGTTCTCATCTTAGAAAATGAATTCACTTCCCATCTCAAGGAACTCCAGATCTTACAGGATGTTATTAAAACTGCAGGATAAAGTATGCCTCTATTACTTAATACTTATGAGTCTTGAAACATTTCCATTCAGTTCTAAATACTACCGTTCTGGCTGGGTGTGAAGTGTAGGCAGGAGAGTAATATTCAAAGGACAGCCTTGGCTAGGATGCAAGAGACCCTGTCTCAATACCTTCCTTAGCCCCAAATGACTACAGTTCTCTTAACACAAGGCAGGTAGACTGTTTCCCAATACGATGCAAAACAAAAGAAGTAGTGCTTACTTTGAACAAAAAGGTTGGCACTAGTAAACGGATAGGTATAAGGTACACCCTGGAGCTTACCTAATTGGGTCTGAACAGTTTACAACATTGGCTAAACTAACAATAACGAGTCATTAGCAACTATACATTAATCATAGGATATAAAGCCATTAAATTTCCCAAGATATATCTACAGAATAAACACCTCTATTTCTTTAATTTATTTTCTGGCTTTATGAGCCAGAGCCATAAGAATCATTCCAGATGTAAGCACAGCATATACGCACTGTCTCAAGAGTCAAGGAGCCCTGCCTTAGAAGACACACTAAAATGAGAGAGGACATAATTCTGAATGGCTCACTCGCTGGGACGTTTTCCCCCTTCTTTCCATAATATGAGACTCACCAAATACCTCCCAAGCAGGTTAGGGTAGCTGCAGTTAATCACACACTGAGAACTGACTGCTAAGGCAGGGGTATGGGTGCCAGTAAAGCAAAAGGCAAACAAGTCCATAAAAGACAATGGTCATATTTTTTAAAACAAAGACACAAATGAGATGTGGAAAAGGGAGAGAATTAGTTGTTTCTTACTTAAAAATATGTAGGACACCTATAATACTAACTGTTTAGGTGGCTAAGAATGTGAAGGAGAAGCTGAATGCGGACAGACCCTAGGGGCCTGGGCAGCAGCTCCTTCCACACTCTCCACAGGTTTCACTCTACTCCTGCCAAAATCTCACCAAAACTGCACAAAGCCAAGAGCTAGTCATAAAAGTTATCTGAAAATTCAAGGTTGAAATAGCTGAAGTAAGAAAAAAGGAAGAAAATTGAGAAGACAGTCTACCTAAAAATCGTTTGCTAAAATACACATAACGAAATCCAGTGGTTATGAGAAAGAGCAGAGTCCAGAAAGGAACCTCAACATGTATGGCACACTGATCTGCAACCAAGAACTTAATTTAATGCAAGAGGAGAAGAACAGACCTTTTAATCAACTGCTGCGGAAAAGTTAGATATGTACTTGTGGTGGTTTGAGTGAGAATGGCCCATACGCTCACATGTATGAACAGCTGGTCCCTGGCTAGTGAACATCTTCAGAAGGAGTGATAGGTGCAGGCTTGTTGGGGGAAGTATGTCACTAGGGCTGGGTGCTTGGCCTTCAGAAGCCCATGCCAGGCCCAGTCTTGGCCTTCTGCCTCCTGTCTCCTGCCTGCAGATCAGGATTAGGCTCTCAGCTACTACTACAGCACCACAAACGCCTGCTACTACGCTTTCCACCAAGATCGTGGACTCTGAGACTGTCAGAAAGCCCCCAATTGATATTTTTAAAATATAAGCTGCCTCCATCATGATGTTTTTTCACAGCAATAGAACAGTAACTAAGACACTGTGTAAAAGAGATAAACCTCAACTCTTAAATTACTCTACATACAAAAATTCATTTGAGGCGAATAACAAACTTAAACACCAATAATTGTACCATACAACTTGTAGACAAAAACAGAGCTCTGTGGTACAGCATCATTTCAGCAGCCCTAGGCTGTACTGCACTGTGTGCTCCAGTGGTATTCGGGGCTGGCCTCTGGCTGAGTCCTAGAATATCACCTCCAAGCCGTCTAAAAAGAGTGTCTAAAATACCCAGCCCTTTGGCCACACCAAATAGTTTGTAATAACAGTGGGATTTGCAGAAAATACATGTTTTCTGTTGACCCAGACCCTGTAACACACCATTATCAGGCAAGCCCTCCACTCTTCCCCCGAATCCCTCCAGACTAACCTTGTTTCAGATGGATCTCTAGAGAGACTGAGTAGCTAGGTTACTCGTTACTAGTACTCTCTGCCTACAAGACTGAACCTCCAATAAAACACAAGGCGGCACAAGGGCTGAGATGGCTACCTTGCATGTATTATCATACATTATTGCTGGAAGCTTGGACTCTTCCCCCCCCCCCCCCCCAGGGTCTAACTTTTTACTCCTCCCGATTTTATTTTTTTACTCTTTCTGAAATATGCTATAAACATGAGTATTACTAGTGTCTTTATTAAATAGCAGTGTCTGGCTGACAGTGTTGGGAAGCTCCTTTAAGAGAAACAGAGTAGGAAACAACACTGGAAGAAAAACCAGGTAAAATTAGCTTCATTGAAATTATTTATTTTTCTGTTCATCAAAAGATACTACTATGTAACCTGGAGTAACCTAGCTATCAGGAAACACTGTGAAAGACGTGGTGGAAAAATTGTGAGAGCCAGAGGACTAGAACATCTGCTACAAGATAGTGTTTCTTTCCTTCCTTCTTTCTTTCTAAATAAGTAAATTGATAAGTAAATAAGTACGTGAGTAAGCAGATAAATAAATAATACAAGGTGGGTAAGAAGCTGGGAGAAATCCTTGCGGGGAAGGTTTGATGAAGACATTCCACTGAAAACTGAGTGCTCCAAACTTGCACACTCTGCATATTGTCCAGTTGTGGAGATCTGGGTTTATTGCCATCTACTTCAAGAAGGTGCTTCTCTGCTGAGGGTGGAGCAATACGTCATTAGGAATAATTTTAATTCTATACTCCTTTAGCAGAAAAAAAGTAGTAGTTTTCCCTTCGGCCCATGACCTCTCTAGTCTGAGGTTCTTGGTCACCTTCGGAGTGCCAGGTATGGGTTCTGTCTCATGGAGTGGGCCTTAAATAACACATACAAGTGGGTGGCTACTCCCATGACATCTGTGCCACTACTGATCCAGTATATTTTTCAGGCAGGTTGCTGTTTGGGGTCACAAGCTGAGTGATACTGATTCTGTTTTCTCTGGTATCATCAAGAGGACCTTCCAACATTAAGTGGTTGTTGTTTAAATCCAGTGTCTCTCCTCCTCCTAAGGTTCCAGTTACAAACCAGGGCATGATCACACCAAAAGTTTACCCTTGCAACTAATGAGTCTATTGGGCTTGTTTACAGAACACAGGGAGGGGGTTATTCACAGGAATGTGGGTGACCCCATAGGAGCTACACTGGGAAATCCTCACACAGAATGGAAGATAGCTTCCATATAGCCACAGAGATGGAGACCCTTCTAGACTTTCCCAGCCTGTATACTCTATCCCTTCCCTAAGACCCCAAGGGCATCAGTAGTTAGGGCAGAACTGCTTACGACTGTACATGACTGGCTGGATGCTCAGGTGAGGATCCCATCACTCTCCCCACCCCTTTGATCTAGGAGGGAATGTTACCAGTCACCAAACAGCTGAGGTCATGTTTGCCGCTCATACAGCTGAACTCATTAAGATGCAGGCTGTTTGGCTTGGAGGAGAGTGCTGTACAGCAGTGGTACAGTACAGTTAAAAGGACAACTATGGAGTTTTACTTAATGTAGGAAGCAAACAGAAACATTCCTACAATCAGCAACCAGATAGATAGATAGACCGACAGACAGACAGACAGACAGACAGATTAATTAAATGCTGTTTCAGGCAGTATTGGTATAAAAAGAACAGAAACCAAGGATACAGGGGGAAGGGGTCCGTAATTGTAGACCAGTAAGAAGAATCCTCTATTTGAACAGAGACTGAGTAGACACCCCAGGCATGGGAAAAATGTGTTGTGCACATGAAGGAATGGAGAGCTGTAGCCCAGTGAACACGTGCACCGAGCATCATAGTAAATGAGGACAGACAGTAGATAGCAAGTGTCTGCATTGCAAAGTATGAGAAAAGTTCCTCTGGATTTTGACTTAGGTGTTTTAAGAGGCTCTGAGTAGTGGATGGTTTCTACAATAAAGGGAGGAAGCAAGGTCAGTTTTGACCTGGTTGGTACTGGCAGTACAGAGAGGAAAGCCATTTGTTACAGGACAAATTTTGAAGAGGATTTGCTGGTGGAGCTGATGTGTGATATAAGACATTAAGGCCTGGGCAGTTGGTGTTCTGTTCAGGAAGTTGTCTCGTGTGCCTATGCATCCCAGACTCTTCCCCACTTTTTCTTCTAACTGAATTAATGTCTCTGGTTTTAAGTTGAGGTCTTTAATACACTTGGACTTGAGTTTTGTGTATGGTGACAAATAGGGGTCTAATTGCATTTTTTTACATGTGGACATCCAGTTAGACCAGCACCATTTGTTGAAGATGCTATCATTTTTCCATCGAATAGATTTGCTTCTTCGTCAAAAATCAAGTGAGCAAATGTGTGTGGATTCATCTCTGGGTCTTCAATTCGATTCCATTGATCCACCAGCGTATTGCTTTGCCAGTACCATGCTGTTTTAATTACTGTTGCTCTGTAGTACAGCTTGAGATCAGGTATGGAGATTCCTCTGGAGGATCTTTTATTTATTGTATAGGATTGTTTTTGCTATTCTGAGCTTTTTATTTCTCCATATGAATTTGAGAATTGATATTTCAATTTCATCAAAATATTTTGTAGGTATTTTGATAGGGATTGCGTTGAATCTGTAAAGCATTTACTCTTTTTTACAGAGAACCTGGGTTCAGTTCCTAGCACCCACATGGTGGCTCACAGCTGCCTATAGCTCCATTCCTAGAAGTATTAAATTTTCTTCTGACTTCTGTGGGCACCTGCATAATGTGGTGCACCCACAGGCACACATACATACACAAAAATGAGTAATAAATCTAAAAAAGCTAAAATTTCAAGAGATGATGAAAAATATTTCTCCTAATCAACAGGATATTATATATACGAATCTCAGTACGCTTACAAGGAAGTGGTTTAAAAAATCTGTATTCACACAAGCAAAATTCAAGCGCAGCAGACTAAATAGGTAAAAACATGAAAGGACAGAAAGGGCACACAGCGCATTTCATCTTTGGGAGAATGATATGGGCGGTAAGGTATCAACAGAAAACACAGTGAATATTTGTTGAGTGTTTTCCCTGCATTGGGTCCTTCATACCAGGTGACGTGAGTGTCTGAATACCAGGATGTACCTGGCCTCAGCGAGCGTAGATTATCATGGGCAAAACCTGACAGTTACCCAGATGGATGAGGATGCATTTTAAGAATGACTTCTCAGAAGGTATTGGGACAGCAGCCAGGGTAAAGATAGCCTGTCTTTTAGGAGGTGGTACGGGGCAGGGCTCTTCCTAGAAAGGGCATGGCAAGGCCAGGTAGGAAAAGTGCTGAGTAGCCAGGAAGAGTTAAAATGCAAATGCTCAAAGCTAAGGTAAGAAAGCCACACAGTGTGCTGTGGCAGAGGAGCTGAGAGAGGTGGAGATTGGGAAACAGTGACAAGAGGAAGCTTTGGAAGGGGGAAGTGGAGGTATAATCCGAATGAAAGGTAGGTAGTTAGGGAAAGGTAAGCATTAGGGTCTCCAGATACAAAGACCTTTTAGAACAAGTGAACTTAAGATTCTTTTTTCTTTTAAACACAAAAAACTAAATACCTGGCATAAAGAGGAAGAAATACAAATGAACTGTCAGAGTCCTAGGGGCAGGGATTTTAGTGTGATCATTAAGTGTGTGCCTCTGGTGCCTAAAATTATCAAAGTCAAACATTCAATAAAATTTGTTGAATTAAAAGAATTAGTTACTAGTTGTGAAACTCAGATGAAATGAACAACTAGAACAGAGCTCCAGATAAGCCCTGTAGGCTATGGTCCTGGCTTCATAATTACATATACTATGGGACAGACATTTCCATCAAGGCTGGGTAATTCTCAGTAACCTTGCACTGTTTTTACTATTGTAGTCCCGGGGTTCAGATTTTAGTTTAAAAGTCAGCCTCTTTGTTGTACATTTCCCCCAGTCCTCAAGCCACCAGTTCCTAAGTGGTAGTTATTTTAATGCAGAACACGCTGTATGTATGCACTCCATAAGTGTTTATTTAGACTGCTGGAATTCTCAAGAAAGGCAACCACACAAGAAATGTTTAAGAAAACATTTGGACAATTTGGCAGCATTTATCATTGCTAACATTGTTTTCTAGAGTAAACTTTGAAACTGCATTCTAATTTGAAGTGGTTCTGGTTTGACAAGTTAACTCTTGAGACATCTAAGTATAGTATTATGAAAGAACAGAACTGTTTATCAACCCTTTATGCCAATGTTAATTTCTTTTAAAAGCACGATTTTAATGTTTTTTATTCCTACAGTGACCCTTAAGATTTCTATGTATGCAATCACTGATGCACATACAAGATGCATTTATAAGCTTATTTTGTAGTTTTAAAGCCAATTGGGAAACGCAATTTTAATTTTGTTACTGAAATAATTTAAAAATATATCCAGAAAGAAATTATACCAAGTAGAAACTATTCAGCTTTTATTAGAGTCAGAAAAATGAAGCTGGCAACTTAAAAAAGTATTCTGATATATTTAAATTTTTTCATGGTATGTATCCATTGTACATGGTACTGTGTTATAAAAGGACATTTACATGCATGCATATGTGATATGTTGAGCATATCCCACCAATACTGCCTTCTTCTCCCTCTTTGCAGCCCTTTTATGGCTAAAAACCATTTTGCTATGTATACATACTACATTTTCTTTATCTACGTCTATGTTGTTGACAATTAGGTTAGTTTCAAAACTATTATAAATAGTTATACAATAAATGCTGATATCAAGTATTTCTGTGACATGATACTTTGGAGCCCTATGGTAAATACCCTATACAGCTATGTCATGAGGTAGGTCTAGTCTTAGTGTTCTGAGTACACAATATAAGGATTACAGATTGTCATAGTGCCTGTATTAATTCATATTACCACTGTCATAAAAATATTATTTTATGATGCCTTAAAGAACTTAGGTGATTTATTTAACAAAGATCGTACACACACATTAGCTTTGACATGCTAAAATCTAGAAAATAATCTTTAGGAAATACATAAAAATTCCTGATGACTTGACAGTGTTTGTGCCTCATGACTATAGCCAATGGAAAGGAGCTTACCGGCTTTTATTCATAAGGTCTGCTCCCCGTGCTTTGTAGTAGTCTAAATTGGGGTGAAATTGGTAAGTCACTGGCCGTGGATTTCTCTAAAGAAAAAGAAATACAATAAATTACAATATATTAAAAAGATAGAAATGATTAAAATACCCATTTTAGTGTCTTATACATATATAAGAGATTTAATAACTATCATTTTTGAATTTTGGTTCTTTCTGTAGCTGATCAAAACTGAAAAAAATTCAAATGTATTTTATTTTAACCTGTGTTATTTTTCAAATAGTTTACTGTCAATAGATTGGTTTTTTAACGCTTTCAGAGACTTTTGAATATAATTTTCAAAGATGTGATAAGATGATGGCAAAACTGAAAATTACTTGATCTGTAATATAAACATGAACAATCAAAAGAGGCCAAGGGACAACAAGTGGAGGAAAAGTAACAATAATCATGAATATTTGATGACCAGAAAACTAAATACATCCACTAGATGGCACACTGAGTCCTCCTTCTCCCAAAATGTATTCTTTAAAGTTAACAATTTCTATGTCATCTTATCTTATTTATGAGTTTAATAAGTGTCCAAAAATGCGTCAGTCAATGGAAATCTTAGAAGGATGACCATTAAACTTACCAATGCAAACTGACTAGTGCACATTTCCATAAGCAGCAAAAACAGCCCTTTCTGCATTTTAATATTATTTATAGCATGACAGAAATGTTCTTAAATCATTAGGTTGGGTGTGTCCGTTTAAATGGGTAACTACTGTTTAAACTGTATCAATTATATGAATGTGCCAAGCTCCTTACAGGCAAATAAAAATTAAATATACTTACAATTTACAAAATCTTAACATTTTTACACCATAATTTAATTGTATACCATAATCTGAAACATGTAAAATTACATACATCCCCACTAAACTGTTTTATAAACTTCTGAATGTTTTCTAATGTCCACCTAGGCATTTAATTTAGGTAACAACTAGGCCTTTGAACTAGAGCATACACTGTTCTCTTTGAGATCTAGTTAGACACAGAATAGCTGAATTTGATCTTAATAAAAAAAACACTGATATGCTTAGACAACAATCCTTGGAGACCTAATTCCAAACACTGATACGCTTGCATTCTGGTGTGGGGTAGAGAGGAAATATAATTGTTAAGGTTAAATAGTTTGAAATTCATCAAACTAACAAGATGCGTCTTAATGGCCATGAAAGACCTTTTCTCTTTTTGCTGAGAGTATTTACACAGCTCAGCCCATTCATCGTTTCCAAGCCAGCCCTAATCATCTGACAGAAATGACAGTCCCCTGATTCAGCTACAGCTACTATTCCATTGGTTTGGTATTCAACACAGATCTGTAATAATCAAATCTGAATTGCCTTGATGAAGATAACGGATGCTTCCATGACTACCATACTATTAAGTCTAACTGCAACTTTTCTCTAGGAATTACATAGGTTACTTATGGTAGCTGATGACAACCTGGACCCAAGTATAATGGAAAAATAAAATAGAGGTTAAAGCCATTGGCAGCTTAGATTCCAAATCACATTCTGCTCATGATCTATTTTAAAAATTAACTTCCACAAACTATAATTCATGACTGATTTTGCTCTTTATTCTCTGTACCTGGAAAATCATTTTGTTTTTGCTAATATGAAAGGCCTTTCTTTTCTGACTTTCAACAAACTAATAAAAGAACATGCTACTTTTTGTTAGAAAATAATAAAAAAGTAATCCCATGGCACGGTTTCCTGAAACATCTTTATAAAGAAATGACAAGCAATTCAAGACATGAAGTGCTGATCTATCTAAGCACTTAAAGCCATTATTAGGAATAATGATCTGACTTGAGCACATGAATGGGCTCAATATTGCCTTCACTGAGACCTATTTACATTCCTAGGAGACTTGCTAGAATCACAGGGAGATAGTTTAAAGTACTGAAACACTGGAACAACATAAAAAAAAGATGTTGATATTGAATAACTATATATGAAATACTAAAAATAAAAAGGAATTACTGTTCAAAGTTATTCAAAAAGTCTCCTGTTAAGATGATGTTATTTTTAAAATTAAAAGCACACAAACATATAATCTGAACAAGGACTATGAAAAAATATATTGTGGGCCTCAAAAACAAAACTTTACTGATAATTAACACACACAATCTCTTTCTCTCTGTATTGTTGTCTTGTCTGTCTGTCTCTGTGACACACACACACACACACACACACATACACACACACACACACACACAATTAAAGCAGTGGTTCTCGCCTTCCTAATGCTGCAACCTTTTAATACAGTTTCCCATGTTGTGGTGAACTCCAACCATAAAATTGCTACTTCATAACTGTGATTTTGCTTTGGTATGGATCATAATGTAATTATCTGATATGCAGGATACTGATATGTGACCCCAAAGAATCTCAACACACAGGCTGAGAACCACAGAGTTACAGAAAAGAGTACATGAATTTGAAAGCGTGAATGTGGTCACAAGGGAGGTGATGCAAGAAGGAAAGGGAAAGGGAAGGAAGAAATGATGTAATATTAAAAAAGGCTATCACACAATAAACATTTCCAGACTTGTGAAAATGTGATGAAACCAAATTAAAACTAACTAATTGATCTCATCTATTACTAAGCATACATATATATGCATACACATGTAAGACTATGTACCAACATGAAAGCAGTTCTTTCCTCAGTGGGATAAAATTAGCAATGAGCAGAGTTCGAACTTAAAAGTAAAGAATTACTTACTTTCCTTATTTTGAACAATTTCTCTGAAACATAATGTATGAGTCATCTTTATAATCTTTAATGATGTATAATTTTTCTCTAAAATATGAGGCATTAGACTTTAACATATGCAGAACCTTATATGAAGAAGTCTAGACTCCATGAGAGTTACAATTTTTCATGGTAAAGAATATGTTAACACCTTTAATACCATGTCTTTTTAAAGCTATTTTCACATTCCAGATTTCAGACTACAAAATCACCTTCAAACTAAAGTCTATTAAAAATCTACCGGGGAATCCAAGATGGCGGCGAGCAGTGTGGACCGTGTTTGGAAGCTCCAGTGAACAATTCAGGGAACTGCACAGATTTCTGAGCCAGGAACACCAAGGTCCCGACACCACGGCAGCAGGAGTGATCCACGGTTTGGAGGAACCAGGGTGCAGAGGACCAGCGTGCCCCTGCACACGGGAGGAGTGCAGATTTTCTCAGAGCAGAGCAGCAGCAGCGGCACAAGCGGCACCAGCGGCAGCGACTAAGGTTTGCAGGTCAGAGCCTTCCGGTGGAGGCGGTTAGTGTGGTGGCTGGTGGGAGTTGCTGCGGGAGAGGGGCCACTGGACAGGATTTGGGTTGCATGGTGCCTTGTGACCCAAATTCAGTTCAGCCCCAGAGTCCCAGGTACAGCTCAGGGCGCAGTGCTGTGGAGACGCTGGCTCAGCGCAGCAGGCAATTCTGCCCAAGGCAACACAGCTTAGCACAGCTACAGCTGCCCTGCTGTGACGCAGGCTGGGCGGAGTGCTCAGGTCCACCGAAGGCGCCAGGTCAGCGCAGTCAAAGTTCACCTGCTGTGATACAGGCTGGGCAGAGCGCTCAGGCCCACCGAAGGCACCAGCTTAGCGCAGCCGCAGTTCACCTGCTGTGACGCAGGCTGGGCGGAGAGCTCAGTCCTACCAGAGGCGCTAGCTCACATCAACGAGCAGTTCTGCCCAAACACCAGCTCAGCGGGCAGTTTTGGCTCAGCGGGCAGTTTTGGGGCGCTGACGCAGGCTGAGGTCAGCACGCAGATTCAGCCCAGAGGCCCTAGCTGGACTTGCTGGGCAGATTAGGCCCAGAGATTCTAGCTGAGCAGTGCACACAGGCTCGGCGGCCCCAAGACTCTGGCTGGACTATCCACGCAGTATAGGCCAGGAGTCCCGGGCTGACTTCAGCGTGCAGTGTGGGTCCATAGTCCCTGGCTGAGCTCGGTGCACAATTCCGCCCCGGAGACTTGGGTGGAGCTCGGCGTGCAGTTTAGGGCCAGAGTCCCTAACCGTGCTTGGCAGACAGATTGGGTCCAGAGACTCTAGTAGAGCTTGTGGCACAGTCCCGGCTCTAAGACTCTGGTTGGACACAGTGTGCAGTTTGAATCCAGAATTCCTAGCTGAGCTGGGCGGATGGTTCGGGCCTGAGTCAATAACTGACCACGGCACGCAGTTTGGCTAAAAGCCCCTAGCTGAGCTTGGTGCGCAGTCCCAGCCCGAAAATTCTGGCTGGAAGAGGTGTGCATTTTGAGCCCAGAATTCCCAGCTGAGCTCGGCAGACGGTTCAGGCCCTGAGATTCTAGCTGAGCTCGGAGGGTGGCTCAGGCCCCGTGTCCCTGGCTGGACTTGGCAGGGAACCCAGAAGGCTGTGGATACCTTGGCCTGACCCAACGCTCATCCAGAGACCCAGAACGATTGCAGGACCCACAGCACAGGGGAGCTGAGGATCACTGGCTGTGAGAGTCCAAAACGACAGGGCTAACCTCCTGCCAACCACAACAGTGAAGCATCAGAGCTTCCAACCTACGGAAATCGTGAGAAAACAAGTGAATCTATCATCAGACTCCCTCCATCCAACTCTGGAAGCTACCCAACAAAAACAAAGCTGGCAAGATGTCTAAAGGACAGCGTAAAAGCATACGCAAAAAAACCCAAAACAACATGGCATATCCAGTTTCCAGCTATCCCAAAGAAAACAACCCAGAGAGCTCAAATACAACGGAAATACAAGAAAATGACCTCAAATCCTTAATAAGGAGCATATTAATGGAGGAAACAAATAAAATTCGTAATCAATTACAGGAAGACACAGCCAAACAGGTGAAAGACATAAAAGAAGCTCATAGAGTGGAACTGGAAAAATTTCAGGAAAATGCAAACAACCAGATCAAAGAAATAAATAAAACGGTTCAAGCTCTGAAGTCCTATAAAGAGGCAATGGAAGAAACTCAGGAATAGACAATCAGATGAAAGAAATAAAAAAATCAGTTCAAGATCTGAAGACAAAAATGGATTCAATGATAAACACACAGACAG
This sequence comes from Acomys percivali, assembly GCA_907169655.1. Lineage (NCBI taxonomy): Eukaryota > Metazoa > Chordata > Mammalia > Rodentia > Muridae > Acomys > Acomys percivali. The sequence goes on along the minus strand of OU015751.1, from coordinate 27,521,770 downwards.
AAGAAAAACGAGAACACGAGACCTCAGAGAAGAAGGCGAGCAACACAGAGGTGAGCTTTTCTAACAGAATCCAAGAGACGAAAGAACGAATCTCAGGTCTAGAAGATACAATCACAGATCTTGAAGCAACCATTAAAAAAAATGCCAAATCTGGAAAACTCCTGACACAAAACATCCAAGAAATTCAGGACACCATCAAAAGAAGAAATCTGAGGATAATAGGCATTGAAGAAAGAGAAGATATCAGACTCCAAGGCCCAGAAACTATTCTCAACAAAATCATAGAAGAAAATTTCCCCAATCTAAAGAAAGAGATACCTATAAACATACAAGAGGCCTACAGAACACCAAATAGAATTGACCAGAAAAGGAAAACTGCCCGTCACATAATAATCAAAACACAAAACATACAGAACAAAGAAAAAATATTAAAAGCCGCAAGGGAAAAGGGCCAAATAACATTCAATGGCAAACCTATCAGAATTACACCCGACTTCTCAGCAGAAACCATAAAAGCCAGAAGAGCCTGGACAGAGATCCTGCAAACTCTAAGAGACCACAGATGCCAGGCCAGACTACTTTACCCAGCAAAACTATCAATAACCATTGATGGAGAAAACAAAATATTCCATGACAAAAACAAATTCAAACAGTACCTATCCACAAATCCAGCTTTACAGAAGATACTAGAAGGAAAACTCCATCCCAAAGGGTCAAGCTACAAGCAAAACTACTCAGGAAATAGGTAACTATACCATGGCAAAAACACAGCTACACAAACACTCGATTGGAAACAACATCAAAATTAAGACTCTTAACAGTCACTGGTCGTTAATATCTCTCAACATCAATGGTCTCAATTCTCCAATAAAAAGACACAGACTAACTGAATGGGTGCATAAACAAGATCCAACATTCTTCTGCATTCAAGAAACACATCTCACCTATAACGATAGGCATTACCTCAGGTAAAAGGTTGGAAAAAAATATTCCAAGCAAATGGTCACAAGAAGCAAGCAGGTGTAGCCATTTTAATATCAAACAAAATAGACTTTCAACCAAAATTAATCAAAAGGGATGCAGAAGGACACTTTATACTCATCAAAGGTAAAGTCAACCAAGATGACATCACAATTCTGAATATCTATGCTCCCAATACAAGGGCACCCACATTTGTAAAAGATCTGCTAAAAAAACTTAAACCACACATTGATCCCCACACAATAATAGTGGGAGACTTCAACACCCCACTCTCACTGAAGGATAAGTCATTGAAACAGAAACTAAGCCGAGAAATAACATCATTAACCAATGCCATGGGTCAAATGGATCTAACAGATATCTATAGAACCTTTCACCCAAACAAGAAAGAATATACCTTCTTCTCTGCACCCCATGGAACCTTCTCCAAAATTGATCACATCGTAGGTCACAAAGCAGGCCTCAACAGATACAAGAGGATTGAAATAATACCTTGTATCCTATCAGATCACCATGCTCTTAGGCTGCAATTCAACAACAACAGAAACAACAAAAAGCCTACACATACGTGGAAACTAAACAACTCTCTGCTAAATGACACATGGGTCAGGAAAGAAATAAAGAAAGAAATCAAGGAGTTTCTGAAATTCAATGAAAATGAGGGAACAACATACCCAAATTTGTGGGATGCATTGAAAACAGTGTTAAGAGGAAAATTCATAGCACTAAATGTCTTTAAAAAGAAATTGGAAACATCGCACATAAGCAACTTAACAAAACAACTGGAAGCCCTAGGAAAAAAAAAAAGAAGCAGAAACACCGAAAAGGAGTAGACGTCTGGAAATAATCAAACTCAGGGCTGAAATTAACAAATTAGAAACTAAGAAAACAGTCCAAAGAATCAACAAAATGAAGAGCTGGTTCTTTGAGAAAATCAACAAGATAGACAGACTGTTAGCCAAACTAACTAAAAGGCAGAGAGACAGTATTAAAATCAACAAAATCAGAAATGAAAAGGGAGACATAACAACAGACACTGAAGAAATACAAAGAATCATAAGATCCTACTTTGAAGGCATATATGCCACAAAATTTGAAAATCTAAGGGAAATGGATGATTTTCTTGATCAATTTCACTTGCCAAAGTGAATGAAGAACAGATAAACAAGCTAAATAGTCCCATTTCCCCTACAGAAATAGAAGCAATCATTGATACTCTCCCAACCAAAAAAAAGCCCAGGGCCAGATGGTTTCAGTGCAGAATTCTACCAGACCTTCAAAGGCAAGCTAATACCGATACTCTTCAAGCTACTCCAAAACATAGAATTGGATGGAATATTACCAAATTCATTCTATGAGGCCATAGTCACGTTGATACCTAAACCTCACAAAGACTCAACAAAGAAAGAGAATTTCAGACCAATTTCTCTTATGAACATCGATGCAAAAATACTAAATAAAATTCTTGCAAAACGAATACAAGAACACATAAAGGATATCATTCATCATGACCAAGTAGGCTTCATTCCAGGCATGCAGGGATGGTTTAATATACGGAAATCCATCAATGTAATCCACCATATAAACAAACTGAAAATAAAAAACCACATGATCATCTCTTTAGATGCAGAGAAAGCATTTGATAAAATCCAACACCCATTCATGTTTAAAGTTTTAGAGAGATCGGGGATACAAGGCAATTTCCTCAACATAATAAAGGCTATCTACAGTAAGCCAATAGCCAAAATCAAAGTAAATGGTGAGATACTCAAGGAAATTCCTCTAAAATCGGGAACAAGGCAAGGCTGCCCACTCTCTCCATATCTCTTCAATATAGTACTCGAAGTTCTATCCAGAGCAATAAGACAACAAAAGGAGATCAAGGGTATCCAAATGGGAAAGGGGGAAGTCAAACTATCCCTATTTGCAGATGATATGATAGTGTACATAAGTGACCCTCAAAATTCCACCAGAGAACTCCTACAGCTGATAAACACTTTCAGCAATTTGGCTGGATACAAAATTAACTCAAAAACGTCTGTAGCCTTCCTATACACAAATGACAAGCTTGCAGAGGAAGAAATTAGGAAAGCCATACCCTTCACATTAGCCACAAGCAATATAAAATATCTAGGAGTTACTCTAACTAAGCAAGTGAAGGACTTGTTTGAAAAAAATTTCAAAACTCTGAAGAAGGAGATTGAAGATGACATGAGAAGATGGAAGGATCTTCCTTGCTCATTGATCGGGAGAATTAACATAGTAAAAATGGCCATCCTACCAAAAGCAATCTACAGATTCAATGCAATCCCTATCAAAATACCTATACAATTTTTTAAAGACATTGAAAGTTCAATTCTGAACTTCATATGGAAAAACAAAAAACCCAGAATAGCAAAAACGATCTTGTACAATAAAAGGTGCTCCATAGGAATCTCCATACCTGAGCTCAAACGGTACTATAAAACAATAGTAATTAAAACAGCATGGTACTGGCACAGCAATAGGCTGGTTGATCAGTGGAATCGAATTGAAGACCCAGATATGAATCCACACATATATGGTCACTTGATTTTTGACAAAGAAGCCAAATCCATTCAATGGAAAAAGGATAGCATCTTCAACAAATGGTGCTGGTCTAACTGGAGGTCTATGTGTAAAAAAATGCAAATGGACCCATATTTGTCACCATACACAAAACTCAAATCCAAGTGGATTAAAGACCTCAACATAAAACCAGAGACACTAAGTCACTTAGAATAAAAAGTGGGGAAGAGCCTGGAACATATTGGCACAGGAGACAACTTCCTGAACAGAACACCAACAGCCCAGGCCTTAATGTCAACAATTAATAAATGGGACCTCATGAGGCTGAGAAGCTTCTGTAAGGCTGGAGACACTGTCAAGAGAACAAAGCGACAGCCTACAGACTGGGAAAAGATCTTCACCAACCCTACATCTGACAAAGGTTTAATATCCAAAATATATAAAGAACTCAAGAAATGAAACACCAACAAACCAAATAATCCAATTGAGAAATGGGGCTTGGAACTAAACAGAGAATTCTCAACAGAAGAATATCAAATGGCTGAGAAACACTTAAAGAAATGCTCAACCTCCTTAGTCATCAGAGAAATGCAAATCAAAACAACTCAGATTCCATCTTACACCCATCAGAATGGCTAAGATCAAAAACTCAAGCGACACCACATGCTGGAGAGGATGTGGGGAGAGAGGAACACTCCTTCATTGCTGGTGGGAATGCAAACTAGTACAACCACTTTGGAAATCTATCTGGTGCTATCTCAGAAAACTGGTATAGTGCTTCCTCAAGACCCAGCTATTCCACTCCTTGGAATATACCCAGAAGATGCTCCAGCACACAACAAGAAAATTTGCTCAACCATGTTCATAGTAGCCTTATTCATAATAGCCAGATCATGGGAACAGCCTAAATGTCCCTCAGTAGAAGAATGGATAAAGAAACTGTAGTACATATACACTATCGAATACTACTCAGCTATTAAAAACAAGGAATTCTCGAAATTTGTGGATAAATGAATTGAGCTAGAAATGATCATAATGAGTGAGTTAACCCAGAAGCAGAAAGACTCAAATGGTATATACTCACTTATATCTGCACACTAGCCCAAGGGGCATGTCCCACGAAAGCCTTCCCTTACCAGGAAACTGGGACAGAGGGGAGGACATCCTATTGGGACTCTAGATGAGAGAACCATGTGAGAATAGCAATGTAGAAGGATCCAGTGGGTCCTAGAAACCTACAAGTAGAACATTATGATAGGCAGATTTGGGCCAAGGGGTCTCGCTCAAACTAAGGCACTAGCCAAGGACAATATAGGCGGTAAACTTTAAACCCCTACCCAGATCTAGGCAATGGACAGGACAGTCTCCACATTTGAGTGGAGAGTGGGATATGACTTTCTAATGTACTCTGGTGCCTCACTTTTGACTATGTCCCCTGGAGGGGGAGACCTAGTGGCACTCAGAGGAAGGACAGCAGGTCACTGAGAAGAGACTTGATACCCTATGAGCATATATATACAGGGGGAGGTAATCCCTCTCAGGAACAGTCATAGGGGAGGGGAATAAGGGGAAAATGGGAGGGAGGGTAGAATAGGAAGATACAAGGGATGGGAAAACCATAGAGATGTAACAAGAATAAATTTATAAAATAAAAAAAATTAAAATAAAATAAAATTAGAAAATTGACACAGCTTTCAGATAATTTTTCTCTTTTAAACAATATACTCAGCCCTGGAAGTTATCTTTACTACCTTTATAGTTAAGAGAAATTTAATACATACTGTAACTTAGACTGTATAACAAATAAAATAAGTCATTTAAATAGTAAAAAAATAAAAATAAAAAAAATAAAAATCTACCAAACACACACACACACACACACACACACACACACACACACACACACACACACACACTGGCATGGATAGTCTTGAAGACCAAGTGACTTAGTCTTAAAAGGAAAAGCAAACCAATAAAACTAAACCATGCAGTGGCTGCTGGCTTTCCAACACAGTTTTATTTTCACAGGATCCCAAAACAACTTCCACAAAGGCTTAGTTATAAAATCAACTTAAAAAGATAAAATCATCTATCTGTTACAGTTAGTTTTTTTCACTTCTCAGGTCTTCATTATGAGAATTACCTGCCCCGTACTGTAAATACAGACAAGGGAATTGTCTCAGAAAAATACAAGTTTGAATGCTAAGCAGCTAGCCCTGTAGTGCCTTTAGTAAGGCAAAATCTGTTGGTAGACTTTAAATCTCATGCCCTCTTGCCTACTCTACCCTCAATAGCAACATTATAATACTTTCAGCTCAAACTTAACTTTTTATTGTAATACAGACATATTTAAGTGATAATTTATATGAAGAATAACTAAGTACAAGATACTGCTAGAAGTATATATAACTACCAGATGGTAGACAACAATTTTTCTTATTGAGCTTGGTAAAAATCAAATTCATGCAGAAAAGGTCACTACACACAACACTATCTCCTCTGACGTGCTCAGTCTTGCCCTTCATCTGGACAAGATTATCTCATTCCAAATCACTTTTGAAACCTCACAAGGAAAGCCTGAAGTGCTCATTCCCTTTTGAACACAGAGAATCTTTCAGAAGACTTCTACACGGACACAGGAGAGAGCAAAGAACAGAGGAGCCGGCTTTTGGTATATTGGTATATAGTGGTATGTCCCTTTGTACTAGTAGGAGCTCTACAGACACACTAGAGGGCATGCACCAGTGAGGCATGTATGTACTCAGACCCTAGCTACTCCTTAGCACGTGGGAAAAGAGTTAGTCACATTCTTGGTCTAGTTTCACCACCTGTGAAACTACAGCAGGGAATCATTGACAATGAAAATAGTGTGTCACACACGTGATAAAATATCAGTGAGATGAGAGCTATAATAACCTCTGATACCAGAGCACCGACACACACAACAGACTTTGACCTAGAAAGCAGGTGTGATAGTATAACAACCTAACATCCCTTCTATTTGGTGGGTGCAACAAAGTGATGTTCTGTACTGTTCACATATAAGCAAGCTTACAGTAGGTTCTGTGGAACGCACACACACACACACACACACACACATACACACACACACTGCATTCATGCACATGTGCTAGGAAGATGAAGCAAGCAAAATAGATTTTGTATGAGGAGGGAAAGACTGTCTTATTATTGGATAGGGGTATATATACTTACAAAGATTTAAAACAATACAAAACCATACTATTCAGTATCTGTTAGCTTATGATATTTTAATAATCACAGTGGTTACCTGCAATATGTTCAAAGTATTGCCATTTTATAGTTTATTGGCCATGATTTTAATAACAAACTAAACTGAAAAAGTTCCTATAATATCCAACAAAACTTTCTGTTTGTAGCATAAATTGTGTCAGACATGCAGAAAATACTTGGCAAATGAATTATTCAGTTTTCTTTCTCCTAATATTGTGCTACCAATCCTTAATTTTTATAGCATGCCAGATTAATAAATGGAAGGAATAAGGCTCTGAAGGAAAAACGGCACTATAAAAATATGTGAAATATTTTTGTTTGATAAAAAAATACCTTTATTTTAGTGAATATATCATTTCTTCAATGTTAGGGGAAAGGCAACTGTCATTACAAAAACAAATTGTGCAGCTGTTTACCAGCAAAAAGCTCTAGAGGAAATTTTCAGGACCCTAAAGGCAAAGCATTCCAGGGTTAGACAAACATATGTTGCAGGTGTTTAGAAGAGGCAGGTGGGAGAGCCTCAGCCACGGCAAAGAAGTTAGTTTAATACTCTATGACTGACATAACCTTACCACATCCAAGACAGAGATGCCATGGCAAAAGCAAGTGGAAGCTGGAAGGCAGACACTCGCCCAAAACAATTATCCCGCTGGTGCCAAGCAGGATACTTTCATAGAAAATAAACACTACCAATTACAAAAAACAAAACAAAACAAAACCTAAAGGTATTTTAAAGCTGGAACAAAGAACAGCCTGAAATGGCGATCATTATCCAAAAAAGATAAGGATGAAGCATTGTTGCTTTTATTTAAACAAATATTCCTAAGGAGACAGTTTGTTGTAATATCCCCTCTTTGGTTTGCTAGGCAACATTAGATTTATCATAATTCTCCTAAAGCCTAAGATATTTCTATATTAAAATGCTAATTGTGCCTTTTCTTTTGCCTGTAATTAAAGCTAGAGAATTCTGTGGTCTGATATTCACTGACTGCTAGAGGGTTCACAGAAGGTCTTACCATTCTGCCTCTTATTACCACACACTACCCCATCATTAAATACAGATACAGTGATCAAAAAGGCAGACATTTTATACACACACACACACACACACACACCAAATATTATTGTTTGGACATTACTGTAAACTCAGACTTTTGTACCGTATTTCCTTCCTTGTCATTTATCTAGGAGTTGAGTCTCATACATTACTTATGATTGAGCACAGCAGTCATTTTGCTACAGTGGTAAAATATATCCTGGCTAGTACATCAAGCCATTCCTTCCCCATATAAGCCAATGTTCTTTTTATAAAACAATTAAAAAACCAATTTAATGCAGCTTAAACTGTGAGGTAATTTCAAATGCTAGCTATAAAATAAATTGACAAGAAATCAGATATTGAAAAATACAGGTTTTTAAAACAATATTTGAAAATATAAAAAGTATGAATAGAATGCATTTGTCCAATTAGTAGATTTGCATTTGAGATAAAATTTTCTAATTTGGTAGTATTCTAGACTATTAGCTCAGCACCAAGATTACAAATTACAAACATATACAAATATTGCCTACATATTTTGATGAGAAATATCATATTACAAAAAGAATATGAATATATTATGAACAGTGAATTAAAAATCATAGAGCAATTAATATATAATTTTAGATAAAAGAGAAAGTTTAAAAACTAGAAAGCAAAACCAACATTAATTGGGCAACAACAAACAAAACTTCTGAGCCATGCCAGCAATATTTTATATACTGAATAAACCTAATTCCCCAAAGTGACATCCCCATCTATGCCCTGGCACGCCGAGGTCTCAGATGGCAGAGAAGCATTTTAAACCACCTGTGCTTTCTGTGCAATTCTAACTTCATACAATAAATAAATACCAGAAGAGAGATATTTTTCTTTTTTTATTGTTGTTTATATTTGTGAACTTTGTATGCAGGTGGATGATAGAGTAATGCACTCCCCCAGCCCATGCTATATTTGATATTTATATATACGAAAAGTAGAGGTTAGCTGTCCGACTTTTCTTTGTCACGAATACTGGGCCTCAGAGGATGCCCTGCAGGTAAGCATGCTCTTTCCCATGACTCCACTTTTCCTCCTTCCCTTTCCTTTAGTGTCCACTGAGCAGAGGACAGGGACTTTAGTGATTTAAAGAATGCCAAGTTCATTTGTGTGTTTCTGAGAATGATTCTCTCCTTTCTAATAATTATTGAATTCAAATGATAAAATTAAAGAATAGTTTTAAGAATAATTTTAGGGTTTCTAGACTTTCGTGTATAGACTGTGGATCTTAAGAGACTTGAGAACCCTGGTTTCAGGAACATTGCCCAATTTCTTCCCTTTTAAGTGTCAAGGTAAGAAACTGAAGTACTGCACAGTAAGGACTAGAAAAGGAACCTAGCACAACCATGCTTTTGATGAAATTTTGGAAATAATTTCAATGATAGAACACCTTAGTATTTAAAGATCATTTACTAGAAAAATCTATTCACTTAGACATTTTTTCCCTTAAGATGGTTTTTAGTTTACCACAAAAGTATGAATAAGTAACTTTGTGTTTCTAAGTGAATGGAGCCCATATAATGTCAACTAATGAAGATTAATATACAAATCCAAATGAGAGTATTGGTGGGTGTGCCTAATTCTTACACAATAAAGTAGGTTAAATTGGAGGAGAAGACAGAGTCCAGCTAAGTTAGACTTCAGAATGTCTTGACTATTTCACTCTGGATTCATGTGGTTTTATGTAAAGAACACTGGTATCTGGCACACAGTTCTGGAGAAAGTAAACAAACTGGCAAATATTTTTCTTTTAATAACCAAAGATACAGCTCAGCTTAAAAATCAAAGTCCCCTCAAATGTCTAGTGGTGATAAAGAACACATCAGTTTCAGGTGACTTATAATGTCTAAGCTATTGAGCTTACTTTAGTTTAAATGTAGTTCATTAGATAAATTTATTTTTTGAGATATAATTATATATTTATATAATTGATACAACTTTATATATTATATGTAATTTATACACACATATGCAATTTACTTATCTCTTCTCCTGCCTCCACAAGCCCTCCCATATGCTTTCCCTTGCTTTTTTCCCAATTAATGGTCTTTTACCATTATTATTACATGCATATATATACATTCCTATGTGTGTGTATATATATATGTATGATATACATATATCATACATACATATATGTATGTATATATAGGAATATATATATATATATATATATATATATATTCCTAAATATGACCTGCTCAGTCCGCATACTGTTACTTGGATGCACGAGTGGTTGGTCCTGGATAGCCACTTGGTGTGCTCCTCCCTGTGGAAGACTATTTCTTTCACTTTCAGCACTTTTTAGAAGCTTGTAGTTCTTTGTGTAGGGCTGAGGCCTTGTGGGCCTTCCCTGTCCACTTTGGCATGTCTACTGGTGTCATCCTTTTTCAGCTCATGTTTAGGCAGCCATGTTGGTGAGACATGGGTGAGGCTTCTGACATATCCATATCTGGCATGGATAGAAGACACAGTCTAATAGCAGAAGCCCTGATCCTCTGACTCTTAACAATCTTTCTGTCTTGTCTTTGGCAATGTTCTCTAAAACTTTGTTAACAGTTTTCTCAACTTTATTTTCCATAATGTTTACTGAAAAAGTGTATTTAAAAAACACAAGCTGATGGAGTTAAGGCTAAACGACAAAACTGTCAGTGATGATGGCTCCGTCCGTCATCATGTTAGATGTTAGGTGTTGGACCTGTTTGTGATCTGGCTTTTTGTCCTTATATTTTGGTCTACATTGCTGAGCATGTGTTGCACTCACCAATTTTGTTTTTTATCTATATCAATATTAAAAATAAAATATTTCAAATGCATTCTATTTAAAGTAGACATAGTATGATGAGCCACATGCTTTGATCTGTCTTTGGAGAAGAACACCATATGAAAAAATTTGAGAAGGCAAAACAAATAAACAAACAAACAAACACCCAAAACAACAACAACCCAACCCAAAACCCCAAAACACAACAAACAAACAAAAACTAGGTACAATTGGAATTTATTTTCATAAACTCAGGAGGATGCATCATTACCTCTATCTTTTCAGCTGCTGTTTAGAGAAACCTAGTCTGATTGTCTTACAAAGGTTCTAACTGAATGAATCTATGCATGCCCCTCTTAGTAAGGTGAGCTACTGACAAGAAAGAAAGTCAGCTTTTATTACAAAATCAACTACGTAGTTGACTTTATGGGTACATCATGCTGGGCTCATATGGCCAACTACATAGTAAGAAATAGTAACAATGAGCCAAAACTAAAATTTCAGCATGTATTTAAGATATTCAAAAGGAATTGGACTTTGATTGAACAAGAGAGACTTTGTTATTGAAAAGATAACATTTTTATGTCTTAAAGTATTCCATTAAAGATTTAATGTGTGTTTGCATATATACACATAGTTCACTAAAATTAATGTAATTTATTATTACCATTCCTTTAGCATGAGAAAACAAAGCCTGAAATATTAATAGTCTAAGTACTCTGTTAACTTTTTTATTCCTTTCACATTTCCTTCTTTCTTCTTCTCTTTTTCTTTTTTTCTTTTCTTTTTTGCCTCTAGGATCTTTATTTCAATTTGACTTCATCTTAGGCAGGCACGGGAGGTCCAGGGCATCCAGCGGGCTTTCTTTGTTATTTTTTAAGTTTCTTTTTATATTTTTAATTTTTTTTTGTTTTTTAAAAATTTTATTCAGATTACAACTCAATTGTTATCCTATCAGTTGTATCCCCCCATTCCTCCCTCCCTCCCACCCTCACCCTATTCCCCTCCCCTAGGTCCATGACCTAAGGGGATCTCCTCCCCCACTTTATGGTCACAGGCTATCAAGTCTTATCTTGGTTGCCTGCCTATTCTGTGAGTGCCACCAGGGTTCCCCATGCATTTTTTCTTTATTAGTTTACTCACTTTACTTCCTGGTCATAGCCCCATCCCTTCTCTCCTCCTAGTCCCACCCTACCTCCCTATTTTCCATTCCCTCTCCCCCATTCCTCAGGAAAGGGGAACACCCTTTACCATCCTCCCAGCTTATCACGTTGCATTAGGACTGAGCATGTCCTCTTTGCCTGTGGCCTCCAGGAGAAAGTGATCAAAAAGCTGGGAACAAAGTCCAGGTCAGAGAGAGGCCCCTGCTCCCACTACTAGAGGTCCCACATGAAGCCTGAGCTGCCCATAGGCTACATCTGTGTAGGGGTCCTAGGTCCAGTCCATGCATGATCCTTGGTTGGTGCCTCAGTCTCTGCACGCCCCTCTGAGCCTTGGTTAGTTGGCTCTGTTGGTCTTCTTGTGGAGCTCCTGTCACCTCCAGGTCCTTTTCCCCTTTCCCCTACTTTTCCACAAGACTCCCTACACATTGCCCAATGTTTGGCTGTGAGTCTCAGCATTTGTTTCGAACCACTGTTGGGTGGAGCACCTTAGAGGACAACTCTACTAGGCAACTGTCCTCAATCATAGCAGGGTTTCATTATTAGTATCAAGGGTTGGCTCTCTCCTATTGAGTGGGCCTTAGGTTGGGCAAGGCATTGGTTGGACACTCTCTCAATCTCTGCTCTATCTGCTCCATCTTTATCCCTGCATATCTTGTAGGCAGGGTAAATTTTGGGACAAAATCTGTGGGTGGACTGGTGTTACTTTCCCTCTACTAAGAGTCTTGTCTAGTTAGGGGAGTTCTCTTCAGTCTCTACGGTCCCTGCTAGGAGGAGTCTCTGCTAGAGTCCTCATCTCCTCCACTGCTGGTGGGAGTGCAAATTTATACAACCACTTTGGAAATCAATCTGGTGCTTTCTGAGAAAATTGGGAATAGCTCTACCTCAAAAGGTTTACTCAAAAGATGCTCCACCATACAACAAGGACATTTGCTCAACCATGTTCACAGGAGCTTTATTTGTAATAGCTAGACTCTGGAAACAACCTAGATGACCCTCAACTGAAGAATGGATAAAGAAACTATGATATATTTATACAATGGAGTACTATTTAGCTATTAAAAACTAGGAAATCTTGAAATTTGCAGATTAATGAATGGAACTAGAAAAGATCATCCTGAGTGAGGTAACCCAGACCAAGAAAGACACACATGGTATGTACTCACTTATCAACGGACTTTAGCCCTCTAGAACAGCATTAATGCACTGCAGTGAACAGACCCAGAGAAGATAAGTAGCAAGGATGATCCAAGGGAGCATGTTTAAATCTCACTCAAAAGTAGAAAAAGAATAGACAGGGGTAGTGGTTGAAGAGAGGGAAAAAGGTAGGAGAGGGAGTGCAGAGAGATCTGAGGGTGGAGATTGACCAGGGAGAGTGGGGACAGGAGGATATAAGGCCTATAGACTTTGGGGGATGGTCTGATGTATTTTGATGCTAATTACTGCTTGCTGTCTCTGTGACCCACCTTTTGACCAATAAAAGGCCATCACCTGGGCAGGGTAGATGAGATAGGTGTAGCTAAGGTTCCCAGGCTTAGAGCGAGACAGAGGAATCCTGGGAAGAAGAAGGAGGGAGGGAG
>OU015751.1:27489842-27508008 GCA_907169655.1 Acomys percivali | reverse complement strand
TCAAGGGTTGGCTCTCTCCTATTGAGTGGGCCTTAGGTTGGGCAAGGCATTGGTTGGACACTCTCTCAATCTCTGCTCTATCTGCTCCATCTTTATCCCTGCATATCTTGTAGGCAGGGTAAATTTTGGGACAAAATCTGTGGGTGGACTGGTGTTACTTTCCCTCTACTAAGAGTCTTGTCTAGTTAGGGGAGTTCTCTTCAGTCTCTACGGTCCCTGCTAGGAGGAGTCTCTGCTAGAGTCCTCATCTCCTCCACTGCTGGTGGGAGTGCAAATTTATACAACCACTTTGGAAATCAATCTGGTGCTTTCTGAGAAAATTGGGAATAGCTCTACCTCAAAAGGTTTACTCAAAAGATGCTCCACCATACAACAAGAACATTTGCTCAACCATGTTCACAGGAGCTTTATTTGTAATAGCTAGACTCTGGAAACAACCTAGATGCCCCTCAACTGAAGAATGGATAAAGAAACTATGATATATTTATACAATGGAGTACTATTTAGCTATTAAAAACTAGGAAATCTTGAAATTTGCAGATTAATGAATGGAACTAGAGAAGATCATCCTGAGTGAGGTAACCCAGACCAAGAAAGACACACATGGTATGTACTCACTTATCAACGGACTTTAGCCCTCTAGAACAGCATTAATGCACTGCAGTGAACAGACCAAGAGAAGATAAGTAGCAAGGATGATCCAAGGGAGCATGTTTAAATCTCACTCAAAAGTAGAAAAAGAATAGACAGGGGTAGTGGTTGAAGAGAGGGAAAAAGGTAGGAGAGGGAGTGCAGAGAGATCTGAGGGTGGAGATTGACCAAGGAGAGTGGGGACAGGAGGATATAAGGCCTATAGACTTTGGGGGATGGTCTGATGTATTTTGATGCTAATTACTGCTTGCTGTCTCTGTGACCCACCTTTTGACCAATAAAAGGCCATCACCTGGGCAGGGTAGATGAGATAGGTGTAGCTAAGGTTCCCAGGCTTAGAGCGAGACAGAGGAATCCTGGGAAGAAGAAGGAGGGAGGGAGGGAGGGAGAGAGGGAGAGAGGGAGAGAGAGAGAGAGAGAGAGAGAGAGAGAGAGAGAGACAGACACCGGAGGAGAGAGGAGAGAAGAGGCTATCATCATGGGTTAGATGGAAGAAAATCATGTGGCCGGTATGCATGGAAGATTTGACCCAGATGAAGAACATTAGCAAGTATTTGGGATTATGGATGGGAGGTAGCTTGATAGAAGTTATTAGAAACAGATGGCATGGGACAGGGTATACCATACCTGCCTCACTATAGGAAGTAGTTTAGATGATTAATGTCTGCCCTGCCCCAGGTTAACTAAGGTTATTTTAAAATACAACAGGTGTCTGTGTCTTGGTTGATTGCTAGCAGGCATACTGAAGTAATAATAATTATAGGCCTGATAATAAACAATTACTAGGCCACTACTGATAATTTAACAACAAGTGGTGCCCAAAGTGGGGCCTAACAATACAGATAACCTAAAAGCAACAAGTGGTGCACAGCGTGGTCGGCATAGTAATATTGGTAACTAAAAGCAACATGTAAAGAAAAGAGAAACTGTGGGAGGAGGCATCTCTGTGACAAGCTGGAGACCTAAGTCAGAATACATCTCTTCCTCCCTTTTAAAAGATACAGTTTAATTTTGAGTGTGGTGAAAAGTGGACGACACAGATTATAACTTTAAGAAATATTTAAGAAAGATCATTTAGAAGACGTGGTAAGAACAACACAGTGTGCAATTAGTTGCATTTCCCAAGTATACAGCTATAAATTGAGTTGGTGGGAACTATTCAGGTGACCATGTTTGCAGCAGTAGACTAAGGTTTAAAAGACAGTTGGATAATGAGGTGATGATCTGAGAGGATGTGGGGTATCCAGGTGGCTATATGTGTGTCAGGGCTCCAAGGACCAGAGATACAGACTTAGGAGACCTGAAATACGAACATTAACTGTATTTGAGGAAATGAAAATTTTTGTCCAGGAATTATCTCTTAAGGAAATGAAAACAGATCTATAAGTAGGAGAATAAAAACAAACAAACAAAACAGCTGCAAAGAGCTGGGCATGATGGTACACACCTGTAATCCCAGCACTCGGGGAGGCAAAAGCAGAAGCAAGCAGATCTCTGTGACTTTGAGGCCAGCCTGGGCTGCAAAATGAGTAGTCCAGGACAGCCAAGGGTACACAAAGAAACCCTGTCTTGAAAAAAAAAATCAAAGCAAAACCAAAATAAAACAAAAGTATCAAAGAACTGTGGTTAAGATCAAGGAATACACTGAGTAGACTCAGATTGTGGGAAAACAGAGATGTAATTATAGTTTCTGCTGGTAGATAAATCGTTGACCATGAAAACTATTAGCGACAAATAATAAGTCTTTTTGAACATTGTTGACATGTGATGGTTCATATTAAAGGAACAAGAAACATGTTCTTTCAGATTGGAACAGTGACGGGGTGAAATAAGACATCTGAAAGTTAACAGAAAGAGTGAAGACAGTTTGGAGTCTCTGGTTAAAGATAAGTGAGCAACACAGTGGTCTTGGTAACAAAGGTACGGTTATTTAAAATATGGGTGAGCTGGACATAGTGTTCATAACTCAAGCCCTGGAGAGGTGAGCTGAGGAGGACTGCCATGACTTTGAACTCTGCCTGGGCTACGGAATACTGCAGGCTACAGATTGAGGCCTTGTATCAAAATAAAATGCTCAGTTTTTCATTCTAAGTTCTGAGAGACATAGAAAATTGTGAACAAATAGTGAAAACATAAACTGATTATTGAAACATGAAACTGGAGGGAAAAAAATCAAGCTTTAGCCTTGGATGAGATTATTTACTCTGGAAAGAGACTAACATATGAGAAAAACAACTAGTACATTAGTGGAAGAGATGTAATGATAAAACCGGATTTTGTTCCTGGTTCCTTTCTTAGCATCTTCTGTGACTTTGATCAAACTATTAGTGATCCTGAAACTATTCTTTCAGCTATAAAATGGCACTAAGTTTGTCACGAATATCTTGTATCTATGAGGTACTATTTATAAAGGGACTTTTATGATATAGCTCCAACTACATTAAAGCTCCTTTGTGGAGTAATTGTGCTGTTTATTTCTTTGAATTCAATGCTTCACAGATGCACAGGTTTGTTTATTTGTTTTTGTTTTTGTTATTAAATTAGGTCTCACCATATCTTCCTGTGTAGTCTAGAACTCCATATGCAGATCAGGATAACCTTGAACTCAGAAAGATCTGCCTGACTCTACCTCTGGAATGCTGGGATTAAAGGTATGTACTACCAAGCCAAGCAGATTCTTAAACTTCTGAATTTTCAAAATTCCTGGTTACATAATTAGTAATGAAATGCTACAGTATATTAATGTGCTGTTTTGGTATAGTTGTATATAGTATATATGGACAGTTTAAAGTTATAGATATTATTTATCATTAAATAGGGTAGATTTGCAAAATCAAACTGTAAGTGCTTACAAGGCCTCAAAGAATGGCAAGTAAATTTATCCTTCCCTCACTGCACTCCCATTGATGTCTATTGCTTCAAACTGCCATTTCCTCAGAGAAGTCTTCCTAATGTCCTTTGTAAGACAAAATCCTTGTATTCTTCCCCAACACCATATACTTCAATCCTTACGCACTCTCTGAAGACACAGCACTGTTGCATTTAATTATTTGGTTCTGTCATCCTATAGAATGTGACACCTAAGGGTAAATCACAACACCCCTGTGGCACAGGGCCACACAAAACGTATTAAGAGACAGATTCATGGATGGGTGGAAAAAATGGGATGTTTCTTCCCATATTCTTCTCGTTACAGTTTTTCTCCCCATTCCTTCTAGGCTAGCTCTTCCTCTTCTCCTAGAAATTAAACAACCACTCTCTTCCACCACTGATTTAATCATACATTTTTGGTTTTAAAATTATGTCTATCTTCTCACAATTTCCTGGTAATACTACTAATGAAGTCCCAAGAAAAACTTCATACCACACTGTGATGGGTGTTCTTTGTTGTCAGCTGGACTACATCTGGAATTATCTAAAACAAAAAAGGGGAGGGGGCACACCTGTGAGGGATCTTTGTTTAATTTGAAGTGAGAGGATTTTTTTTTTTCTGACAGAATTTTTCTGTGTAATAGCTCTGTCTGTCCTATACTCCCTCTGTTGACCAGGTGGGCCTCCAGCTCAGAGAGATCCATCTGCCTCTGAGCCTGGCTCCAACTCACATCTTTGAGGGAGGAAGACACACTCTGAATCCAGGTTATTTGATCTGGAAAAACCTAATCTGGGCCACACCTTCTGTGGCCTATATAACATGGAAGAACAAAGCTTTTGCTCTTTCTCTGCTTGCTTACTTTGCTAGCAATTCCATTTTTTCCATGACATCAAAATGTATACTTCTTTGGGATTCTGGCATATACTGAAGACCAGCTAAGACATCCTGCCTCATGGATTGAGCAACTACTGGATTCCTGGACCCTCTGTTCAAGGCAGCCATTGTTGGATCAGCTGGACCACAGCCTTCAAGTAATTCTAATGAATAGTCCCCTCTCTATGTATACATGTACATGTATATATGTTCTATAAAGTCTTTTACTCTGGAGAATCCTGATTAATACACACATTCTCTTCAATTAAGACAAGTGAACTCACAGGACAGTGGGTGGTGGACTCAAGAGACAGAGGAAGGCAGATCTTGAGTTTAAGGCCAGCCTGGTCTACAAGAATGAGTTTCAGGACAGCTATAATTATACAGAGACACCTTGTCTCAAAACAAACAAACAAACAAACAAACAAACAAACAAGCAAGCAAACAAACAACAACCCAAAGCTACACAGAGTACAAAAGAAAAAAGATAGGGAAAGAAGTCAAACTATTCTTCTTTTTGAATATTCCATGATATACATTAGAGATTTCAAAAATTCTACAAGAAAACTCTGGAAAGGAAAAGCAAATTCAACAATGTGGTAGGATACAGAATTAACTTGCACAAATGAATAGGTGTTCTATACACTAAGAACAGGCATACAGAAAAGGAGATCATGGACACACTCTCATTTACAACAGCCTCAAAGAAAATAATTAACCTAACAAAGGAAATAAAGGACCACTGAAAGCTTTGAAACTCTGAAGAAACAGACAAAACACTAGAAAATGGAAAGACATCTCATGCTCACAGACTGGTAAAATTAGTATTGTGAAAATGACATTTTGCCAAAACCACTGACAGATTCAATGTAATCCCAATCAAAATCTCCATCTCATTCTTTGTAGAAACACTAAAAACTATCCTAAAATTTATATGGAACCATCAAAGAACCTGGATAGCCAAAGCAATCCTGATCATAAGGAAGAATCCTGGGGGGATTACCATTCCAAATCTGAAGAGATATTACAGAGCCATATTAATAAAAATACTGTGATAATGACACAAAAGCATAAGCTGAAAACCCAAACATAAGTACATATAACTTTAGCTAGTTAATATTTAATAAAGATGCCAAACATTTAAGATAGAAAGAAAGCATTTTCAATAAATGGTACTGGGAAAACTAGATTTCCACATGCAGAAAAATGAAACTAGGCTCACATCAGTCACCTTGAAGAAAAACTAAATCCAAATGGGTTCAAAGACTTAAATGGGAAACCTGGAACCCTGAGACTGGTAGAAGACTGCACAGCCAGTGTTCTGTATGAAGTAGGTTTAGGATAGGATTTTCCAAATGGACTCCATTTGCCCAATAATTCAGGATAACAATTGGCAGTGGGACTTTAAAAATCTAAAAACTTCTGCACAGCTACAGAAACAACAAACCAAGTGAAAAATGGAAGAGATTCTGACTACTTATATATTTGACCTAAGATTAATATTCAGAATATACAATAATTCAAATAAACAAAGAAGCAAAAAACAAATGACCCACCAGAAAAATTGGCCTGGGATCTGAACAGAGTTCTCAAAGGAAAAAAAAAATCCTAAGAAAAAATTCAAAACAGTGTTTATTGTCCCTAGCAGGTAGAGAAATGAAAATTAAAACTACTTTGAGATTTCATGAGAATGCCAAATACCAACAAAACTGACAACAAATGCTGGAGGGAAATGGAACCCTAAATTCACTGTTGTTGGGATTGCAAACTGGTACAGTCACTATGGAAATTCAAGTGCGGACAACTCTCAAAAAGTAAAAATAAATACATTCTACAACCCAGGTGTACCCCTCCTTGGCATATGCCTAAAGGACTGTTCAGTCTACTCCACTGCTCTATGCACAATAGCTAGAAAATGGAAACAACCTAAATGTCTTCGAACTGAGGAATATATAATGAACTGAACTTACTTATTCACTATGGAATACTTTCAGCTGTGAAGAAAAATGAAATCATGAACTTGGCAGGTAAGTGGATGGGACTAGGAAAGATTGTATTGAGTGATAAACCCAGACCCAAAAAAACCAAACAGTGTATGTTCTCTCTCATCTAAGGCTCCTAATTTCAAAACTTCAGATATGAAGACTTATCCTAGATCATCTGCAGAAAGCAGAAGAGTAAAAAGGGACCATTGCCAGGCTAGGAGGTTTGGGAGCAATAGAGAGGGAATAGCAGCGTACAAATGAACTGCTCGGGGAACTAGAAAATGGGGAGGGCTCTTTAGGGAGGCAGGATGGAGGTATCTACAAAAGGAAGTAGGAATGTAAAATAACAATAAGGACATCTGAAAAAGTAGTAAGAAATTATACTATTATCTAAAAAACACTATAATGCAGGTGAATTTGTGTATATAAACATATATAGTTAAAATGAACTTTTCTCTTTTTTGCTGACAACGCTCCTTCCAAGAGCCAAAGACCACCAACAAAAAACCCAATACCAGGCATGAGAAGCCTTCTTCTGAGCTGTTAATCAGGGCTGTTCAGGGAACTTCAAAAACTTAAAGCCTATTGCTGATGCCCTTGGTTGGCCGCAGAGGTAAAAGATAAGTCCCTATTGCTAGAGACACCATATACTTCAGACAGAAGGCCCGGAGGCTTCTAAGCTGGAACTAACTTGAAAGTCTCTCTCTTGAGTACTAGGTTCCATGATACTAGAAGGTACCATGCTAGCTTCCAAAGGAGGAAAGCAACTGACAGTACTACCCATCTGTGATACCTCTGAAGGACAACGGTGACCAGCACATTGCGATAATCCTAGGGGTTCAGAATTAGCACATGGATTTTGGTGGTAACTAAAATCTCTCTAATTGGACTTAAGACTTGCTCAACAAGAGGGCAATCATGCCTGACACTACAAATCTGGCTAGCTACTCAGTGCTAGTTAAGTTATGGATGTGGCGAAACTCCAAACAGCTCTTTAATAAACCAGCATAATTCACAACAATTTAAACATTTGTCTTTATGTTCATAGATAAGTATAGTCCTTACCCCTCATCAAGGAAATTTCTCTTTGCAACAGACAAATCATCACATAAACTTGAAATGGATCAAAATGCAGAGTTATGGAGCTTACTCCCAATGGATATGACTGCAAAACATTTGCCCACCTAAGGCTCAGGAAACATTCTGGAAGAGGGGAGGAAAGATGTTTAGAGCTGAAGGATCAGGGAGTCGGCTGTGAGACTGTGTCTCCTATCCATGTCAGAAGCCTCATCCATGTCTCACCAAACATGGCTGCCTAAACATGAGCTGAAAACAGATGACACCAGTAGACATGCCAAAGTGGACAGGAGAAGCCCACAATGCCTCAGCCCTACACAAAGAACTACAAGCTACTAAGAAGTAAAAGTGGAAGAAATAGTCTTCCCTAGGGAGGAGCACACCAAGTCCAAGTGGCTATTTGGGACCAACCAGTCATCCATGCAGACATGCATCCAAGTTACAGTATACAGACTGAGCAGGTCACATTTAAGAATAAATATGTATACACATACATATATGTATGTAATAACAGTGATAAAAGGCCATAAATTGGGGGGAAAAGCAAGGAAAAGTGTATTAGGAGGACTTGGGGAGGCAAGAGAAGGGATAAATAATTATATTATATTATATTAATTATATCAATTATATTATATTATATTCTCAAATAAACTAAGTTTAATAGCCTAGACATTATAAATCACCTGAAATTGATGTGTTCCTTATTACCACTAGATATTTGAGGGGACTTTGATTTTTAAGTTGAACTGTATCAGAGGTTATTGATTAAAAAGAAAATATTTCCTAGTTTGTTTACTCTCTCCAGAAATTTGTACCGGGTACCAGTGTTTTTATATTAGCACATGAATCCACAGTAAAATAGTGAAGACATATAAAGAATCTACAGGCAGCTAAGAAATGCTCAGAGTGGAAGAAATAAGTCTTCTTGGGGGAAGAACACACACACACATCTGTGTGTAACAACAATTAATGAAAAGAAGCCATGAATTTGAGAGAGCCAGGAAGGGTATGTGGGAGGGCTTGGAGGCAGCAAAGAAAAGGGTAACATGATAGTCTAAAATATAAAAGAAGTACTAATAAAATAAGGAAGTGGAGAGTGAACAGCTTTATTCCATATTCAAGTTTTCCCCATCAGAGAGGATCTATGCATGCACTTTACCAATTGCCATCTTTTTTACAGCTGACCCTGTGGCTTGCACCAGCATGTATGCATTTTCATTTGTAGGTCTGAAAAACAAAGAAGATATTGTCTGGCAAGATATTCTTGTTATATTTGACAGATGTGGCTTACAGAATTTTCTAGTACTAAATATTAGACATCTTCTCTATGAGAAGAAATGTGATGAACTGAGAGGGACACTTTCCTTCCACTCAAAGAAAGCCAGAGAAAGAAATCACACTTCAATTCCCAGCTCCACAGTAAAGAAAGTGAGGTGGTTGGACAACGTGATCGGAATCTGGCTCCTGTCTTTTTGCCATGATAACTGAATCAGCTTCTTCTATTTCAAGCACTGTTGCAAAACTGTTGACTGTTAAGCAGTGAAGTACGGCATGCGGTAAATGCATGTTATCTTCCAGCATGTAGCTTAGCTGTTCCATAGTTTTAGTGACACTTGCTGAAGAAACTCGGGAGTCCGGTATTCCCTGAGCTATGATCTCCACTAATACGGGGTTTTGGTTTTTATATGCCTTTTCTAGTCTTCCTCTTTACTGGCTTTATAGTAATAGTTATTCTTCTTCCACTGTTTCCCAACCTGTATATTGTATATAGCTTCTTATTTATGTACAATATGACCTTGTATGCAATGAAGTATACTTTATAGAAAAAAATGTCAGTTTGCAGGAAAGAATCTGATGACTCAACTTCTGATTACTGAAACAGTATGTGGTTAAAGGATGTTAAGATGTTAATATCCTTATAACAATGAATGAAGACAGGAAAAAATTGTACAATGTAATTTTCAAAAATTAATTTTATTAATAATGGGATTCTGAAGTACTTAAGAGCTATGAGAGTTAAAATTGTAAAAGTCATATAAAGTACCTTTGAGCAAAGATATATAAAGCCTTGTTCAAGAAAATAGATGATCTCCAGGTTTGAAAGACTTGACTGTACCCTTATATACTTAATACTATCTAAAGAGAGATGCCAATCAAAAGCACTAGCAAAATGAACTCTGCTAGTTAACAAAGGTTCAGACCATAGCAGTTTGTTATGCAGAGGTAAAAGATTATCATGAAGGGATGCCAGGATCAGGCTTACAGCTACCTGAGAACTTGACAACAACAAGCAAACATGACTGGCTTTACACAGCCGAATAGCTGCAATGTGTGTCTGCTTTGTCTTGTCTACGACTCTTCACAAGATCAGATTCCTCAAGTCATAAGACTGAAGATCATAAGCTTCCTGTGATTTTGGTCTTCTCTTTGGAAGAGTGCTCTCAAGAGCCTCATAGAAAACAGGAACACAAATGCTTTCATTTTATAGGCAGCCACTGACTGCTTGCCCAACCTGCTTCCTCTTCTTTCTTGGTATACAGCTCAGGAACATCGGAAAGCCTCATGGGGTTAGGAATGAGTCCAGTTGATGAACATGAATAAAATGATGCATGCCACCCACAGGCTTGACAATAAAGCCTTTGGAAGCATGGATGTCCATGCTGTTTCTTTATCTGGTTGGGGATGCCAAGGTACATGAGGACCTTAAATGATGGAAGTTGATATCAGAGACCTGGCATCAGCCAGAGGAACTGTGTAACTGTGACACTTTCCCAAAGTTTCAGTGTACTGTTCAAAGGATGAAAATCAGAAATCTATTGTGTTAAGAAGCTTAACCAATACACAGCACACAGAAAACAGAGTGACGCTTAAATATCTTAACTTAAAAAAAAAAAACCAAAAAAAAACCCAACAAAAAAGTGTTGTCCAATATGATTTTCTTCTGTACCCAATTCTTTCTATATATACATATTTACATTTTCATATTATTATCCTCCCCTCCCCTTTGTGTCCTTTCCTCCAGTTCACACTACCACTTTGAACTTTTTGAGCTGTTTTCCCTCTGGACTGGTTTCTCCTCTTTTTGTACTGTCTTCCATTTAATGGCAAACACTGTAGTTTCATGGTTAATAAAAACACTCTCAAAGGTCAGTAAATTTCATCATATGATAAAATTGCAATTACTATTTTTACATATTTCTCCCTGTTTCAATCACACTGAGTGTCAATTCCTTGGGAGGAATCTAAAGGCCTGACTTGGCAAACTAATTACTATCATAATATACCAATTTTCAAATTCGGTATTCTAATCATGAATAAATGAGAAGTTATGGTTGGAGAAATCAGGTTCACACTAACTGCCCGAGGTCATTTTCAGTTAGGGGCAGTGGGCAGTGGGAGTGTGGAGCAGTCATCACCGTGTGCATCAGGGAGATACAACGAGAAGCCAAGAAGGAAGACGACGGGTGGGTCCAGAGTGAGAGCAAGAGCTAAGATATGTCTGGATTATGGCGATTTTACCTCTCCATCTTGGGCCTTGGGCGAAAACCAGGCATACATGACCACTAGTGTTTTAACCAGCTATAAAAAACACATTAGAAAATGTATGACACGTCTGTCACCGAATGGATTAAAGGCCTGACTTAAGCCTCAGGACCATTAAGAAAAAGCGCATACTGTATTCAGATTAAAGAACAGTCCCGCAGAACTAGGATGTTGCAGTCTCTCTTCTCAGTGTTCCCCCAAAATGCCATCTTGCTGTATCCTCCTGTGACCAAAGGGGTGAGCTAGGCATCTGTGTGTCTTTTATAAGGGTACTAGTCCAAATTATGAGGCTAGGCCTCATAATAATGAGGACCAAAACTAAAGGATCGTTTTCACCAGAGTAGTTCAGGTGAACATCAATAAGGACAAGAGAGACACTGTATCTTGCCTTGCTGCCTAATCTGGGGAAAGCAAGCTGTTGGCTTAAACTCCTGACCTGCTAAATACCACAATCCCAGGATCAGTTTTAAGGAGAAGCTATCTCTTCACATATTTTATTATACTGCTACTGAAGAAACAAACATCAAGTGCTCTGCACCACAGTAATGTATGCTTTTGTTTAGAACCCAGATACATGTAAAACCCACACTAATTTGTTTTGTATGTTGCAAAATATATACATAATAGAATTTTAAAATGAGATGAAATGAGTACATTTAAATTACTTTTAAAATGGTTTATTTATGTTTTTGTTCTGAAAAATGATTTTTTTATCAATAGCAATAGAACTGCATATGCTTCTCTACTCTTTTTTGGAAAAAAGATTTACTCATTTTTATTTTATGTGCATGAATGTTTTGCTTGCATGTATGTAAGTGTACCATGTGCACACCATGCCCACAGAAGCCAGAAGATGGGAGTTCAGTTTCCTAGAACTAGAGAAATAGTTGTTATATATCACCTGGATGATGGGAACTGAACCTGAATCCTCGGTAGAAATGGCAAGTGTTTTTAATTGCTGAGCCATCTCTCTAGCTCCACTTCAGTAAGGTGTGTGTGTGTTGTTGTTGTTTTGCTTTTGGTTTTTCAAGACAGGGTTTCTCTGTGTAGCTCTGGCTGTCCTGGAACTCACTATGTAGGCCAGGCTGGCCTTGAATTTGGAGATTGCCTATGTCTTCCAAGTGCTGTGATTAAAGATGTGTGCCCACCACTGCCCAGCTGTTTTTGTTGTTTTGTTTTGGAGATAGGGTCCGTCTATGTAGTCCTGGCTGGCCTTAAATTCTAGAGATTCAGTGCCTCTGCCTCCTTGAATGCTGGGATTAAGGCTATGAGCCATCATACTTGGATAAGAGCTAAACAGAGAATTTCTCAACAGAGGAATATTGAATGGCTCAGCAACACTTAAAGAAATGTTCACTATCAATGCAAATCAAAATGATTCTGAGATTCCATCTTACATCCTTCAGAATGGCTAAGATAAAAGATTTAAGTGAGGGTACATGCTAGTGAGGATGCGAAGAAAGGGGAACACTCCTCCATTGCTGGTGGGAGTGCAAACTTGTACAACCACATTGGAAATCAATATGGAGCTTTCTCAGAAAACTGGGAATAAGGCTACTTCATGACCCAGACATACCACTCCTGGGCATATACCTGAAAGATGCTCCAGCATACAACAAAGACACTTGCTCAACTATGTTCACAGCAGCTTTATTCATAATAGCCAGAATCTGAAAACAACCTAGATGTCCCTCTACTGAAGAATGGATAAAGAAACTCTGGTATATTTTTACCCAATGGAATACTACTCAGCTATTAAAAACAAGAAAATCTTGAACTTTGTTGGCAAATGGATGGAATTCGAAAAGATCATCCTGAGTGAGGTAACCCAGAGCCAGAAATATAGGCATGGTATATACTCATTTATATGTGGATATTAGTCCAATACAGATGTCCTCTGAGAGACTCCTCCCAGCATGGGATTGAGACAGATACTAGTAATCAGAGCAAGACTCTAGGCAAGGGCTGCCAGTTGTATGGAAGAGTTTGGGGATGGAAGCAGGGCGGGGGGTTGTCAGGAGCTCCACAAGGAGACTATAAAGGCAGGCAGATCTGGATCCAGGGGCCCTGCACAAGCTGATGCACCAACCAATGACACTGCAAACAGAGAACTTAGACCCCCCTGTTCAGATATAGCAGATGGACAGCTCATTCTCCACATGGGGAAGGGGCGGGGGAGAACAGGAGACTGCTTCTGACATGAACTCTGAAGCCTGGTATTTGATCACTGCCCCTTATTGGAGAGGCCCTGCAGACACACAGAGGAAGGGGATGCAGGCTATCCAGATGAGTCCTGATAGGCTATGGTCAGATGGTGGGGGAGGAGGTCCTCATCTACCAGAGGTCTAGGGGAAGGGAGTAGGGTGGAAGAGGGAGGGATTGTGGGAATAGGAAGATAAGAGTGAGGGGATTACAATTGGGATATAATGTGAATAAATTATAATAAAATAAAATAAATCCCCATTAAATGCTATGTCAATGTCAATTTTACTTCAGAAACGCTAAATCTGAATGGAAGAAAGAAATTGTTGGTTGCATCTGTATAGCATTATGTCATAGCTCACTAATTATGCTAAGATTCTTAATACAATTGGTAGTTTCTTTAATGGCAACAGGAAATCAGGTAGACCCCATTTCCACATTTTCAAAGGCCGACTCAAATCTGACTTTACCTTTCCATTCGGAAGCTTATGAACAAAGTGACAATTTGTTTTCAATATTCCAGGTATCCTTTGAAAGTTTATAAGATGTTATACACCCAAATTACCTTTAGCAAGAATGCCATAAATGAACAAACCAGTCCCAAAATATCCCTTCTCCAAAGAATGTTTTCTCCATAGAATGAACTTTGAAAAGTTCTTACTTTCATTATTAAAACATTACCATCATCCTTGAAGAGACAAATTGTTTGCTTAAAGAAAAACAAACCCAAACATCTGAGTGGTACCTTATTACTGACAGCCAACTACAGCACCAGAGGTGGAAGCAAACTTGAAGGGACTTTTTATTTTTTAAGAAATTATATTCAGTAATCCTTTTCTCAATAAATTACCAGACAATATCAAGTGAACCCACAATGGATGCTTGTCCTTCTCATCTCCCTGGCAGTGTATATGTGCTATCTTAACTCACAAGTCTATTTAACTGGGCAAACTGAAACTGCAAAGGTGCAAAGTGAAAGCAAATAGGCCCACACACAAGTCCCCTTTACTCCTAGTGGGCCTCACAGGCAACGTACGGTTGGCTCATACACAAAAACCCTCCACTGCTACCTTCTACATTAAGCAGTAAAACTAACTAAGCAGTAAATTTTGCTTCTTGTTTTAAAATCAGGTAAGTATATATCCCATTATCTTTGTATAGTCACTGTGCATGAACATACTGTACTTGGAGGTCACTGATTTAGCACCTGGGCTTCTGTTTTAGAGGTTGGCTTTCAATCTGTATAGGAACATTTTCCCCCCAAGTCTAATAACCTTTTCAAAGTATTGTCCATGGCCTGCTAATTTTGGCACAGTACAGAATTCTAGGTCTCACTGTAGGTTTATTTTTAACTAGATTCAGAATGCATATCTAAAGTGCTCCTTCTTATAATTCATTGTATTAAGTTGCATACTCTGTGTGTCGGGGAGGGTGCTGTATCCTCTGTACCCAGCACAAAGGAGGTATGAGTAGTTGCTGAACTGAACTGCAGTGGCTACAATAACTTCCTGTCTGGGAAAGAACGTGAGGTTTTTGTTTAGGTTATTATAGCTGTCCATCCATCCATTCTTACAGATATTCATAACAAAATAAAACAGATAGAAGCAATGTCTTCATGTAATCGATGCACTGCCAAAGACATACACTTAAAAGCCACAGAGCAAGTCTGTTTGTTATCTACTATGGGGGGGGGGGGGGCGAGCAGGAGGCCACTGGGTTTCACTGAAAGCTGGAAAGACAGGGTGATCAGCTGGACTTATATACTTTGAGTGGCTGCAAATGCTACTAATCTTTCTTTACAATTCCGTTCACCCAGATCTTTGAGATAGTAAGAGTTTAGTAAATTTTGGCTAAATGAATAGAATAGTACTTTAGAGAAAGAAACTGTAGAGAAATTAAACTATAAAGTTCTTTTTCAAAATTAGCAAATATAACCAAGTAAATAAAGAATTTTCCCAAAGTTTTTTTGGGGGGGTGGGGAGGCAGTGCTGGGGAAATCTATGTCACTATTAGCAAATGGGGGCCTTTCACAGAACTAAGCTGGCTTTGGTATGGAGGATCTGAATAGTCCACACACATATGAATGTTATGGGACACAAGGTTTACCTTAGTGATTTGTACACTCCAGAATTTACTTATATCTCGCAAAACAGTAAGTCATAAAGTGACTGAATTAGATCTATTGTACTTTCAGACTCACGTTTAAAAATATTTCATTTGTGCTTCTTTTTGAGAACAGGTAATTTGTCAACTTTCTACTGTTATACAAAGTATCAGAAAGGCTTTATTGAGCTCAGTTTAAGAGACTTTGATCCATGGTCAATGTTTTATGCCCATGGTTCATGCAATTGTGGGAACACATGGTAAAGCACAACATTGTAAGAAGCTATAAAAGAGACAGAGTAGCCTCTCTTTCAAGGAACAGCCCAAGACTCACAGACCTCCTTTAAGGCTCAACTTATTAAAGTTTCCATCACCGTCTAACAAGATAAAAGGACAAATACATCTTTGCCACCTTGGCCTTCGGGGAAAACTCAACATCCACAGCACAGTACTATCTCAGGTATTCACTGGAGCTGAGTGAACTGGTTATGGTTAATCTCTTTGACACTTAAATGTATGATATGAGTAAAATGACAAGGAAACACTCAGAGGTGACTTTTCTCTTTTGAAGAAGCTGCTTCCTACAATAAGGAAAATGAGTAGATAGGTTGTGATAACACTTGGAACTAGAAAGGAGTTTTGGAGATAACAGTTAATTATGGCCTCACTTGACACCTCTGTAAAACAAGGAATGGATTTGAATTAAGGCAGAAAAAGGCTATCTATTTAGAGGGCAGCACATCAAGGGAAGTATCCCAGGACAGCCACTTCACCCTTTGGCTCAGGAACTCAGAAAATCCTTTCGCTATGATGGTTGTGCAGATTTTATGGCTTTGCAAAGACACATGCATAGGAGCCTTAACAGTCTACTCAGAGTAAGCATTTCTCCTTTTCTCCCTACACATCTGTAGTTTCTTTACTTTTAAGACACTGAACACAAATCAGAAGATCAGTTTGTAGACTTTTAAGTTATTATTTATTAATCAGAACAGAATTAATTTATGTATTTTAATATCTTTTTCAGTTTTCCAAGGAAAATTATTAGCATTATAATGCACTGTTTCTCAATGGGGGAACCCATTCCTTTAAAACATACAAAGCAACCATTTCTATGAAGTTTCATAGCTCTTCTTCAGGTGCTCAGGATAAAAATCACTGAGCTTTTCTGGATTGACTGAAGGTATAAACAAAGACATGCTTATTTTCAGCGTGTATTATAATGGTGAAAAAACTACTTACAGGTAATAATCTAATAATCCCTGGAATGTAATCTCTTTCAAATGGCTTTTCACTTGTAACACAAAGTATTTAACTATGCTGGATAAGAACGTGCCATTATATAATGGCAGATTCTTAATTAGAGTTTGCAAATACATGAGGTTCTAGGGAGAGAGTGGATGCGGCCACTCTTTCGGTCCCTGAGGGGTCTCCAAATACTCTAGATAGGTAACTGCCAAGTCCAGCCTGGCCACTTGCTTGAACAATCAATCCCTTAGGACTTTCTCTTTTCTCATACTGGAATATCACTAGTGAATTCCTCAAAGCTCATGGAATAACTAACTCTTGCTCTAAGATGTCCACTCGACTTTAAGTCTCAATTAGCTATCTTTTCCATTGTTCTAATGTCTTTTGCCTTCTGTAAGATTAACTTTTTTGTTATTGTTGTTAGTCCTAATCACATGGAGTAACTCTTGTGTAGAAAGTTGAGAGAAATAGGCCAGTGTGGTACCCATGCCTCTAGGTCCAGCACTCACAGAGGCAGAGGCAGGTGTGTTTCTGTGAGTTCAATGCCATCATGATCTACACAGTGAGCTCTAAGACAGCCAGGACTACATAGAGAGACCCTTTCTCAAAAGTAAAAAAATAAAAATAAATGAATAAACAAATAACATAAAAATACAGTTGAGAAAAATAAACCGTATTTTTTTGAACTAAATTGAATCTTGCCAAGATGTATCCAGAAAGGTAGGTGGATCCATGTCTTCATTCTATGGTACAAGAAAAGAAACAAGCTATCTCATAAACCCAGCCCACCCCCAAGGCAGACAATGGGCAAGTGCTGCTGAGAATCCAGAAACTGACTCTTCAGGGTTTGGCTTAGTAGGGGAGGCAGAACTGTCTAGCTTGTCAATATACAGTCCAACACATGTGTACTAAAACAAAAGCAAAACTACCAGCGATGGTGGCATGGAGAAAGTGGTAAGATGATCTCTGAAGATCAAAAGAGTGTATTTATGAGTGACAGCAGGAACCTAACAGCCTGACCTCTTCAAACTCCAGAGGCTGAGTCTGTGAGTCTGCTTACAGCCAAGCAACTCTCCATGGTCATTTCTGAAAACTGTTGTTGAGAGCAGAATGGTATATAAATATATTTATTTATTTAAAAGTCTTAGTCATCAGGAAGGATCACCATGAATCTAGCAATGCCTTTGGTGTTTCAAGATGTGATTTGGAGCTAACTTCATACTACCAAGCAGGACCACGGATTTGGAGTTAACTTCATAGTACCCAGCAGGACCACGGATTTGGAGTTAACTTCATAGTACCCAGCAGGACCACAGATTTGGAGTTAACTTCATACTACCAGGCAGGACCACGGATTTGGAGTTAACTTCATACTACCAGGCAGGACCATGGATTTGGAGTTAACTTCATACTACCAGGCGGGACCACAGATTTGGAGTTAACTTCACACTATCATGCGGGACCACGGATTTGGAGTTAACTTCATAGTACCAGGCAGGACCACGGATTTGGAGTTAACTTCATATTACCATGCTGGACCACGGATTTGGAGTTAACTTCATAGTACTAGGCAGGACCACGGATTTGGAGTTAACTTCATACTACCATGCGGGAC
>OU015751.1:27469893-27489832 GCA_907169655.1 Acomys percivali | reverse complement strand
AACTTCATACTACCATGCGGGACCACGGATTTGGAGTTAACTTCATAGTACCAGGCAGGACCATGCAGGGAGAACAAAGCAAGCTCTCAGCTCTCTTGAACCACAACCTGACAGGGTAATGGCAAGTATATAGGAGGCTTTCACTCCTGTTGTTTGCCTGGCTGGTTCCTCTTCTTGTCTGACTGGTCTCTCCTAAGAGAAGGCCTTTACATCAGAGAACCTTCTCATGGAGAGGACTTCAAATGTGGCAAACTAGCCACTGGACAAAATGTCCTCATTTCTACCACAGACAGAATTCTGTCTAAAAAAGGGAAGGCTTGGATGCAGGCAGAGTCAACGGCCAAACTCTGTCAAGACAGGGTAAATAAGTCCTCAATAGTTTCTGCCTCACAAATATGTCTGTCAGATATATTGGGCCAGAAGGCTGAAGATGATGCTCCAATGTTATACAGAGTTTTGGGTGACTGCTCGGGTAGTAAACTGTCTCTGTCATCTTCCCATTTGGAAGCAGCTAACCTGCACCTCCTATATAGTCAGATAAGTCTCTGATGGGTTGAAGACCAACTAGATAGTTTAGTTTTACAATTAAACTTAGTTGTTTAGGGGTTAAGATGTTTTTAGGTCTAGATAGATGTTTTAAGCCAATAATGATGAGATATGATGGATATTGATTTATATTCGGAATTTTAGATGCACCAAGGCAGGAAGGCTGCCAAATACAAATAGCCAAAAACACTAAGAATGTAACATTTATATAATTCCTGATTGTTTCATGGTTCTTCTTGCTGTAGGAAGTTTATTGTAAATATGTGTATTAATATAAATGTATACATAAAAATATTTAATAAAAACTTTTAAGTTAAAAAAAGAATAGAACATAATAAAGGGCAAAGCATGACAATGTTAAAAAAATTAGGCAGGGAAGGCCTTTAGAGCAACCACATTAAATTAGGTCTCACCCAGTTTTGACTATAACCTATTCAATGACTTTAATGACCATGTTCTATTGCACCCTTTTCAGAAGATGGCAAGTAACTTCTTGATTATTATTATTGAGCCATAATTTTTTGTTGTTGACTATTATATCACTATCACTTAAACACTGTTTAATATACAGAAGATACATAAAAATACTGGTTAAGTAAATTAGATAAAAATATGAAATCAATTCAAAGTAATTTAAAGCAGCCAGAGAAACTCTAAACTTTTTTTGATAAACACCTGCTCTTATATCATTAGATGTCTGAAAAAATAAACTTCAAATAATAGTTTAATAAAAACTTATATCCTGTGTTGAAGATAATTATTTTACAGTCTAGCCACCATTTATTTATTTACTTATATGCTAGTCTATATTGAAAAGAATTTCTGATTAAATATGAAAATATATCTGCTTAATTACTAATACCTAAATAACAACTATAATAAATATTTAATCTAGTAATGAAAAAGCTGTGGAAATTTAGTGACAAAATGAAATATTAGTTTTACAGCTCATAAACAAAGAAAAATCAGCTTCCCTGTGTCACAAACACAAAAAATGATCCTTCAAGAATATCAGTTGTTAAAGAAATACTTCATTTTGGGGTAGAAAAGTTGAAGAAGAGATATTTTTAACAGGAAATCCTGCTGAAAGCTTGATTAGAAATAATACAAAGTCTCTACAGAGCCCGCAAAAGAAAAATTATGAAAAATTATGAAAAGGAAAAGCACCATGAACCTTCCCCCCCAGTCAGTCTGGGCTGTCATTCGGCCTTTGCTGGGTAAGGAGAGGAGGACAATAACATTCTCGAAGGGACACGCCTCACTTTCTAGTGAAGCTGCCTGGCTGGCCACAGACCCATCCCTCACAGCACAGTAGTTTACAATGTCATTATGAAATGACAACAATGTTCTAACTATAGTGAGTTTAAAAAAATAAAAAATAAAACAAGTAAAAATTTAAGTGTCAGCCTAAAATCTGAAACTGGAAGTTTAGGCACCTTATAATTTAAAAAAGTAAAATTTAACACAAGCTAAAACATAAGTCAGACCAGAACTGGTGGAGGATAAGAACATTGCATATTCCGGTTTTCTAGTAAGTTCCCATGTAAAAGATAATTATCAAATTGCTTTACATCTAGTAGTTTTCTCCTAATAACAGCAGTAGATGCTGCTGGGAGACCTGAGAACTTACTAAGACATTTCTCTGAATATTCTCTCTTCCAAACAAATGGAAGTCGTCAAATTCTTACTGCATAATCTAAAATGGTAATCCACACACTGTATTTCATTTGTAATAAGTCTTTGTGGTAAGGATAACACTTAAATGCACAACACAAATAAGAGCACCAAAAATGAAAATTACTTTGCTTATGTTTTTGTATTAGAATTTTATTTGCTGAAGGGTAAAAACAGATTTTCAGAATTCACAGTTAACTTAAAACAATAGTTTAAAACCTCTATTCCTAGCCCTCACTGCCTTCAGGAAGGAGGGAACATCTGGTTGTTTAAAGAACACAATATGGTCACATTTTCTATGACTTTTGTTTCTAATTGGATTTAATTTTTTTAAAAAATTTGAACTACTAGCTAGAACAATGTTTTTTAATCACTTCATATTTTTCAGACTGCCCTCCTTCTATCCTTCTAATTTCATTTCTTGGTTATGTTTGGAAATCTGCTCACTAGTTTCAGTGTGATTTTTAAAAAAGAGAGAATCAGACCCATGGTCTGAAAAGCTAAGTTTAGAATCTGTATTTCTAGTAACCAGATTTGTTGCTAAGTCATTGTTATTTCATAACATCTGAAGGTAAAAATAATTTTTCAAGGAATTCTGACATGGCAAATTAAGGAACTAGATCAACTTAAGGTCGAGTGCTAGAGTTAGTTTACCATCGTGATAAACATGGCAGCTAAACTATCACTGGCTACAGCTTGTATGTACATAAATACAGGTTGACAGTCAAGTAAACGAGTTTTATTTAGATTAGAGTCAATGAGGAGGTCCTAGAAAGAGACACAGCATTTGAAGGAGATACTTTCTTTACCAGTCATGTGTAGGACATAAAGGTAATTGATGGAAAATAGCAGAGATCATTCCTGATTAATAACTGATAAAAGGATAGGTAAAATAAACACGTTACACTTACTCAAAGGGAGGAAATGTCCTAACTGAACCTGGACAGGGCTTTGTTGAAAATGTAGAAAGTGTCAGGAATCTCAGGAGGGAGAAGGTTGACACAAAAGTCCAGAAGCTAATTTATATATAGCTTATAGGTTTCTGGCCTGGAATCTTCCCCAATTTACCGGAAAGAGTTTGTCTAAGCTGTTCTGTCTCAGTTCACTGGGGCTGCTCTGAGGTCTGCATTAAGCTCATCCAAGTGTTAGAAAAAATATGAATTATAATTCTGCTACCACAGCTTACAGATCTATTAGTTCAAACTGCTCAAGTGAATCTTTCCAAAGTTTACCACACCCATACAGAACAATTAGAGATTGGTGTCTCAAACTGTATTTCTAGAATATAGTCTCAAAGAGCAATTTCCATGAAGAAATTAAAGATGGTAACAGGGCAAAGTGCTTTTCTGATGGTGGGTAATGAAGTCCTAAGGAGTTCTTTGCTGGCTTTTACTTTATTGACGCTGTCAGCAGCATGCACACTACTGTGACATGAAGCTAGAACTAAAAAAACTATTTCATGCCTCAGATCTTATCTGCTATGACTACTACTAGCAGCTCCACTGTGTTTGTATGTTTTTCTTATCTACTTGAATCAGGAGTGACAAGCACCTTAAGTTGTTATTAAGAAAGAAGAAAACCATTCAGAGCACTTGGATGCCTAGAGTTGGGAGCAGCGCAGGGGCATTAGCATCACATTGTTCTTTCCTTTTCCCCCTTAGCAAAAATGGTCTCTTTTGTTCTCTAATTGATAGTCATGGCCTGAAAACGGTGTGCTCTTGTGGGTTTCTATTAAGTACACAGATTAGCAGGTTCCTTTATTTCTGCCTTTGTAGCAGGGGACTGGGTTATGTTAGTGCAGTAGAAATCAGTTCTTTATAGACAAATGATGATCTAATTGGGCAAGTCACCAGAGATAACTTGATTCAACTTCTAAATATTACAAAAAGCTAACAAAACTCAATAAACATGATGGTTCCAAAATACTGAGCTTGATCTGTGTTACCATTTTCTGATTCAAACTCTACACTGCCAGAGTGAGTGTTAATTACCTCTGCTGAAATTTACAGAGTGACGTCAAAGAATCAGCCATTATAGCCAGTTCCAATGGCACCTTCCTTGGATAGCTACCTGAAAACTCCTTACGGCTAAGGAGCTTTCTTTACTTTTCCTATAGAGTCTACCATTCCACAACCCTGTTCACAGGCTCTGTAAACATCACTTCCTCTTCAGGCCCAGTTTCCTTAATCCCTGAAACATCAGCTATGATCCCATCTTTTGAAGATAGTTGTAGTTGGTAAGACTCTTGACTATAGAGATGAGTAGCTCCCCCTTTAAAGACATTAGTGCTAATATTTTTCTCCTGATCTTATTTTTTTTTTAATCATTCCTTTAAAAACCTCTCATATATTACATCCAGACCATAGTTTTCTCTCCCTCTCCTCCCCGCTCTTCCAGATGTACCCTTTCTTGATCTCTCCTCAATAAAGAGCAGGCCTCCCAGGGACATCAACCAAACATGGCATATCAAGCTACAATAAGACCAGGCATGTACCACCACATCCTGGTAACACAGTGGGACAAAAAGGGTCCTACAAGTAGGCAAAAGAGTGAGGGATAGCTCTTGCCCCTACTGTTAGGATTCCCACAAGAACACCAAGCTACTCAGCCATAACACATGCAGAGAACCTAGGTCGTCTACCCTACAGGCTCCCTGGTCTCTGTAAGCCCCATGCGTCCTGGTCAGCTGATTTTGTGAGCCATGTTCTCATGATATGTCCCTAACCTCTTTGTTTCTTCCAATCCTTCCTCCTCCTCTTTAGGACTCCCCAAATTCTGCCTAATGTTTGGCTGTGGGAATCGGCATCTTCTAACATCAGTTGCTGGATGCAGTCTCTCTGGTCTCTGTGGTGGTGATTCTGCCAGGCTCTAGTCCCAGCACACTCTGCGGGCAGGACAAACTGTAGGTTGCAGGTTTTATGCCTGGGTTGGCCTCCCAGTCCCTCCACTTGAGGCCTTGCCTGACTACGGAAGACAGTTGGTACATGTACCGTGTCCCCTATTACCAGGAGTCTTTGCAAGGGTTACATTTGGACATTCCTTGGAGTTTCCATTCCCTAGGTCTCCATCTCACCCCCAAAGGCCCCTCACAATTGCAGTTGTTTCAGTATTTCCTCCCTCCCTGGCACCTGATCACTCCTGTTCCCACCCCACCCCAGTCCACCTGTGAAATCTATTCTATTTCCGCTTCCTAGGGAGATCCGTGTGTCCCCCCACCCCCTTAAGCCCTTCTTGTTACTTAGCCTCTCTGAGTCTGTGGACTGTGTCATGATTTGTCTTTTACTTTACAGCCAATGCCCACTTATAAGTGAGTATATATACCATGCTTGTCTTTCTGGGTCTAGGTTACCTAACTCAGGATGCTTTTTTTCTAATTGCATCCATTTGCCTGAAAATCTGAATCTTAATTTTTAATGCTAGTAGAATTTGTTTCATTATAACCTACTGAAATAAAGAGTATTCTACAAAAAAGCTCACACTGTTAGTTTATGAAAGGGTAGTTAGATTCCATTAATAAACATTAATGGATTAAGTATGAAGAATTGCTGAAATTGGGTGAGTTACTCCTAAAAAGATCAACACACTTACATAGGGGAAATTACTGAGATTGGTAAGTTGTGATACAATAATCATATCTTTCTTTACTGAGCCAACCCCTCCATACAAATAGGGAACTCAGGCTCAATTGCACACCAATCACTTTACCCCAGTAGGGACCTAGTCACATCCTCTTGAGGATGGTAAATATCCTGTACCCTGCTACAAGGGAGATGATACATTCCCATGGTGGCCCTAGTCCCTGCCACCCAAAAACAACCTGTGGAAAGCAATGAGCCATCAATAGACATCTGTTGACCAGCTAGAATCTTCTGATGTTACAGAAAGTTTGCTCCTAGGCTTGGAAGTTGTATCAATTCCTAGCTGAACTGGGTCCACTTCTGATAAACAATTTGTACATTAAAACAGTTTCCAAGACTGAACCCCAAGTACCACTCATCTGGTCCATATCCTGACAAGCTAGGCTCACAGCAAACAAAGTTCAAAACGGTTACCCAACAAAGGTGAGCCCAGACATCCAAACCGAGGAATGTCATGAAAACTTAACTCCACATGCCTAAGTCCCATATCCCAAAGAAAGCAACATGAATAACCACAACAATATGTCTCTTCCAGAAAATAGTACCTGCTTAATAACATTCCCTGAAGAAAACAACTTAGTTGATAAAAAAATAATGTTTTCAAAATGGCAATTATAATTATGTGTAAGGAACTCAGAGGACACTTTAACGAAGACTACAAAAACAAACAAAACAAAACAAATCCAACAAACTAAAAAGCAAACCGGTTGAATGAAATAAAGAAAAAAGACTATGAAAATAGAATTTAATAAGGAAATAGCATTCCTGAAGAAAAGCTAATCTGAAATGAAAACTGGAAATGAAATTATTAAGCCAGGGAAATAAAATAAAAAAAAGAAAGAAAGAAAGAAAGAAAGAAAGGAAGGAAGGAAGCCTCACCAATAGAATGGATCAATTGGAATAAAGAACAAAGAGTATCAAAGAGTGAAGATAAGGTAAAGAAAATATATAAATCACTCTAAGAAAATTTTAAATCTGGAAAAAAGAAACACTGGAAACAAAATATGGAGGAACTCTGGTACACTATAAAAAGAACAAATGCAATATGAACCATCTGTATAGACGAAGAATAAACTCAGGTCACAGGCATAGAAAACACTTCCAAGAAAATCATAGATTTTTCAAAAGAATGTCTAGCAAGGTCTAAGAAGCATAATAAAATACCAAGGATCAGAAAAGAAACTCCACATGTCATATAATAACCAAAATACTAACTATATGGAACAAACAAAAGATATTCAAGCTGCAGGAGGAAAATCAAGTCATGTACAAGGCAGGCTGATTATAGTAACACCTGCAGACCACTTTGAAAACCAGAAGGGTCTGGACGATGATGCTCTACATATTCTCAAAGATCACAGATGTCATCTCAGACTACTACACTCAGCAAAACTATCAGTTGGAACAGAATGAGAAAGAAAGACTTTTTGTGATAAAAATAGATTTTTAGGAATGCATGACCCTTAAGCCAGCTCTACAGAGAATATTGGAAGAGTACTTTGGTCTGAACAGAAAGTTAAACACACCCAGGAAGGTATAGGGAATAAACAGCTACAGAACAGTTCATCAAATAAGTCTAAGTCAACTAACTTCACCATCAACAGCAGAAACCACCTTCAGGTGAAAGGAGGGAGAAAGTATGTCCAAGCAAACGGAACTAAGAAACAAGCACACGTAGCTATTCTAATATCTGGCAAAATAGATTTTAAACCAACATCTCAGAAGAGATTAGGATCATATTCATTAAAAAATGAACCAAGAGGATATTAAAATTCTAAATATTATTATATTGATCAGAAGGGCACCCATTTTCATGAAAGAAATACTAGAAGATATAAACCACAGATACACTCCGATCCAGTGCAGGTCAGTAAATTCAGCACCTCAATCCTTCAAATAGACAGGTGATCCAGATAGAAATGAAATAGAGAAACTCTGCAGTCAAATGATACCATAAATCAGATGGATCTAGCAGACATCTAAACATTGTACCCAAACACTAACTACAGTTTCTTTACTGCAGCCCACGGAACTTTCTTCAAAACTGACCACAAATTAAGACAGAAATCAAGGCTCAACAAGTATAGTAAAACTGAAATAACATACTGCATTCTATCTGACCACAAAAGAATTAGTCCTGCATATTAATAGCAACTGAAACTACAGAAAGTAGACAAATTTATGGAAACACACAACATATTATTACTCAATGAAAAGTCAGGAAAGAGAGAAATCAGGAAAAAAAATTAAAAATCCTAGCATTGAATGAAAATGAAAACACAACATATGAAAATATATGGGATACAATGAAAACAGCTTAATGGGCTAGTTTTATGTCTATTTGACACAAGCTGGAGTCATTCTGGAAGAGGGAGCCTCAACTGAGAAAATGTTCCCACCAGACTGATCTACGGACAAACTTGTAATTTATTTTCTTGATTGTGGGTGGGCCCAACTCTGGTGGTCCTAAGTAGTATAAGAAGACAGGTTGAGTAAGTCCAGAGGAGCAAGCTACTAAGCAGTATACCTCAGTGATCTCTGCTTCAGTTTCTGCCTCTAAGGGACTGCCCTCAGTTCCTGCCCAGATTTCCCTGGATGCTTTAACTACAAGCTGTAAAACGAAACAAATTCTTTCTCCTCTGTTGGTTTTGGTCATGGTATTTTATCACAGAAAAACAAGACAAAACAAACAAACAAACAAACAAAACAGACCAAGAGAGCAATCCTAAGAGCAAAGTTTACAGCACTATGCACCTACATTAAAAATTTGAGATCTCTCATACTTAATGATGCATGTAAAGACCTTGGAAAAAGAAAAACAAAAACCCCTAAACAAAATATAGGAAGAGATAGTTGGTTCTTTGAAAATATTAACAAGGTTGTTGAACCATTAGGAAATTAACAAAAAGAAAGAGAAGACCCAAATTAATAAAATCATAGATGAAAAGGAAAATATTACAACAGACACTGAAGAAATCCAGAGAATCATAAGGACAGAGTTTAAATTATATTCTATTAATCATATACATAATGATCCACCAAGGTTAAATAAAGATGAAGTAAATAATTTAAATAGACCCAGAAAACCCTATGACCTAGAAAATGCAATTTAAAATATCTCAACTTTAAAAGACTAGGGCCACATAGATAAAGCATAGAATTATACCAGACCATTTACAAATATTAAATTTTTTGAATAATTTACTGTAAATTTATATATTCATTTTACATCTTGATCATAGCCTTCCCTCTTTCCACTATTCGGTCCTTCCCTCCCACCTTTTTCTCCCTAACCCCCTCCTCCCCCCCGTCCTCAGAAAAGGGGACCCGCACCCCCACCAACCTACACACAAGTCACATCAGGACTGAGCTTCTCTTGGTCTACTAAGGCCAGACAAGGCAGCCTGGTTAGGGCAAAGTTATTGAAAGCAGGTAACAGAGTCCATGTTATAGACAGCACATGCTCAACTTACTAGAGGACCCATATGAAGATCAAACTGTCCATTGATTACATATGTGTAGGAGGCCTAGGTCCAGTCCATGCATGCGCTTTGTTTGGTGCTTCTATCTCTGTAAATCTCCATGGGTCTAGGTTAGTTGACTTTGCTGGTCTTCTTGTAGTGTTCTTGTCCCTTCTGGGCCCTTCTATCTTTCCCTCCCAACTCTTCCACAAGACTCCTTTAGTTCCGCCTAATGCTTGGCTGTAGGGCACAGCATCTGATTCGATCAGCTGCTGGGTGGGGTCTATCAGAGAATGGTTATGCTAGGCTCCTGCCTATACCAGACCTTTAAAGAAGAATTAACACCAATACTACTCAAAATTGTCTGCAGAATACAAAATAACAATTCCAGCTTTTTTAAACCAGTGTTACCCCAACACTAAAGCCAGACAATGATCCAATTACACACACACACACACACACACACACACACACACACACACACACACACGAATGTTATTGGCCAAACTCTCAGACAAACATAGATGCAAATATTCTTAATAAAAATAGGATAGCCAAAAAATAATAAGAATAAGAAAAGAGTTGCTGGTGGTATTGTTGTCCCTGATTTTAAGTTATGCTACAGAGCTATAATCATAAAAACAGCGTGGTACTGGCATAAAGACAGTGACACTGATCAAGGTAACTGAATTGATGACCTGAGTATGTATGTCTGTGCGTGTGCATGTGTGCGTGCGTGTGTGTATGTGTGTGTGTGCACATTTACAGATACCAAAAACATATACTATCTTCAACAAATGGTACTTGTCAAACTGTATAGTTACATATAGAGGAGTGAAACTAGATCCTTATCTATCAACCTGAACAAAACTCAAATTCTAAATGGATCAAGTACCTTAATATTAGACATGACACCCTAAATCTGACAGAAGAGAAAGGAGGAAATATGCTTGAAAATATAGGCACATTAAAACTTTAAAGTGACAATCACAGACCCTGGGTGTCTGAGCTAGGTCCTCTGCATATATGTTATGGTTGTGTAGCTGGGTGTTTTGGTGGGACTCCTAACAGTGGGGAGTGGGTAGTGTCCCTGGCCCTTTTTTGTTGTTGTTTTTTGAAGACAGGGTTTCTCCATGTAGCCTTGGCTGTCTTGGACTCATTTTGTAGACCAGGCTGGCCTTGAACTCAAGAGGTTTGCCTGCCTCTGCCTCCCAAGTACTAAGATTAAAGGCTTGTACCATCACATCTGGCTGTCCTTTACACTTTTAGCTGCTCTTGGGTAGCTTAGCTTTGTTGTAACTTGTTATACTGTGTTTGGCTGATACTCTGGGAGGTATGCTCTTTCTTATTTATTTATTTATTTATTTGGAAAGGAAGCAAAGGAGGAATGGATCTGGAGGAGAGTGGAGGCTGGGAGAAAGGACTGGGAGAAATAGAGGGAGGGGAAATTGAAGTTAGGATGTATGAGAGAACAGAAAAAGGAACAAAAAAAGCCAAAAATTAGCTAGTAAAAATATTATGTAAAACCTTAAAAAATTCTGGGGGGTATAAATGACTGATGTGAAAGCTGAGACAAGAAATATACTGGACATGTATAGAACTCATTATTCTCATGATTGTCACATGGTTCTCACTGCTGTATGAAGTTTGTTTTATACATATGTAATAAAATAAAAGTATATATATAAAGAAATATACTGGATGAGCCTGAAGTCTCTTATAGTGTCAAAAAGCAAGAAGAGTCTTTAAAAAGAAAAAAAAAAGGCATAGAAAAAGCTTACACATACAATGATGGTGGTATGTCAAAGGGCCACTGGAGCAACATGAACTAGTCCTTGGTGGCCAAAGCTGGGGCAACATGAGCAGTGAGAGAATACCTAGTACTGGATTAGACTCAAGAACAGAACAGCCATGTAGCTACTCTCAAACCAGTGAGCAGGTAAAGGGGTAACGGGCAGTGCGAGCAACGGAGACACAGTGTGTAAAAACTCTAAATAGTTTATGTAAATGGTCTTCTATCAGACATGTGAATCATAACTCCACATGTGCAGTGACATCCCTCCAAATACCACTGCTGAGAGGGAGATTTTACAGGGTACACCCCTGACAAGTGCTTTCTAGGCCAGGTGACCAAAGTGTACTGGCTGTGTTTTGTTTTGTCAATTAACATGTATGGGTGTTTTGACTGCATGTATATTTGTGCCCCAAGCGTGCTGCCTGGTGCCCACAGAGGACAGGCATTGGATGCCTAGAGCTGGAGTTACAAGTGGCTGTGAGCTGCCCATAGGTGCTTCCTCTAGAAAACCAGCCAGTGCTTCCCTCTGCCTGACAGTGTGCCCTTGATGTAATGTGACACGGTCTTCCTCCCTAGACTCAATCTTGGTCCAGTAACGTTAGAATTGAAGGGCACTGTGCAAATTCCTGAACACGTGTCCTCAAAACTGCCAAATAGTATAAAATGACTTCGAATGGACCCTGGAGTAGAAAGGGCTCAGTATATGAAAAGCTAATGAAGGCTAAATCTAAATAAAATATTTGCTTTAGCTTAAAATATAGGCACAGGAAAGGACTTTCTGACAAAAAAAAAAAAAAAAAAAGACCCCAATAGCAAAGCATTAAGGGTAAGAGTTAGCTGGGTGTGGTGGTGCATGCCTTTAATCCAGCACTGCAGGCGGATCTCTGTGAGTTCGAGGCCAGCCTGGTCTACAAAGTGAGTCCAAGACAGCCACGATAACATAGAGAAACCCTGTCTCAAAACAAACAAACAAAGAAACAAACAAACAAACAAACAAAAGAGTTAATGAATGAGACCTCATGAAACTTAATAACTTCTCTATAGCAAAGGATACCACCAGTCAAATAGAGAGGCAGCCTACAGAATGGAAAATATCATTGTCAGTTATACTTCTAACAGAGTGTTTATAAGTAAAAATATGAAGAACTAAAACAAACAAACAAACAAACAAAAACCTATATATCAAGACAGCAAATAATCCAATTTAAAAATGGGACAAGGAATCAGATATAGAGTTCTCAATAGATAAAATATAATTGGCTGATAAATATTTTTTAAAAGTGTTCAACAATCCTTACCCATTAGGAAAAATGCAAATTAAAGCTACTTTG
Source organism: Acomys percivali (assembly GCA_907169655.1). Classification (NCBI taxonomy): domain Eukaryota; kingdom Metazoa; phylum Chordata; class Mammalia; order Rodentia; family Muridae; genus Acomys; species Acomys percivali. The sequence continues at coordinate 27,477,387 of OU015751.1, read as the reverse complement.
ATATTTTATCTCACCTCAGTCAGAATGGATAAGATTTTTAAAAAAGATAACAATAATGGTATGGATATGAGGAAAGGTGAACACTTGTTCATTGTTGGTGGGAGTGCAAACTGGTATAGCCACTACGGAAATCAGTGTTGCAGTTCCTCAAAAAGCTAAAAATGTATCTACTGCTCCATGATCCAGTTATACCATTCTTGGTCGTATACCTTAAAGATGTGTATCCTCCTACGGTGATAGTTAAGTCATCCATGTTTGAGGCTTCTCTGTTCACAACAACCAGTGAATGGAAACAACCAAGGTGCCCAGAAATGATGAATGGTTATTGAAAATGTAGCACCAATACACAAGGGACTATAATTTGACTAAGAAAAAAAAATTATGGCATTTGCAGTAAATGAGTGGAGATGGAAAGAATCACCCTCAGTGAGGCGGCTCAAAAGAAACACTGCATGTTTTCTCTAATTTGTGAATGTTAGCTTTGAATCATTATGTATGTGTTTCCTCTGGAATACCAAGAAAAGTTAGGAAACCATGGGCCATGAGAAGGCTTTAAAGGGAGGGAGAGAACACAGTGATGTGTGAAGGAAGAGAGAAATAGTGAAAGGGCTAAACACAACGCAGACTGGGAGAGCAGGTGACGGGGAGCTGAGGAGAAGCAATCGGGACTAAAGAACTTTGGAAAAAGCCATATGGAATGCTACCACTGTAGAAACTTCCTAAAATATAGACATACATGAAAAGAGTTTAGAAGGATTTATCTGTTAACACTAGCTACTACAGATAGGGAAAACAAACAAACAAACAAACAAACAAACAAACAAAAAAAACCAACCCAAAACAAAAGAGAACAAAGCCCCCAAAAGCCAGTGCCAGGTTATGTTTTTGGAATTGCTGACCAGTGCAGTTCTACAGACCCCAGGCATTCCACATTATTCCTATTGCTTTACACAACTTGATGGTAAGACAGGATAGCTGAGGACAGTACCTGAGAAACCAAGCAGGTACTAACCTGAAAGCCTAATCCCTCCTGGGTAGCACTCATAGTGCTGGGAGGTGCAGAAAGGTAACCATCAGTTTTACCCAGCTTTGAACCACGCAAGCTACAATGGGGTCTAGGCTAGGGCCAGAAGGCACAAATATTATGGAAGTAATCACACTCTTTCTGATTAGAGTTAAGGCCTGCTCCACAAGATTTTTGACATAGTTATCAGGGAGAGTAATCTAGCTAGACAGGAGTTGGGACCCAAGAGAGAACCTACTGCTGTTATTCTGTTAAATGCATATGGTATTAAACGGAATACTAATGACTTACTGCTACACCCATTCTCAGTACTCATCAAACAGGTTTCTTTTTGCAGTAGATAACATGGATACCCACAATGAATCAACACAGGAGTCCCTGGCCCTAAATAGGGTATCTTTATCATACTCCCTTCTTCAAGGCTAGGGGATCATAGTAAACTAGGGGACTAGAAGTTAGAAAGAGTCTAAGAGGCAAACATGGTGGATGACTACAACAGAACAGTGTTTTCCAGACACAGCTGCACAGTGACATACATGAACGCATAGCCGTCCTAACAGCATGCACAGGTTCCAGACAAGCTCAAGCCAGACAAAATCCTCACCTGGAGGGGAGGGGAAGCAAGAAGTCCCACCTTAGCCACTGTTAACTGCTGGAAGAGGAAGTCACTTCTCTTTATGGGTGTCACCTGGTAGACTGACCATACTCCAGGGAATAGCATTGCATGCAAGAGTATTTGGGTAGCACAAAATTGGCAAGCTGAATTTAAAACAAACAAAAAAGGACTTGAAGCTGGGTAGATAGGGAAAGGGAGATAGATATGGAGCTTGGGGAAGGAGTTAAATATTTTCAAAATGCATTGCATGAATTTATCAAAGAATTAATAAAATATTATTTAAGAAACAAATGGGAAATTGAATTTCAGCTATTCTCACATTTTCTACCCCTAAGAATTCCTAATGCTGAGGTGACAGAATGTACTTTAAGGTTGTAGATCAAAACTCATCAATGATTGGCAACTTCATCTTTATCACTTTTATAGCTACTTGATTGTGGGGCTTTTAGTTACAGAGTACATATGATTTACAAACACACACACATATAGATAAAATCAGAAATATAAGGTACAAATAGTGGTATTCAATAGCCATATCTAAAAAGGATGTTTCCACTAAAAAATTATAGTTTTTATTTTTATGCTTAATATAATTGTTATGTATAACAGACATGCTATAAAGGTTAGTATTTCTATAAATAGCAGGTAAGGAAAATTCTTAGGCATATGATAGAAAATATTCTCAAAGGTAAGTTAATGTCACCAATTAGAGAAAGAGAAAAAATTTTCTTTAGAATCAGATTTCTATTAAATTTGGACACTCAAGATGAACAGGCAGCACTTGGCAACAGAATTCACAGACAGACTGACTGACTCAGAGATGGTTTGACAACTGCCAACATGACTGTTGGGAGAGTTTCCAAAGAGCCAAAGGCTGGGATTACCATCCAATGCCTGGCATTCGGATACTTGCATTTGAAGCTTCTCTCTTACTCACTCTTCATCCAATATTTTTGTCTGGCTCAAAAACAGCAAGGATTCACTTTTTTAAAAAAACGATCATTAAATGTTCTTATTTTTGAAGAAATATAACATTAGTTGTAAAAGAACGCACTTCTTTCTGTGAAGTATGAAGAAAATTTTAATGATTGCTTTATACTAAAATAAATCAGTCCTAAGGTTTATCAGAGTCTTTATTAGTAACTGGAAAGCTATAAAGTAGAATAATGTTTGTATACGTACACATATATATTCATACCATAATTCTGTGATGAATTCTGGTAAACCCAATCCTTACTATAGCTCTTTTCCCCTTGATCCTCACATGGCCCCAGAAGCTCTACTTGAACAACTCATCCCCTATGAGTGCTATCAAAGATAGGGAAGCCTGGCTGTAAGAAGCAGTTGTTTAAATATATTCTTAAGCTAACAGAAAGACAGGAAGGTATTCATTCTGAGGAAAATGGGTACCTCCTGGGGTGCAGTTTGTCAGGACAAAGTCCACTGAATCCATTTACTAACATACTGGCCAATTACATATGTGAACTTTGGCTTACAACTTCTAAAAATCATTAGGAACAAGTCAGAGGGATAACTCAATTCTTCACACAAATTAAAATTATGCACATTCCTCCCAAGAAAGCTTACCTTAGGGTCTCTAAGGAACAGAGCCTTAAGTATCAGTGAATGTATGTCCCCGATGAGTGGATAATGCATCAGAAGGCCAAGACAAGTCTGGTAGTTACTAGAAATCACTAAATGAAAAGGAAAAAAAAAAAAAGATTCAGACACAATACTGTTTAAAATATATGTATTATGATGACTCTAAGAAAATAATTGAGAACCAAATCAAGTGATGCAATAATTTAGGTGATTTGACATATAAGTCTGTCCTGAGAAGAGATCTTCACCAAATGCCCTCTGGATCAGTGCACTTGAGCTACACTTTAACCCTACCCCCAGGGAGTGGAGGAAGGGAGAGATGCAGCATAGGCATGGTATTTGCAACATAAATACATTCTTAGATATGTGCATATTTGTTGGCATATATATGGCTACCTTTAGCTTTGCTACTGAGAAATTACTAAAAAAACCCTTGTAAGTGGGAAAGTAGGTAAAAATTCTAATAAAGTAGTACTTACCTATGTTACTATACTTCACAATTTATACCATGGCCAGTCTTTTATATATCTATCACATAATTCAAAAATTATAATTTTCTACAGTTATTTTTCTAAAAGTAAAAAAAAAATTAGAGAGAGTATCTGTGCAGAATTTTTTTTGGTGGAGAAAAGGTGAGAATCTTCCACCATCAGCTTGAATTATGCAGACTGTCATTTAACACTTTTTTTTTTCCCAAGACTGGGTCTCTCTGTGTAGCCTTGGCTGTCCTAGACTCACTTTGTAGTCCAGGCTGCCCTTGAACTCACAGCGATCCACCAGCCTCTGCCTCCCAAGTGCTAGGATTAAAGGCGTGCGCCACCACCGCCCAGCCAACACTTTTGTTTTTAATTTTTAATTTATGTGCATTGATGTGAGGGTGTCAGATCTTGGAGTTACAGACAGTTGTGAGCTGCCATGTGGGTGCTGGAAATCGAACCCGGGTCCTTTGGAAGAGCAGACGGTGGTCTTAACCACTTAGCCAACTCTCCAGCCCCAACACTTTTGTTTTTAAATTAACCTAATTATGGATACAATTAATAAACACATCTTTTAAACACAGGTCTGTTTAAAACAATCTATTTCTTGGCAGTCACTGTAGTCGCAGTTGGGTCCATTAAATGACACGTGTTTTGTGAGCCACAATGGCTGCATCTGCAACACTGACTGTGAGGGACCTTTACAATTACAACTTCCTAGAGTTGTACCTACGTCTTGTTCATTAATTGGTTACTTGAAAAATGTCCCACAGGGAAACAACTGTGATTCAAGGGAAGTAAGACAAATAAGATATTGATTATTACCAGAAAGGCCTTGATTCTTAGATTTTTTTTCTGCTCCTGGAAAAGCTACTTTTTGAGGAAGCTTTCTACCATGCTCCCTCTTGTGACTACTACACAAAGGAGACTAGACTGGGCAAAATGAACACTTATAAACTACACAAGGAACTACTTTATCATCTTCATTTCCACTGGTGACCTGACAGGTTGTAATTTCACACATCTGCTTTCATTTGCAAAGCACTCACTCACCCTACCTGCTCTCTATCGCTTCAGATTCCTCTTATTTGTTCACTTCTCCATGTTCACATTCAGTTCCCTAGTGCTACTTTTTTATTCTAGAAATTAAAAAAGCTAGGATATAATGGTATAAGTTTTTCATGTACAGTTTTTATTTAAAGCAAAGAAGTTTAAAAAAACAGGTCATCAATTCGTCTTATAATTCAAAAAGTTATTTTCTCAAATGCTGATACTCAATTTTAGTACCTGGCCAGAGAATAATTTTTACTCATCTTATAAAAAGGGCAGGAGAGCTTTGTGGAATGTATTTTGGTTGTAGTACTCAGATATGAATCTGAGGGTCCCATTTGAGTCTTCTTTAAAGTTAACTAAAGTGACATCAAAATCTGCTTGGGCCACTTCTACAATATAAAAGTTAGTCTTTTAGAAAACAATTTCATGGTTTTAGAAAACTGCTGTACCATTCAGTGCAATGACTTGTTAAGTGCCTGTTGTGTAACAGAGGCCAACAAGGAAGAAATCTTTGCTCTGAAGACAATTAAAGTTAGGAAAAACCGAGGTACAAAGTCAACTGAAGAGACTCTTTGACGCTAAGATGAAGATGAATCCTAAAGGCTCTGGGGAAAGAACTCAGGCTTACAACATTATGTGCCTTATCTCATTTGATGTCTACAGCCATTTTCTTATAAGCATAGGGTGATTTTTCTTGTATTACACATGCAAGCAATAATACTTGGGGAGGTTAGGTCACTTGCTCATATCAAAAAGTGATTCCTTTGTGTAGCATGATTCAGGGACTGTACTTTTTGTAGTTATATAAAGCTGTTTTAAAAAATATTGTTTTGAAATCAAATGATATAATGGATACAAATGTCAACATTAAGTCTCTTAAAATCATTACTCTAATACAGTAGGTTAACCTACTCAGTAAGGCCAACCTTATTGAGTGTCTAGAATAATTGGATGTAACTGGGCATTTATTTGGAGGGACTAGCACAATAATCCTGTTACCATAAGTTTAAAGTTAGAGAATCTACAAAGTGCAGAAGGCAAGACAACATGTGTTAAAATTCTATTTGTAGAACAAATGAAGACGCTAACAATTTTCTCTTACAATTTTCACATACATTTCATTCAATTAAACGCGCGGTTTGGAGCATCTATATGTGCCATATACTCAGACTACTGATATGCCAAAACTAAGGCCATGACAGCAGGTAAGCCTGAATCCTGTGCCTTCAACTAACACTATCTTTAAGTTACTACTGAAAAACCTGTACTTCTAGAATACTTTTAATTTGCAATTACATTAAATGAAGTACCAACTCTCATTTAGAAAACTATACCCAATGTAGGCAGAGAAGCTGTAGAAACTTGTTTTGAAAAAGGCAGCAGGGATCTGACATAATAAAAGTTTAGTTTTGTTCTTTCTTCCCTCCTTCTCTAGGTCTCTGGTTCCCTCCTTCCATTTTATAGTGCTTGGAGTTGAACCCAGGGCCTTGTGCGTGCTAAGCCAGCGTCCTATCCCCAGAGGTTTTGCTTCTCATAGCAAACTTTTGTCTAATACAAAAAGCAATAGCAGTCTTGTGCCTTACTAAATCCTTATCCTACCAAAGCCGGCAGGAGTGACATAGTAAAATATTTACTATTTTTAACCTTCCCTGGATCAGCTCTTCAGAGTATTGCTTCAGGATTATGCTTTTAAAGCACAATGAGGCATAAACACTTTTTGTCCAAATGTAAGTAGATACCAAAACTCAATTGTACTCTTTTCATTTTTTTTTTTTATTTTCCAGGTTTTTGACATATCACTAAGTGAATTAGACCAAGCTGGCCTTAAACTCATAGAAACCCACCTGCTGAGGCCTGAGGAGTGTTGGCATGAAAGGCATTCACCACATACCTGGCCACAAAAAAGGCTCTGTTTGCATGCATACTGGTAATAAAAAGCCACAAAGGGCTTTCCCAGGAGGAACTTTGCAACCTAACCCTATTTTAACAGAGATCCACTGAGTAACTAGAGCAATGCTTAAGACACCTCTGGAACCAATGCTTTTTGCTTCAAAACATATTCTGTTGTGGCCTTAAGCAGTTTTCCTGTGACCTCTGTGCCAAGCAGCAGCTGTATAGCAAGTCTATCCCTGGATATTACCCTTGCTGCTCTTGAGTGAACTCAAGGGTTTGGAGAGTCTCTTTGTGCCTTAGTGCACAAGTTAAACGCTATCTAAAAGTTTTATGACAGTGGCACAGATGTTGGGTGTACATCTGCCCTCTTGCTCAATATATCTCTTCCAAGCAGTACTAGTGTGCTGGTCTGAACAAGAATGTCCTCCACAGACTCATGTATTTGAATGCCTGGCTCAAAGGGAGAGGCAACATTAGGAGGCGTGGTATTGTTGGGAGTAGGTGTGGCCTTGCCGGAGGAAGGGTAACAGTGTAGGGGTGGGCTTTGACATTTCAGACAGTTCACTTCTTGCTGCCTGTGGATCAAAATGTAGAACTCTCAGCTCCTCCTCCAGCACCATGTCTGCTTGCATGCTGCCATGCGTCCTGCCATGGCAATAATAGACTACTCCTCTGAAACTGTAAATGAGCGCCAATTAAATGTTTTCCTTTCTAAGAGTTGCTGTGGCCACTGTGTCTCTTCACAACAATAAAATCCTTTTTATTTTTATTTTTCAGAGTTGAGGACCGAACCCAGGGCCTTGCTCTTGCTAGGGAAGTGTTCTACCACT
>OU015751.1:27440346-27469883 GCA_907169655.1 Acomys percivali | reverse complement strand
AATGAATACATTATGTATAGCTCACTGCTAGCTACCTATAATGGTACGTTTATGAATACTTTTCTCCAAATTATTTAATTTTATATGGAGATATAATTTTTAAGAATAACAAGGCAGATGGAAAATTACAAAAAAATAAAAAATAAAAGAAAGAAAAAAGAAACATAGACTTCTTTTAATGTCCTTAAAATGAAAAAGAATAGCTGTCACCTCTCAGGTAGGGATAGCATGACTGGCAACCTGCATATATTGTAGGTCCATCCCATTAGACCCCTACCCCTACTCTCCTCTCAGAAAAGCAACCCATCCATGCATTCTCTTCAACAGATGAGGACATGGCAGTGCAAAGCAGGCAACATTATGCTCAGGTCAAAAGCTTTTGATGAACTTTTGAACTGAAAACCCTGGCCTTCCCCAGTGTCTAATGTTTTACTCTATTCATAGCAGAGAGCATCATGACAAGCATGTCTACATGTGGAAGACGAAGAATATACTTGGGAGAGGGCTTCTGAAAACTGTGTTTTAACCTCAGAGAAGACAAACAGACACTAAAAATGTTCTTAACATATAAAACCAGGTGCAGAAAATACTTGGAAACCAGCTTAAGTTCTTATATTTATATGTGGATTTGGCATACAGAACAAATAATCAAAGACTTCATATAAAATTAAAAACAACAGGGACTGGAGAAATAGCTCAGTAGTTAAGAGCACTTGCTGATGTTACAGAATACACAACTTCTATTCCCAATGCCCACATTACATGGCTTACAAAGACTTGTAACTCCACCTCCAGAGGGTCTACTGCCTTTGAGGGCACCTGCACTCAAGTGCACAACCCCACCCCCAACACACACACACACACACACACACACAGAGAGAGAGAGAGAGAGAGAGAGAGAGAGAGAGAGAGAGAGAGAGAGAGAGAGACCAATCTAGTAAGGAAACCCGAAGGCTCATTTATAATTCATTACACAATAATGCCAATATGTAAGTACCTTGTAAGGCACCTGGCACACAAAAGACATATAACGAGTGCTACATACTCTGAAAAATATATTTGTGGGGCTTACAACATGCAAGAAAAAGAGTACATAGTTGGAGCAAAAAACAATGTCTTGCACAATTTAAAGACTCTTACTATTTTGGCTTTTCTGTAATAAAATCATAATATATAAAATGAGATTTTCAAATGGACCAGAAAACAAACCAATAAATTATTAAAACAAAACAAAAACCACACCCCCAAACCATATATACTCTGTTAAGTCTTAGAGAAAACCAGGTACAAACATGGCCATGTTCTGGAAAAAAAATGTAGCAGAAAAGCTAAAACAATACTGTACAATAAAAGATCTTCTGGAGGAATCTCCATCCCTGATCTCAAGTTGTACTATAGAGCAACAGTAAGAAAAACAGCATGGTACTGGCATAGAAATAGGCAAGTTGATCAGTGGAATCGAATTGAAGACCCAGAAATAAAATGACACAGCTATGGACACTTGGTTTTTTGACAAAGAAGCCAAATCCATACAATGGAAAAAAGATAGCATCTTCAACAGATGCTGCTGGTCTACGTAGATATCTATATGTAAAAAATGCAAATAGATCCATATTTATCACCCTGTACAAAATTCAAGGCCAAGTGGATTAAAGAACTCAACATAAAAGCAGATATACTAAATCTGTTAGAAGAAAAAGTGGGGAAGAACCCTGAACTCATTGACACAGGAGGCAACTTCCTGAAGATAGCACCAACAGATCAGGCTCTAAGATCAACAACTAACAAATGGGACCTCTGAGAAGCTTCTGTAAAGCAAACGACACTGTCAACAGAACAAAACAGCAGCCAACAGACTGGGGAAAGACCTTCACCAGCCCCGCATCTGACAAAGGGTTGATATCCAAAGTATATAAAGAACTCAAGAAATTAAACACCACCAAACCAAATTATCCAATTAAAAAACAGGGTACAGAAGCAAACAGAATTCTCATCAGAGGAATATCGAATTACCAAGAAACACTTAAAGAATGTCCCTAGTCTTCTGGGAAATCCATCTTACACCCTTCAGCATGGCTAAGATAAAAAATTCAAGTGACAGCACATGCTGGCAAGGATGTGGAGAAAGGGGAACACTCTCCCTTTGGAAATCAATCTAGTGCTTTCTGAGAAAACTGAGAATAGTTCTACCACATGACCCAAGCATACCACTCCTGGGCATATACCCGAAAGATGCTCCACCATACAACAGGGACATTTGCTCAACTATGTTCATAGCAGCTTTATTAATAATGGCCAGAATCTGGAAACAATCTAGATATCCCTCTACTGAAGAATGGATAAAGAACCTGTGGTACATTTACATAATGGAATACTACTCAGCTATTAAAAACTAGGAAATATTGAAATTTGCAGGCATTGGATGGAACTTGAAAAGATCATCCTCAGTGAGGAAACCCAGGGCCTGAAATACAGGCATGGTATATACTCACTTATAAGTGGATATTAGTCTAATACAGATGTCCTCTGAGAAACTCCACCCAGTGGAGGATGCGGACAGACACTAGGACTATGGATTGTGCACTGAGAGTTGTATGGATGAATGGGGTGCTGGAAGGACCCAGAGGGGTCAGGAGCCCCACAGGGAGACCATCAAGGCCTGCGGATCTGGACCTAGGGGGACCTACACAAACTGATGCACCAACCAAGAACAATATATTCAGTAAACCTAGACCCCCTGTTCAGATGTAGCCAGTAGACAGCACATTCTCCACAGTTCGAGAACAGTGAATACCTCTGATATGAACTCTGGTGCCCCCAATTTGGTCACTTCCCCTTGGTGGGGAGGCCCTGAGGGCACACAGAGAAAAGGGATGCAGGCTATCTGGATGAGACCTGATAGGCTCTGGTCATATGGTGGGGGAGGTCTAGGGGAGGCGAATAGGGCAGAAGAGGGAAAGAGGGTGAAAATGGGAAGATATGAGCCACAGGATAACAGTAGGGACATAGTATGAATAAATTATAATAAATAAAAATTGAAAACAAACAAACAAAACAATATCTGTGGTTTTGTCAAATATTTAAAACCTTCAAAAGATGGTGCACTTTGGATTTCAGAAATACTTCACTAGTAGATTTAGATTTTGTGCAGATAAAATTAAGACTTTAAAATTCATTTTTTTTAAATAATGAAAATAATTTTAAATTCAAATTAGCACACTCCTTTTGATAAAAAAGATTTTAAAAATTACTCTTCTTCCATTTCTGGTTAAATTCAATTTAACAGAATTTACTCTAATTAGAGAGCAGATAACAGCATGAGATTTATATTCCAGAAGTTCTGAGTAAAAATGTACAGCACTGTCAAGTGCAAGGCCCATCCAAATATGTGAGGCCAGGGTTTAGGGTATGTATACTACCCTAGCAAAGTCATGTAGCACTAGAAGTGCCCTGGTACTTGATGTAAGTCTGAAGTTGGTTAACTGCACAAATTTCATGTGTTTCTCCACCTTCCATTTTCTGGATTTTATTTCTTAATTATGTATAAGTGTATGTTGTAGTAGATGTAAACATGTTTTTGTTTTGATCACAAGTGTGGGATGTGAAACAGACTTGTGTAAGGGTGTGCAGTGTTTTTCTGCTGAAAACAGACTTGTGAGAGAATAGGTGATGTTTTTCCACTGGAAGAGGACTGCCTCTTGTGGAGCATGGTCTTTGTCAACTAATAAACATCCCAGTACAGAGTACTCTGAGAGTGAATATATATATATATCTCCCCCAAACTAGAAGCTGGCCTTTTTGGTCTTGGCTGTTTTTTACTCCAACTTCAAGATGCTTCTAGACAGAACCACTCTAGCGAAAGCTTCGAGGCTCCGGGTTCTAGCTGCTGGTTTGCTGTTTAACTGGTCTATTGGAATCTTGCCGACTATACCAGTGGAATGAATCCAAGGAACTAAGTCTTAAAAGGGTCTATCTCTTCTGTTCCTATTAACCTCTTTTCTGTCCTATCTAGGGTAGGTGGGTTGGAAGGAAGGTGTAAGCATTAAGGAACCCCAAATAAAGTAGGTTTGAAAGAGCTCAAAGCCTACAGTGTGTCTAGAGGAGTGCACATCTTCCTACAGAGTCAAGAAGAGGGCACTGAATCTCCTGGAGCTAGGCAGTTGTGAGCCACTTGATAAACATGAGGCAACTGAATTCCTCTTCTCTGCAAGGGTAGTGGGTTTTCTGAGCTACTGTTTCTTTACCTTTTTACCTCATTATCCATCAAAAGAATAAAATGAGATGCTACAGTGCAGAGACAAAATCTTCTGATAATATTAACACTCAGGTTAATAATTCTCAAGAGATGCATTCACAATCAAAGCAGCACAGACATTCTATTTATTGAATGTGTAAAGTAGGATAAACAGTTTACAGAGAAAATAAGAACAATGAGTTAGCAAGCAAAGAAACCTGAAGGGTTTCTCATAATTTATTATCCTTCAGTGATCTTGTACTCGTCATTAGAGCTCAAGGTCTTGTTTTTCTAAATCTGGATCATCTAAATGAAGCCTAAAATTTTCTGGTGTGCACTAAGTTTGAGAAAAAAAAGTGATACGCCTCATTCACGGATTTGCCTCACTGAACTCTCTCTCAGGGAGGTGGGGATTGAACCTGGTACTTGTGTGGTTTAATGGCATTTTAATGCGTGCTTCTCAGTTGGTGGCTCCATCTGGGGAGGTATGGAGGATGCATGTCACTGGGGGCAAGGTTTGAGAACTTAAAGAACCACACCATTTCAAGTTTACTCATGCTCTCTCTTTTTCTCATCTCTGGACTCTTTTTTCTCTGGAACCATAAGCCCTAAATATAATCTTCCTTTTATTGAGTTGGCCATGGTGTTTCATCACATCAATGGAAAAGTAACTCATACAGCAGTGCTTGCATCAGACAAAAGCTCTACTGCTGAGTGAGACAGACCGGTACATTTCTTCCCCTTTCAGATTCCCTTGTTTCATCTTTAAAGCAAAATATTTATGGACACATAAAGGAGCTTTCTTAAACATGTAGGAAATTTAAATGAATAGCTTTTTAAAAAAATCACAATTTTTGATAATTTCACCTAGAAGTACTGTACTTATATCATTTCTACCCCTGCAACTCCTTCCCTTTCCAATTCATGAGCTTGTCTTAAATTATTATTGGTATACACAGAGACACACACACACACAGAATCTGCCAAGACCACTTACTATTGCTCACATGTATAGATGTTTAGGGTTGACCTCTTGGGACACTTTTCATTTCAGTGTGATTCCTGGGTCTCAATAATACCTTAGTCATCAATAACGACTGTCAATGGAGATGACTGGTATATGGAGTGCATGTAAGAAATGCTACCAAGTATCAGCAAGGTGGTTTGGCAGGCAAAGGTCCTTCCCACCATGCATGATGACTTGATGTTGGGATCCATATGGCAGAAGGAGAAAACTAACTCCCACAAATTGTTCTATTGAACATGTGTGACAGATATAGATATAGATACACACAAATCACAATCACACACAATCAATACACAAAAATTTTGTTTTTAAAAAGAGCTGACGGTATCCTTTACTTGTAGTTGCATCTTATGCATTCATTCATTCATCCATCCATTCATTCATTCAACAAAATATTAAACTCCTGTTTTGTTTCAAATACTAAGGAGTTCAGCCCTAACATGAGTCTCAAATTTCTTTTCTTATTCCACTGGAAATGAAAAATAGTGTTTGTAACAAAGAAGCAGGCTGGTAATGGTATAAAGGTTGGGATAACTCCTTGAAAGGAAGCCTGAGATGGTCAAGGGCTTCCACCAACAATACCTGAAGGCAAATAGAGGCGTATTAATGAGTGGGCACTAAGCAGCTCCTACAGGGATTGGTGTTAAAGTGAAATGATGATGCAAAAGGAAAAAAACTACATGCAAGTTTTATTGTACATAGTGGACATCAAAATATAATTCCTGCTGTGTCACGGTTCTTCTTGCCATAGGTAATCTATTGTATATATGTGTAATAATATAAATGTATATATACAAAATAAAAAGTCCTCCAGAAGGTGGTAAAAGAATAAATGAACTGTGGTATATAAACTAACATATAACAATATTATTCAGCACTTAGCATTGAACTTGGTGCCTTGTACATGTTAGGAAAGTGCAAACTGTAGAAACTTAAGTGTATATTACTAAATGAAGCCAATCTGAAAAGTTCCACATTGTATTACCTTAAGTATATGACATACTGGAAAAACAATGGAGACAATACAAGAATCAGTAGTTTCTAGAAGCTTGAGAGCAAAGAACAGAGTGTATAAGAATTTTAAGGTAGTAAAAAAAATCCATATGATTTCCTAATGATGAAAATCTACACAGTAGCTAGAATATAATTAGCTCCTAAACGTCCATATAAAAAAGCTTGATTCTAGTAATGCGGTATTGGGAAATAGTATGAGATAGTCGGGTGGGAGGTCATGAGATCAAGAGGTTATAGCCTTGAAAGAGACTGGCGTGGGTTGAATAAGAATAGTCCTCATAGGTTAAAGCATTTGAATGCTTGGTTCCCAGTTACAGGGACTGTTTGAGAATGATTAGGAGGTGTGGCCTTGCTGGACTAGATGTGGCCTTGTTAAAGGTGTGTCAAAGGTTCAAAGCTCAGACATAGCCTTGGGATTAGAACGGGGATTAGGATATAAAGCTCTCAGCTATTGCCTGTTTTCTTCCTGCCATGATGGCTATGGACTGACCACGTGTAAGCAAACCCACAATTAAATGTTCCCCTAGTTAAGAGTTGCCTTGGTCATGATGTCCTCATCTCAACAGAACAGTAAGACAGAGACTGTGGCACTTAGTCTGTCTTCCGCGCTTTCTACCTCTCCCCTTCTGGGTTCCTGATAACATACTTTTGTTTCTTCACTTGCTTCTGTTATTAGTTTCTAGCACAATAAACTGTTGGTGCTGCCTGACCTTGAACTTGAACCTCTGGAACTGTGAGCCAAAATAAACGTCTATTTATCAAAAGTATCCCTTGTCAGGTGTTCATGAGTGATGTGATGCTGATTATCAAGAACAAAGAATGAATCCTAAAGTCAGCTGTGGACTTAGGGTGATGATGATGATGGATTCTAAGGAATGCATTGCAGATGTGGGAAGTAGACAGCAGAGGAAGCTTTAGGTGTGTAGATGCAGACGATCAATCAACATTGCAGTTTCTGTCTTTTGCTGTGAACTAAAACTTCTTCTAAAACAAAATGCAGGAGCTGATGAGACAGCTCAGTGAGTAAAGTGCTTAATGTATCAGCATTAGCATGTATCAGCTCCTCAATAACCACATACAACCTGGTGGCTGTGAGTACCTGAAACCCTAGTGTTGGGAGGCAAAGACAAGTAAACCCATGGAGCCTGCTGGCAGCCAGTCTGGCTGAAACGGCAAGCTTCAGATTTAGTGAGAGACACTGTCTCCAAAAGTAAAGTGGAAAAACAATCAAATAAGATGTATAACCTTGAAATCTTGCCTCCACATGGGCAAGTGCAACTATACATGCATGACACCTCCACCTCCCACACTTGCATGCCATAAACAACAATGCAAACATGCATTAAACAGATAATTTGTTATTGTGGTATGTTAGAGAAATTCCCAAAGGTTGTTAAGATAATCTATAAAGTGATATAAATGGTATTAGTAGCTGAAAGGGGACTTTAATCTCTATATCTAATGTGGTTATAATATTTTATATTTTATAATATGGTTATAATATTTTATGTCAGGGAAGAGAGGTGGAGTCAGGAAGTACTTTAAATACTCCTTTAAAAATAAGACCTAGGATTTGTGTTTGACAAATTTGACATGCATTTCAATGTAGTTTTAGAGCTCTTATGTTTAATCATTAAGGTTAGTAAAGGTTTTACAGAAAAGACAAATTCAATCTGTAGTTGAAATTCTGCAACTACAGTATGATGTTGAATATGCTGTTAAATGGAAAACAGAGAAGCAGAAACTTTGATGTAGGAAAGGTGGAAGCACTGGCATAACGACAGCCACTGGCTGAAGAGAAAGCAGAGCAACACAGCATAAAAGAAAGAACAGCATGTCAGTCACAGGGAAGACAAAACTGCCACACATGCCAAGCCAGGGACTGGCTAAAGAAAACAGGGAACCAAGAGTATCCTAGCACATTCGTGTTGGCAGGTTATAGGGCAATTCAAATGCTGGTTTCTGTATCCCCCATAGCTGGTTGCAAGCCTTGTTCTGAGAATCTCTCAATGTTGTATAAACTCTGCTCCCCAACTGTCCCCTTGCTTAGCTTACAGCCAATCACTCAGCAGGGGAGAGAATAGGACTAGACTTCCAGCCAGCTAGGGGAGGAGGAGTTACATGAGGAAGCAGGGGATTCAGCCACAGGCAGAGGTGCAGGAGAGATGAAGAAAATTCAGCTGGAGCAAAGAAAGAAAGAAACTTGTAACTTGGGGATTTTTGGCAAATATGAAGTCAGGATAGAAGAGAGGGTTAAGAACAGACTTAAACTGCTCAAGATTGTGTTGTAAAGTCTTATAAACAAATATAAAAGAGTCTCAATTACTTATGCGATAGCTGGTTTAAGAGAGAAACTAAGAGAAACAAACACAATTATGTGAAAATAACTAATACATTCTGGCATGTTCCTGCTGACTGAAAAAACAAGACAAGGAATGGAGCTGAAAGGTTAAAACATAAGAAAACAATAAGGAGGCTGGAATGATACTTACCTGGTTTAATGATACATAACATATACATACAATGAAATCTTACACTTTATAATAAGTGTGTATATGTATGCATTAGGATTTATTAAAAAGAAAAATGGAATTTAACCCCTAAAACAAGCTACCACCATCACCACCAACAACAACAAAAACAAAAGCAGAAGGAAGGCAGAAGTCATAGGAAACTTTTCACCATACATAGTTGAAAGACTTTGTGACTAAGAAAACCAGCACATAGCCAGGAACAGCAGACCACGCCTGAGGCACCAGCACTCTGAAGGTTGAAGCAGGATTCCTAAGAGTCCAAGACCAGCTTAGGGTTAAGTATGAAGCCTTATCAAAGAAAAATAAAGCAATGCAAAAATGTCTAAAGTCAAATAGAGCAGGAGACAAATGAGGCTATTGTTATCAAAAGTCCCCTTTGGCTAAGTAAGCAGGCACAAGCACCTGAGTCTGGATGCCTAGAACCCAAATACAAACACCAAATACAGCCCAACATCCTACCCCTCCAAAAAAGTATAGGCTTGGGGAGCATGCCTATAATCCTAGCCTTGTTAGGGTGCAGACAAGCAGGATTCCCAGCTAGGCTAGTCAGTTTAATAAGCTTCAAAAAATAGAGGTTAGGAACAACTGAGGAAAGATACTTGATGCTGAGTTTAGACACACACACACACACACACACACACACACACAGAGAGAGAGAGAGAGAGAGAGACAGAGAGAGACAGAGAGAGACAGAGAGAGAGAGACAGAGAGAGAGAGAATTTAAATTATAAAAATAAAATGCTATGAAATACTTCAGTTATTTAATTTCAAAAGTAGAAAATGACTTTTTTCAAGGCCACACTAAAAGTCTACACATGGGCATAAAAAAATTACTTAAAAACATGATTTTAAAAATTACTTAGAGCACAATGGACAGCACACGGCCTCTGAAACACTATTATTCCCAATGTCTTCTGAACATTAACTTACCACAGAAAAAGCTGCTGAGGGCTGGGGGAGGATCACAGCATGTGTGTCTACAAGTTTATATATCCACAACAATAAAGAAGAACATAAGGAGTGCAATGACCAAGTTGGACTTTTAGGAGGGGAAAGAATAACAGGCTAAGGTAGGGGATAGGAACCTCAGGCTAGCTTGGAAGCAGGAGCATGGAGAGATGGGAAAGAGCATTCGACTCAGTTATAATATAGTTGAATTTGTTAAAACATAAGTGTGAAGAAGGAAGGGATGGTTCCGTGGTTCAAAAGCACAGTTGTTTGTGTAGAGGGACCGAGTTTGGTTGTAGGCACTTGTATCAGGTGGCTCACAGAGGCCTATGCAGCTCTAGCTCCAGGAGACCTAACAGCCTCTTCTGGACTTTATAAGCATCCATACTAATGGCACACATGCACACACATAGATACACAGTTAGGAAGATACTATAAAGAGAATATGGCTAGTCATTAACTGGTACAAATCATAGTTCATGATGACTGCCACATTTTTTCTCTGCCTTTTCTTTTTTGTGGACATGTAAATAATTTAGTTTGTTGCTGTTGTGATGGGTATGCCACAGTGCACTTGGGGACATCAGAGAACAACTTTATGGAGTTGTTTGTTTCACCATGGAATTTGGGACTGAACTTAGTTTGCCAGGTTTTGCAAGTCAAGTATTTTACCTGCTGAGACATTTTTGCTGGCTGTTGTACATACTTTTAGGCCATACAATTCAGCAAAATGTTGAGTGAAAACTAGATTGCTTAAAAACATAAGTTTATTTGCTTACAATTCTGCAGTACAGAAGTCTGAAATAAAGGCACTGGAACATCCATGCTCTGTCTGAAACTGGTAAGGGGGAATGCTCTTCTGGCTTCTGGTGTAGGCAGGGTTTATTCTTTTTGAGGCTTGAGAGGTGAGGTGTCCCATAACCTTCTGATAGCTTTTGGGGATAGCTGAACATACTGTAATTCTTTTGTTTTCAGATAATACCAGTCTAATCTTGGCCTCTTTCTTCATGTGACATTCTTGTTTCTGTTCCTATGTGCATGCCTGTATCTAAACGTCCTTCTTATAAGGACACCAGGAACAATGGACTGAGGTGACTCTAATCCACTTACTGTAGCATGACCTTACATTGATGAACTATATTTACAACAATCTATTGGGAAGTAGGTCTCACTTTCATGCACTAAGAGTTAGGATTTCAGTGTCTGTCTGTCTGTGTCTCAGTGGGAAGAGGCTGATAAAACTCAAACCAGAGCAGGTTTCCTTATTAGTAAAATTGGGAGCTTGGAATCCTCATTATATAGGATAGAAATTTCTTTGAAAAACTGGTGGAACTACAGACCTTTGCCCAGATAAATTAATACTTTATACAGCATTTTACACACTGTCAAGATGGCCACAGCCCTTTTTTTCAAGACTGTTTACTGAGGCCCTAAGAGTATGTATCCTGAACCGAAGGAAGGTCCTTTCTCTCAGTGAAACCTCTGAGATACACATGTGCTATCTATAGCCTTCAACAGTGGAGTTCAGTTAAGAATTAATAAACACAGACTACTGAGTGAATAAACACTGTAACATTGGATAATTAGTAGGGCATTATGATTCAGAATCCATGACTGGTCTGGAACAAGAACTTGAAATCAATATTCTACTTGGGCGGCTGACTTTAGCACTGGTTGCCTTCCCTCTGATCGTGACCATGGGCAAAATGTCCATTCACCTCATCACTGCTGCTTCCCATGCACTTGCTCAGCCTTGCTCATGCCCACCTCTCCTCATGCTGTCTACTCAGTTCTTTGTGGAAGAGCCAAACCCTCCCTAAGCCCTGTCCTCTTCACCTGCTGTTGTCCTTGCCCCCTCAGCAGTCAGGAGGGAACCACACTCTTCCTGCATCTGTTTCAAACCTTCCCAAGAAAATTCGCCTTTCTTTCTTATGCTATGTACCTACCCATCCACTAGGTCCATTTTATACTGCCATGTGTATACCATGGTCTAGGAAATAGTAGTATCTTGGTAAATATGTGTTGAAATACTGGTTATTTGAAGAATTGATTGATTAAAAATTGCATTCCTGGTTATTTTCTTTGTTTGGGGTTTTGGTGTGTTACTCTGTAAATTTTTTCCCTACCTTCTTTTTCTATTATGATTTTTGTAATGAAGAACCAAACAAAAACTTATTTTTCTTCAACTTAATTTTCTAAGTACCTCCCTTCCCTTCACTAACATGGCCATATTAGGCACTAAATCTACATCTATACATTCTCTTGTGTGGCTACAGCTTTCTATGCCTCATCTGTTTTTCATTCTGGTTCCAATCTCTTGATATTATACATTCTTTGCAGTCATTTCTCTTTATATGCCTTAAATGGCTCTCTTAAAATGCACTCAATGTCCACCACTTCCACAGTTACCCCTAATTCATTTGAAGGTGGGTCTAGTTAGAATCCTGAAAACCATCTACCTCCTTTTATTCTTCTGGGTCTAGCTGGGGACGCTATCATAGCCTATTGCTTGTTGTATCTCTGAGCTCATCATAGCTAGTCCGGGTTTGATTTTGTCAGTCACATTCACGCTGGCTATCAAATCCTATTCCTATTCTTTCTCTTCCACAGCAAATGAACTTCTTCCTTTTTTTTGCTATGGGATTTTTTTTTTTTTTGGATTTTCTTATTTTTTGTTTTCTGCACATATGAACTGGTCTATTTATGACACCAGCCTGGTGCTTCTCTGTGGAAGCTTTACTGCTTTCACAGAGCTCATCTTCTGCAGTCTTGCTATTCAGGGTCCTTGTTTCTTTAGTTACTTTCTTCAATAACATCTGTTTGAAGCTTACTATGCATTAGGCCCTTTTCTAAATGCTGTATTTAAAAGGGAAACCAAGACAGACAAAAAAAATCTTTCCTCTCACTGGAGAATTGAGTATAGTGGGTGTTTATACAACAGAAGGAAACAAATGCGCAAGGTAATTTTGCTTTTCACAGATGCAGACATGGCCCAGTAGAAAAACTAGCACTAATTCCTGAAGGAGAAATTAATGCTTGATTGACTCATCTCCATCAGTGCTCCTATATCTTTCTCTCCCATTCTTCTGTTCTTAAAAGGTGGTTCTTTATTAGGTTATATTTTAGTTGAAAAGTAATGCAATAAAAATTATAGTACCATTGTTCTAATCACAATAGCAAAGGAATGGAATCAGCCTAAATGTCCATCAACAGATGAAGAATAGTATAAATATGGAACATACATAGAGGATTTTTTATTGAGACAGAGAAAAATGAAATTATGAAAACTTCAGTAAACTGGATGAGACTGTAGAGTATGACATTAATTTAGGGAACCCAGAGTAAGAAAGACAAGCATCATATGTTTTCTATCTTATGTAGATCCTACCTTTGGATTTTTATGCATGTGTACTTAGACGAGACTGAGTGTGCTCAGAAGCTGAAAACCAGCAACAGTTCCCTGAGGTTGTGATACAAGGCCTTTCTCTGCTAGCCCCAACTCTTGCAGATTCTAGGGTCTTGTGAGTAGAATTGGATGCGCTTAAACTGGTCTGCATTGTTCTCTCCCAGCTCCTGTTGAATACCAACGTTAAGTACAGGGTTTCCCCTTTGGCCACATTCTCTTTCAGTATGTGATACACTAGGTAGGTTGACTGTGTGACTCTTATAATCCTACTGGGGAGCATTTCAAACAAAAAGATCTAATTATTAATAATTGCTACTTTGAGACAGCATATGTAAACCAAAACTACCTCACACAAACTTGTATAATATGATGACATTATGCTTAAAAGACCACATCCATAATTTTGGTGCAAAATAACAAAGGCCTGTTAATTATTTGCAAAACTCTAATACTAACAGTGTTTTACATCTTCTGGTTATGTTTTCTACTCAATTATCTAGTCAGTGAAGACTCAAAACAGGAGACTGTTCTAGATTTCTTATTCCCTTTACCTTTTGTATTTATGATCATTAAGCCATGCTAAGCTTAATCTGATCTCTCTACTTCGTTGTTTGCCTTCTGGAATACGGTCTTAACTTTTCTCTCATTTCCTAACTCTTATCTTGTCTTCGTTTCATTTCTACATTGCTGCTAGAGTAACCCAAAGGTTGCACTTCTGCTTTGGATGTCTCAGTAGCTGTGACTTACTGAGGAGGTGCTCACCATGATCCCTCCTCTTCTTGTTTCAGTTTTGTAATTAACCTTATGTCCTCACAAGCACTGTAACCTAGTGGTGCCATATAATTTGAAGAAACACACATATACTCAGCAAGTAGCTTCTAACTTAAAGTTTGTGTTCATGCTTGTTTCTTTCTTTCTTTCTTTCTTTCTTTCTTTCTTTCTTTCTTCCTTTCTTTCATATTGCCTCTCAAGTACAGCAGCAGGAAAGCCTTTTCAGGACAGTGTGACCTTAAATACAGAATACTAATTCACTCTACCTTCAGGAGGTAACTATTTACTGTTACAGACTTAATGTTGACATTAATAAACAATGCCATTCATTACTTTCATACTTTTCTGCATGTGCCCATGTTTTACAGCATCATCAATAGAAATATTAAAAATGTGTAAGTGCATCAGCTGTCAAAAATTTGCCATGTTGTATGAAATTAAGAATAGATCTCAGCACAAGAGACATGATGATTACATTAGTATATATGGGTGATGTGACAAAATTATGAAAAGAGTAAATTGTTAATTGTTTAAGATTTCAGAAAATCAAAATGCATTTCAATAGTTGTCTGATTTGGAAAGTTTGGTGAAGAGATTACACAAAAGGATTTTTCTTTTTTCTAAGAGAGTTTTTTTTTTTCATTATTTTTTCTTCTTTTTGCAACTATAGACTACATATAACTTTAAAAGGGAGTTAAGTATTGGGTGTCCAAAAACTCAGTATCTATCACATCTACTCAAACATCCTGTTTTACTGTCCAGATGTATCATCCGATGCTTTTCATATTCCAGAGTGCATCCCAGAACCATTAGTTCTGGCTCCAATGAAGGAAGTGTAACTTTGCCCTCAAGAAGCCCAAACTATTTGATCTTCCAGGCATCAAACAAACAAACGCCTTTACAATTTTTGAAGAAAATGTGTTTACATTTATTCTAAGTAAAAGTGAGGGAAGGTAAACAGTAAAATACAATTTTTAACAGAATATTAGTGTTTCTAGGGAAAAACTAGAGCATCTGGCATGACTGACATTCCGAGAACAAAGACACCCATCTAGCAATGCCACAGTCACCATCATGACCACTCCTACTCTTACAATAGTTTTCTATTTCCTAATTCAATCACAGCACTTAGTGCAATCTTTCCTAATTATATTTTGGCTTACAAATCTTGCTTTGGGAACTAAGATTACTTCTTTGAGAAGAAAAATAATTTAAGGTATGATGAAACCTAAACATGCTCTGCTATTTCCTACATGTTGGGCCCTGGCTTTCTTGCTATGGTAAGCACCTTAAGGTGATTGTGAGGAGGCAGGAATACATCTAGCACTCAGTACTATATTAAGGAAACTTTTTGTTAAAATATAACTGAGCAGAAGTCAAATACTCCAGATTTATTTTTCCACTGGCAAGACATCGGTATTATAAAAACAGTGCCAATCTTCCCATAAATATCATTGAATACTTGCTACACGTCAGAAGGTGGAGCTCTAAACATATCTAACATATCTAAACATATGCAGTCCACAAGTGTGTGTGTGTGTGTGTGTGTGTGTGAGAGAGAGAGAGAGAGAGAGAGAGAGAGAGAGAGATGAGAGGTTTGAAACAGACATAAAATGTTTAGAAAAATAATTCTAAAGTATACCCCAGGTTTTTGAGGGTAACATCACCCACATCTCCTAAAATGTTTAAGGTTCACTAATAGAAAAGATGTTCAGTGATTTCCTTTGACATTTCAGAACATTTCCTGTTACTAAAAACTTAGGTATATGTAAATCCAATAATAAAATATCGAGTACATTTAAAAGGCAAAACATTTCTGAAAAACCATGGCTATCTAGACGAATATGGGGAAAAGCACAAATACTCACAAGCATCCCGGATATAGAGTAGCATGGCTATGAAGACATAGTCAACTAAGCTCAAGCTGAGGCCATCTGCAAACAAGGCATCCCAGACCAGCAGCAGGTCCTGCAGAGGGAACTCTCTCCCAAACAGCAGCCGCACCCATCGTCTGCACAAAAGCAAAGGCAGAGAACAAGACTTCTGAGAGTGGTCCTTCTTTGATGAAACTGAAGAAAGTTACAGTTTATTAACTGAGCAGTTAGAAAACATTATATATTTAAAATATAGTATAATTTAAATTTTAAAAAGCATTATACATCAAGACAAAACACTGTAAAATATAAGCTTGAAGTTTTTCAAGTTTTATACTTGATCACAGGCACTGTACATTATTCCTCTAGTGTAAAACACAAGAATGATATTTGGAAAGGACAGAAAATTTTCATATGAAATAGAAAGTGGAAATCTTTAGCACAAAAAGACAGAACAAATGTATAGTCAGTGCAGTAGTTGTGCAATATTGAAAATACCACTTCCCACAATTTTAGTTTCTTTATTGACTTTGGTTAACTTAGGTTTTTACAAATGTTCTATAACAAATTACCATAGCCAAACTTAGAAATTTATATTCTCACATTTAGTAATTACTTAAAATACTCATTTTAAAACTTAAAGTTAAGGGAAAAAACAGTACCCTTGCAGATTTTGGGGAAGGTCAAGTATATACAGTTATTGAAAATAGAAAATATAATTATTTTTTTGCTTGAGGTAGTTTTTGCTAATCATTTAAGCTATTTTGTCAAGGAATGTTTTTCATATTGATTTCTTGCCCATGTAAATGAACACTGAAGTCAATAATCAACTAGGATACTAAAAAATGTTTGTATGTAATTTTGTAAAATAAACAGTAACACTTAGGACTTTAGATTTCCAAAAGTCCCAATTAAACAATTTATATCTAATGCTTATGAGAAAATTAGAATTTGGTTTGATTCATTGATTTCTAGTTTTATGCAATAGGAGTACAATTCTTCACACAGTCTTTTCCTTAAGCACTTCAGTGAGAATTCTGTATAACACTGGCATAGCACAGAGAATCTGAAATTTTAAATTTCTAGTTACTAGCAAATAATAGAAAAGATTTTTTCTTTTTATTCCTAAGACAGAGTGTTTCTATGTAGCTTTGGGTGTCCTGGAACTTACTCTGTAGACTAGGCTGGCCTTGAATTCAGAGATCTGCCTGCCTCGTCTCCCAAGTGCTGGGATTAAGGGCATGCACCACCAGTGCCTGACTTGAAAAGAATTTTTTTTTTTTAATTAATTTATTCTTGTTACATCTCTATGGTTATCCCATCCCTTGTATCCTCCCATTATCCCCTCCCTCCCATTTTCCCCTTATTCCCCTCCCCTATGACTGTTCCTCAGAGGGATTACCTCCCTCTGTATATGCTCATAGGGTATCAAGTCTCTTCTCAGTGACCTGCTGTCCTTCCTCTGAGTGCCACTAGGTCTCCCCCGCCAGGGGACATAGTCAGATGTGAGGCACCAGAGTACTTGAGAAAGTCAAATCCCTCTCTCCACTCAAGTGTGGAGACTGTCTTGTCCATGGGCTAGATCAGGGTAGGGGTTTAAATTTTACCGCCTGTATTGTCCATGGCTAGGGCCTTAGTTTGAGCAGGACCCCATGACCCAAATCTGCCTATCATAATGTTCTACTTGTAGGTTTCTAGAACCCACTGGATCCTTCTACATTGCTATTCACCCATTGTTCTCTCATCTAGAGTCCCAATAGGATGTCCTCCCCTCGGTCCCAGTTTCCTGGTAAGGGAAGGCTTTCATGGGACATGTCCATTGGGCTAGTATGCAGATATAAGTGAGTATATACCATTTGAGTCTTTCTGCTTCTGGGTTAACTCACTCATTATGATCATCTCTAGCTCAATCCATTTGTCCACAAATTTTGGGAATTCCTTGTTTTTAATAGCTGAGTAGTATTCCATAGTGTATATGTACCACAGTTTCTTTATCCATTCTTCTACTGAGGGACATTTAGGCTGTTTCCATGATCTGGCTATTATGAATAAGGCTGCTATGAACATGGTTGAGCAAATTTTCTTGCTGTGTGCTGGTGCATCTTCTGGGTATATTCCAAGGAGTGGAATAGCTGGGTCTTGGGGAAGCCCTATTCCCAGTTGAAAAGAAATTCTTTAACAATTAAGTACACACACACACACACACACACACACACACACACACTTAGTGAAGATTTTTTTTTCTGCAACAATTGAAAGAAAATACTACCATCTGGAGGTTAAGGTGAGGCAAACCTCCAACCAAACCCTAACACTCTGCTCCAGGAGCATTATATTAAGACAGAGCCACAGCTGTGACTAAAGAGTCTCTAACCATGCATATCTAGCACGACAGTCACTAGAAACCACGTGAATCACATAACTTATTCACATTCATATTCATATTCACATTCATATTACTAAACTACTCTTGATTAAGAATAAGTTTTCTATTTTCTACTACAGCCTTTGCTCAAAATGCCTAGGTAAATATTTTTAAATGTTATAATAATTTCTACAACATTTAATCCATCTTTCAAATCTTAATATACACTTAAAATAAAGAGTGGCTAACAAAATGTATTTTTCATCTATGTAGCTTAAGAAAAAAATTACTTTACTACGCATTTCTAATTCTTACATATCACCAAGGCTAATATGTACTGCTCCAAGAACAAAGTGTGACTAAATTAAATAGTTACTATTGTAAATTACAAAGAATTAACTAGTCTTGCAAGAATATTGGGGGAACTAGAGATGAACAAAGCAAAAGCTCCAGTGGGGAGAATTTTAAATAGGTACATAAATATCTGCATTCTTAAATGACTAAGACATTTAAAATGTGGTTACTTGTAACTATTTAACTGACATAACTTGAAGAAAATTCCATCAATGAATAAAATGAATGAATGTTAATACAGGATATGAAGAAAATATCAAGCCTTCTTCCTTAGCATTCTTTACAGCTCCCATTCTTATGTAAATTTCATCAGTGTTTCTAACAAAAGACTTGCTTTTTTTCTTTTTTAGAAACAATTTATCTATCTCTATGACAAAATGCCAGTTATTGCTCATACTTTTCTTGCGATATTCCTGTTGATGAGGGTTGTATTAGCTTAGCTTCAAAATGAGCTCACTGGCACTTGCATGCAGCTGTGCTACTGCAGCATGGCAGAAAGACTAAGTGTGAATCCTCCTCCACAGTGAATAGGCTAGTGCTCAGTCTTCCACTTCCCACTGCCCACATATTTAACATATTCAGAACTATGTAGAATACACATCTTTAACACTTTAATGTTTAATGTGAAGTCTCTGATGTGCTACTTTACAAACTTTCACATTGCTTCATTGAAGTTTTTCCTTGCCAAAATCCCTGGTATATAATCCCAGTGGGGAGGTTTGGATAGAGGTGAGGGGAGGAATGGAAGGGATATCTGACAAGTTCCTGGCACAGTGCTCCCCACACCCCACTAAGTGCTCTGTGTGATGTTTACCAAGGTCTCCTTGAATGCACTGTAAAACCACCTTTCAGGTTATTGAAAAGCAAAGGTCTAGCTTAAATGGAAACGCAAGAATTATCTTAGTAACAGTGGCAGAAAAAAGTTTAGGAAGTGGAGGGAAATTTAAAAGTATTTAATAAATGGTGGCTTGCTGCTAGGCATGTAGTATGTTATTTTTGTTTTTTGAGACAGGGTTTCTCTGTGTTCTCTTGGCTGTCCCAGACAAGGCTGGCCTTGAACTCATAGTGATCCGCCTGCCTCTGCTTCCTGAGTGCTGTGATTAAAGGCATGCACCACTATTTGTGATTCATTAATTCATGTATTTATCACTCGGTGCATGGTGTGTGTGTGTGTGTGTGTGTGTGTGTGTGTGTGTGTGTGTGTGCACGCGCGTGCGTGCATGCAGCACTCACATTGAAATTTTCAGGAGTCAGCTCCTACCTTCCGCTATGTGAACTGGGGCTAAAACTCCATTCTTGAGGTTTGTGCTCCAAGCACTTTTATCTATTGTGCCATTTTATTGGCTCAGAATAGTAATTTTATATAAGGTCTAATAATTTGTATATGCAACAACACTGAAGTATTCTCTGTATTATAAAACGGGAAAATTCAGGATAAATCCCTAACTTTAAGACTGAAGGATGAATAAAGTAATGGTACGGAATTACAAGAATTTTATCAATAACTATTTGAACCCAAGTTTGATTTAGTTTATGCATATACTCAAAACAAAAACCTTCAAGTATTATTTTGGGCTTTCTCCCCACAGATTTAAAAAAAAAAAAAAAGAAAGAAAAAGTCAGTACTTTATGGAATGAGTTACTAAAAGATATTATTTCTAAGTAAGCTTTTATATTCTCAGAAAGGAAAATCTACTTAAAAAAATGAGGCCTTATAAACAAGTTATGTCTACAATTAACATGCTTCTATTGCAGTTAAGAATATTTAGGGAGTGCTAAGTTACACTTAAGGTTGGCATTAAACCTCTCTTCCCCTAAAGACAGTTCAGCTTAATTGCTTGATACCATTAACTTAGCATTTCATATGCTGCACCTGAAGGCTGCGGTGCTCACACACTTCACAGCCTGTGATGACACAGGGTCCTACTTCATCAGACCTGCATAGCAATTACAGCTGCACAAATAGAACGACAGTCCCAAGGAGTAAAGTTAGTAATAAACTACTTAGAGACAGGACAGTTTTCAAGTTTCTCAACCTTCAGTTCTGTGTAATGAAGCTGCATATCCCAAGGTTATTGCTTTGTGAATGCCCAGAAAGACCAAGAGGAAACTGACTCATGAGAATGCCAACTTGACGTTATGTGTAGACACATACGTGCACACATGTATACACACCCACATCTTACATCTTTTAAATTTTATTTTCTTTAATGATCATTTTAAATGGAACATGGGCATTTACAACCACACAAGAAGAAGATAGGAAAATGTATTTACTATAATTTAACAAACACCAGAAAAGAACCAAGCCACACATGGTAGCACATGGCCTTTAATCTCAGAACTTGAGAGGCAGGGGCAGGGGCAGGGGCAGGGGCAGGCAGACCTCTGAGTACTAGCCCAGCCTGGCCTACAGGGAGAGCTTTCCAGGAGAGCCAGGGCTACACAGAGAAACCCTGTATCAAAAAACCAAAACAACACAACAAGAAAATAACAAAACAACAACAACAAAAACATGTCAGAATTTTGCTCAATGCAATACACTAACTTTGAGTTTTGTTTTCATCTGTACTCTTAAAAATAAGCAATTTTTAAATATTCCATGCTTACTCTGGAATAAGCACAGAATCCAAATTCTCTTAGTATCAAGTAAAAAGAAAAAAGTAAGCCATGAAACTATATGAGGTTGAACACCTACTTTACTTAGTTTATACTCTTTTTATGCTGGGTTTCCCTATAATTCTTTTGAAATACTTTGATTTTAAGTATTTACATCAAACCCTGGGAGAATAGCCTCAAAAGTTGACATTCTCAACTTTAAGTCATGTTTTTGAAAATTAAAATTACAAAGAATTTCCTAAACCTTCTGTAGAATACAGCAATGGAAGATACTTACCGTACTTGGTAAGAGTTTTATAAATTCTAGTGATTCATAGATCTATACATATATCAATAGACAGAGTATATAAGTGAAGTTATGCTACATGGGGTGATAACGCCTCCTCATAAATCCAACCTAACAATAACACCCACGCCAAGAATGATAAGTCTGCCTTTGAGTTGGTTACAGGAGTCCAAGAGAACCTCCACGTAACACAGGCTATTATCATCGTCCCCGATCCTTGAACTTGAAGGAAAAACCCTGTGGCTTAAGACATCACATGATGTGGACACAGTACTTGGAGGAACTGAGGTCAAACTGACCTGAAAGCCTCCCTAAGAACTAGGTTTCATAGTATCAAAGTGTTACGAAAGCTCCCAAGGAAACAAAGCAACCAGTAGTCACACCCTGGTTTAAAGTCTGCAAGCACAACAGTGGCCAGCATGGTAAGACAGGCACTATCAAACAATAGGCAGTTTTAACTGGGGAATAACAGATTTTTAATTAGATTTAGACCTGCTGGATAGGAGAGAATTCATGTCTGCAACTATACAATGTAACAAACTACCCATGAGTGGAGAGGGCACATATCCTAGAGCAGAACTTACTTCTGTCATTTGCCTAAGTCAGAATGATTCTAACTGTACTCTAAATACTTATCTTTCTACCCGCAGAGAAGTGTCATTTTCACTTGTCATCAAAGCAGCTTGTTTATGCAGTAGCTGCAGTAAGAGCTTTGCCCAGGCATCCAAAACTCAGAAAACCAAGACAGGCAGGCAGGCAGGCAGACAGACAGACAGGCAGAAAGACAGACAGACAGACAGGCCAGAGAGAATAGCCACAGGGCATTCAATCCCGAGTGGTACATCTACAATGAAACCCCTACAACTAAGGCTCAGGGAATATCAGAAAAGAGGGGGCTGCCTAGTGATGTCATTTGACATGTCGATGTAGATAGGGAAAATTTCCTACTCCTAGATGAGTAGCTGTAGGCAACAAACGGCTGCTGAGAGAGTACAATCAGTTGAAGGGAGTAGAGAGGGACATAAGAAGGTTTGAAGGGGAAAAGAAAGAGGTGGGAAGCAGGTAATACCATAATTGAGAATGTTGCAAGCCCTTTGCAAAAAACAGTCTGAATAAAAAGTCAGCCTTGTGTATCGGATTTCGTTTCACAGATTTATGAAGCAAGCACACAGACTGTAGGAACTAAATATGACCATCATACATGGTAAGGTTGTGCCATCTGTGAACATTCCCATGCTCTTCTCTCTCTCCTACTGCAGTAGTTCTCAGCCTTCCCAATGCTGCAACCCTAATGTTGTGGTGATCCCCAACTACTTGTTAACTGTAAGTTTGCTTCTTCTATGAATCATAATGTAAATATATAATATGCAGGTGGTCCTAGGTGACCCATGTGAAAGGCTCATCACCTTCGGGGGAGTTGAAAAGTGCTGTCTTATTAGTACGGCCTGTTTTTCAAGTATGGTATTTAAAGGACAGTAATTTTGGTACTTATAACTTACCAGCAAATTCAAGTAAAGTGAATGGGGGTGTTAAGTCTTGCATAGTGGTTAGGAATAGGAGTCACTGTCTAAGAATCACCTTGCCCCATAAGGAGCAACTGGAACCCTAACCCCAACTGAAGAGGTCTACCGAAAAGTGTCACCAAGAAAGACTTTCTATTGTACCATGTCCTCGAGCTCTGCTATCTACGAGCTTGTTAGCATTTCTTGTACTACATTACTTAAAGGCTACTATTATGAATGAATGACAAAAGAATTCAAGTGGAGTTGGTGATCATACTGGAAAAATTAATTTCAGGCTTTGTAAATATTTTGTAAAGTTATATTCCAATTTCTACTTCCAGGGAGTTTATAAATACTTTCTTCTATTATTTTACCTTCAGGAAAAGGCATTATTAAATCAACATTTAAAAACAACATGAAGAGAATTGTTACAAATAATAGTGCCTATTTTCCTTAATCTGGACCCTGAACTTTTAAAAAGAATAGTTTGTTGCTAGTACCAGTGAAATCTTAACTACATTGTATAACACCTTAAACTTCTTTACATCTTTATCAAAATATTTTACACTTATTAGAAGTACTAACACTGGGCATAATACTAAGCCTAGAAACACCAGAATCTAATCAGTGGTGAAGGTAAGATTAAAGTCATGCTTTCACAGCATTTCATCTGAACTCCAGCAATGATGCATAATATAGCAAAAGACAGGTGGGCCAGACTCTATAGGATGGTGTTATGTCATCAAGAGAGTTGGACAGACCCATCACTAAGGGGAGCAGGAATATATGGTCTTCTTTGGTATCTTAACTACAGTCTATAGCTTTGTGTATCCTTTAGAGTTACTTTTCTTTTCTTCCTATCCAGGCTTAATGGATAGAGGCTCTGCATCTGTTTAGTGTTGCTGTTTCCCAGTTAGGCACTGAGCAAACCTTAGCTATTGATAATGCTGAAAAGTTTGTTTGGTTGCTTTTCTTTCTCCAACAGATTCCAGGTTCCTTAAAGATAATTGTAGGGGACAAAAAAATAGGGTTTTAGCATGCTCACTAAGTTGGTATGCATTTTCTCCTGAGGTCAGCTCTTTTTGGCTAAGGATTCTGTAGATAATGCACTTACATCTAATTTTTGCATAGGCTTCCAATTGTCCTCAAAGCAGCTTTCAAATTTCTGTGTGTTGGCTCACAGTCTAAGAACTAAACCTCCACGGTCTCCAGCCATCCTGGACCTTCCCTGGCATTTCTGGACCACTGGTTCGGGAGCTTGCTAGACATACAGATTCTCAATACTGTTTAACTAGACAACAGATCATATTAACAAGACTTACAGGTGATCCACATTGACATTAATGCTTTAGAGAAAGTGCAATAGGTAAGATGTTCTTGCTTCATATGCATATTTGGTACCATCTACTCCTAAATCCAACCATATATTGATATAAAATATTACTCTGGAAGGAGGGAAAAGACCTGAAATAATGTGGGGGTAGGGTTGGGGAGTGGGGGTGTCTTTTTCACTTATACCAGTAACTTTAGGATGGATCAGCTTACCCTTGAAGGACTGTTGAACCCCTGCAGAGGAGGACCAATCCCCAGTGTATTCTGATGGAGACTGAGACTGTATTCTGAACTAGTTTCCAAGGCATATTGATAATACTTATGTGATGACCACATAAAAACGTCTAAATTTTCAAAAATATCTTACCTATTCCAGTGCCTCTCAAAAATTAATTTACATGTGTGTACCTTTGATTTAGCTTCCTTAGTATGTTTAGTCATGGACCAGTGATCACTATATATTTAATATGTGGGACAAAGAACCATGCTCACTCAAATTTCCTTTCTGTTAAGTTCTAAACATTTTGGTCTGTGTGTGTGTGTATGGTTGTTTGAGAAGGAGAGCCAGAAGCGAGAGGAAAGAAGTAAAGTTTGAGCATGCCCATTCTACCCCAGAGAAAAAGTTGGGTCATTTGAACTTCCCTCTCACATAGTAAACATGTGTGTGTGTATGTAGATATACACAAATACGTACATGTAGATATATATACACACACAGGTGTGCATGTTCAATTTGAAAGTTTAGTAAATGCTCATGAATTTGAGGACCTGTAAATTTTTTCTTTCCAGCCACAGCAGGAGAACAGGAAACAAAGTATGAGCCAGTAAGAAAGGCAAATCTCTGATATAAATCCCTAGCCAACAGAGGACTAATTATGGTTGCCCAGTGGGAGTTGAGTTTTTTTTTAATATATATATACATATAGTGGTAGATATAAGTTTAATCTCATTCTTCTACCTATAAACATCCAATTTTGCCAGCACCATTTATGAAAATGTATTTTCTCCAATGTACATTTTTCGCCACTTTGGTAAGTATCAAATGGTTATAACATGGAACCGTATGTGGGTCTTACTTTTTGTTTCACTAAACTACCTCTTTTTCTTTCAAACATGTTTCTTTTTATTCTTTGAGAATTCCCCATCATGCACCCTGATTCCACTCATTTCCCAGTCCTTCTACATTTAACCCATCCTTGTAACCTCCCTCCTCAAAAGGATTAAAAAAAAATCTATACATATATATATATACAAAACGAACAAGAAAATCAACCATCTTGCTGACCACTCCAAGCAACAATCTACTCTTTAATCAACAGCAGCCTTCTCTCACACCTGTCACAGCTGTCTTTTCTCAAGGTCCACTACACTTGCTCTACTCTATTCTGCTCTTCCATCTTTCCTGATCCTCTATTGCATATCTGTCATAGTGGCACTGGAAGCTGCACTGTGTCACACAGTATCCCGCTTTGCCGCAATGGCTTTACTTGCACATGCTCATTGGCAATGAGTTGTGGGGCTGGCTCAGGCCTCGGCTTCTGCTGCACTGTCAGTAGAGAGGCAGCACCCAGTCTCCTCTCTGAAATCTTGCTGTTGCCCAAAGACATGGAGAAACAATAAAGAAAACACAAACGGAGGAATCCTGGGCATGGAAAACTGAGGGATGGGAACAGGAGCTACAGAGGGAAGTACCACCAACTGAATACACAAAATGGAGGAAAGAATCCCAGGCATAGAAGATAAAATTGAAAAAATCGATAAATTCGTCAAAACATTGTAAAATCTAAGAAACTTCCTCATATAAAACATCCAAGAAATAAAGGATATTATGAAAATACAAAACCTAAGAATATAGGAATAGAAGTGAAGGTTCTCAGCTCTAAGGACCAGAAAATATTTTCAAAAAAATCATAGAAGAAAATTTCCTCAACCTAAAGAGATACTTATAAACGTACAAGAAACTTACAGAACATCAAATAGATTGGACCAGAAAAGAAAATCCTCCTGCCACATAATAATTAAAACACTAAATATACAGAACAAAGAAAGAATATTAAAAGCTGCAAGGGGAAAATTCTAAGTAACATATGAAAGAGATCTATCAAAATTACACCTGACTTAGCAATAGAGAATCTAAAACCCAGAAGGGTCTGGGCAGACGTCTTGCAGACCTTAAGAGACAACAGATATCAACTACTAAACCAAGCAAAACTTTCCATCACCATAGATGGAGAAAACAAGCTATTACAGGACAAAGCCAAGTTTAAACAATATCTATTGCAAATTGAGCCCTATCAAAGATACTAGAATGAAAACCCCAACCCAAGAAGGTATAATTATACCCAAGAAAACACTGGAAATAAAAAAAACCTCCAAAGCAGCAAAACCAAAAGAAGAGAAACACACCAACCCAACTACCACCACCACCACCATTACTACCAAAATAACATGTACTAACAATCATTGGTCATTAGTATATCACAACATCCGTGGACTCAATTCTCCAATAAAAAGATGTAGACTAACATTTTTTAAACAAGATTCATCATTCTGCTGCATACAAGAAACAAACCTCGGCAACAAAGATAGAAATTACCTCAGAATAAAGGATTGGAAAAAGATTTTCCAAGCAAACGGACCCAAAAAGCATGCTCAAGTAGCCATTCTAATATCTACTAAAATAGATTTTCAATCAATATTAATCAATAGAGATGCAAAAGGACATTCCATGCTCCTCAAAGGAAAAATCCACCAAGAGGACATCGCAATTCTGAACATCTATGCCCGAAATACGAGGGCACCCACATTTGTAAAAGAAATGTTACTAAAGCTTAAATCATACATCAAAACCCATATATTAATAGTGAGAGACTTAACACCCTTCTCTCACCATTGCACAGGTTACCAAGATAGAAATTAAACAGAGAAACAACGAAACCAACAGATGTCATGAATCAAATTGTCCTAACAGATATCTACAGAACTTTTCACCCAAACACCAAAGAATATACCTTCTTCTCAGCACCCATATAGTTCATCATACAGAAGCCTCAACCAATATAAGAAAATTGAAATAACCCCTTGTATTTTATCAGATCACTACAGATGAAAGCTGGGACTCAACAACAATAGAAACAACAGAAAGCCTACAAACTCATGAAACTGAATAACTCTATATTCAATGACCACTGAATCAGTGAACAAATAAAGAAATTTAAAATGTCCTAAAATTCAATGAAAATGTAAATACAATATACTCAAACCCAAAACAGAAACAATAACAGCAGTGCTAAGAGGAAAGTCCATAGCACTAAGTGCCCTCAAAGTGAAATTGGAGACATCTCACACTAGCAACGTAACAGCACACCTGAAAGGCCTAGCAGAAAAATGAAGCACACAAACCCAAGAGGAGTAGACTGCAGAAAATAATCAAACTCAAGACTGAAATCAATAAATTAGAAATTGCAGTCCATCAAGACTTAAGCTGTGAGAAGTGAAGTACTTTTAAGGATGGATCAACTCGGAGGTAAGGCAGTGATTCTCAACCTTCCTTAATCCTGCAAACCTTTAATACAGTTCCTCAGTTGTGGTGACCCCCAGCCATAACATTTTTTTTTTTGCTACTGTTATGAATTGTAATGTAAATATCTGGTATGCAACCTGCCCCAAAGGTTGAGACCCAGAAGTTGAGAACCACTTCTGAAGGTTGCCATCAAAGGCAATCTGATAAAGACAAAAGATTAACTTTTAAATAAAGTTTAAATAAAGATAACTGCATTTTACATAAAGCCTGACATGAATAAGTCTATATACAAATCAAACCTCATTTCAGACATTAAAGTTTTTTTTTTTACTTCTTTCTTTTTTTTTTTTTCTAAAAAGCAATGGTTGCCAAAACAAACAGGTTCATTTTCCTCTGCCTAGGTTCTATCAAATAAATAGCAAAAAGACAAAATAGTAGAAAGAAAGAAAAAGCCTAAATAACTTCATCCTGAATGAGCAACTAATTGCCAATTAATTGCGATGCCTGAAGGAGTCTCCACTCTGGTCACACCGTGGCTACTAGCTGGGAACCTTGACATCCTCCTATCTCCTCTTCCTCCCTTTGGTACTTGCAAGATCAGACTCCTCCACAACATTCAGAACCCTCTAGCCGACCCAGGAAGCAGAAAGATATAGGTGACCTACCTGATCTCTCTGGCACAACTATACCAATCTAGGTGCATCTTGGCTCCATGAGAGGGAAAACGATCTCTCAATCTCTCTGCCTTTCTTTAGAAAATGTGAGACCATAGTGCCTCCATGTTGGATACCCATTAGCACATTGACATGGCATGAAGACACAGATACTTTTCCTGTGCTCCTTGGTTGCATATATACTTGGGATCATCTTACAGCCGTTTGCAAGAGATCCTGACCTACTCCTAGCCTCCTTCCAACCCTTTGGAACCTTCCAAATTGAAGACTCATTCAAATAGGAAATCCTCTAACAGGACCATAGGGTACAAAGAGACAGGTAACCTACCTGTGCCCTCCAGCAAACCCATCACACATACTACAAATCACCATTTGCCACAGATCCACATTCCAGGCTCACCTAGCACAAATATCCTGTGCCCTGGCAGTTCACCTAAGCCTAATTATCTAAACAAACGCCAATTCCCAGACCTACTTAAGTCCTTAGGATCCAGTCCAGACTGGTGAAGTCTATCTTTCCTAACAAAACCTCCAGGAGTGGGCCAGGTAAAGGATCTTGTTTACCAGCCCAGCCTGCTAAGTCCCCATCAGACAAGAAACCAACAAAAAAGTCCACATGACCAGGTCTCATGACCAAAATAATAAGAAAGGTGAAGCCTTCCTTGTAAATTCACCAATCCTCTTTTCTCCAATGAGATTTATACAAATGAATCCCAGGACACAGAACTTAAAAAGAACAATCATAAAATTCAAACAACAATCCAAGGAGTTTTATGAAGACTCACAGAGCTCAATGAACTTAAAGAGAAAAAAATGCCTGGTCTCATCCAAGAAAACTGAGGATGAAGGAAATAGCAAAGACAATCTAGAATGTAAAAACCAAATTCAATAAGGATCAATTAGAAGACTAAAATACTGAAGAGAATTCAAACTGCAATGAAGATGGAACTGAAACACTCAATACGTAATAAGGAGTCAGGAGGAAGCCTTAGAAGTAGGCAAAGAATATGAAAAATCTTTTCTCTCTCTCTCTCTCTCTCTCTCTCTCTCTCTCTCTCTCTCTCTCTCTCTCTC
>OU015751.1:27411409-27440246 GCA_907169655.1 Acomys percivali | reverse complement strand
GGGGAGAAAATGAATACAAGACACAGATCACCAAATGGATAAGATCAGAAAAGAAACCCCTCACAGCATGTCACAGTTTAAAAACTAACATCCAGAACAGAGCAAGAGCTTTGCAAGATGGGAGGGAATATACATAATTCTCATGTAGATAGAAAACATCAGAATAGCAGCCGAATTCTCAATAGAAACATTCAAATCCAAAAAGCCTGAAAGTACTATAAGGTTATAGATGCTAACCTAGACTACTGTACCTAGGAAAAATTATCTACCATAGTTGAAAGAGAAAGAAAACAGGCTAAAAGAACTTATGCCAGTTAAATCAGACTTAAAGAATATACTGGAATCAATACTTTAAACTGAAGCAAGATAACCATAGCCAAGATGCTGTAGAAAGAAAACAAATGAAGCTATAATTACCAAAACACTACAACTAAGAACACAAATAGCCACCAAAAGCAAACAAACAAAAGGAATAACATCAACAATCATACAACTTTCCATAGTAACATTAATTTTTAACAGCTTCAACTCTCCAAACCAACCAAGCAAGGTAGCAGAATAGACTAAAAATCAAGTCTTCATGTTGTCTATAAGAACTTCATTTTAGCTTTAAAGGTTGGTAACACCTTAACATGATAGAACTGCAAAAAGTATTTAAAGAAAATGGGACCAAGAAGCAAGTGCTATCGGCACCCTAATATTTGAAAAAATAGATTTCAATCTGGAACTACTCAGAAGAATTATAAAGAAGAGTATTTCATCTAATCAAGGAAACAATTAACTGCAAGTACATTATAATCCTAAACATATATTCACCAAGCACTGGTGCAACCTATTCTATAAAATGCATACTGTTAAAATTAAAGAATGACTGACACCAACTCAGTAAGATTAGGTTAACACCATTTTCTGTAATAGACATTTCACTGTACAAAGACAGGGAAACATCAGAATTTAACGATGCCAGCATCAAACTGAGTGAACAGATACCTACAGAATAGTCCACCCAAATCTCAAAACATATGCTTTATACTCAGCAGCCCATGGAGGACTGGTCAAAGAAGTCAAAAAATAATAGGAAAAAATCCCTGGAAATACATGAAAGTAAAAGCATAAACAAATCTCAGGGACACTGAAAGCAGTCTTACAAGGAAAATTTATGTCTCTAAACTACTATACTAAAAAGACAGAAAGAACACAAATAAATGACTTAATAAAGCAACTCAAGATTTAGGAAAAAGAACAAACTAAATCCAAATCTAGAACACTGCCGTCATATAAAAAAAAAAGCCCCACAATATGTCAGAGCAGAAATTAATAAACTAGAAATAAGGAAAACAATACAAAGAATCAATAGTAAGAGACGGTATACTCTCAGAGGCTAACCAAGATGGACAGACCCTCGGTACAACTAACCTAAAGGAGGGGACAACCTAAACAACAGACTCAAAGGGATCAGGAAACACTACAACAGATACTAAAAACATTCACATGGCTATATGAGAAGAGTTTAAACAACTACAACAACAGAGGAATTTCATTAAGTTAGAAAATCTAAAAGAAAAGGACTATTTTTCCAGATTCATCAAAACTTCCAAAGTTAAACCATGAAGAGAATGAAAACCTAAAAAGACCCACAGTCAATGAGATTGAAACATTAATGAAATGTCTTCTGACTAAAAAAAAAAAAAAAAAAAAAAGCCATTGCTCTGATGGACTTACAATAGGATTCAACCAGACTTTCAAAGATGTACATCCAATACCTCTCTAATTGTTTAGAAACTGAAACACAAGGAGTACTTTTCAAATCTTTTTTTAATGTAGCCAGCATCACTCTAATGCTAAACCCAGGTGAAGACACAACAAAACTACAAGCCTATATCCCCAAGCAACACAAACCCAAAAACCTTCAATAAAATACTTACAAGCCAGACACAGTCATACATCAAAAAGATCATCTACTATAATCAAGGCGGCTTTCTTCCAGAGATGGAGGGATGTTTGTATATTCTGTCACTAAATGTAATCAATTATATAAATGGACTTAAAGACCAAAATTACATGACCAGTTCAAGAGATGCAGAAAAGGCCTTAGCAAGCATTCATGACAGATGTCTTAGGGAGAATAAGTCTGAAGGGAACATGCTCAATACAATACAGACTCCAACACATGGTACATGGAAAGTTGGAAATGATATATGGAAGAATGAAATTAGACACATACCTATCACCTTACACATAAAACTAACTTTGAAAGGATCAAAGACCTAAATATAGAACCTGAAATACTGAAACTGAAGAAAAAATAGGTACCCCAAGGTTTAGCAACCATAAGGTATCGGTGTACAAAAGGGATTTTTGAATGGGACTCCATTTGCCTAGGAATTAACACCAGTAATTGACAAGTGGTCCTCATAAAACTAATTATCTTCATTAATTCTAAGAAAATAATGGAAGGGAAAAACATTGTAATGTTTACTTTCTTATCTCTATTTTCTAATTTTCCTAATATCTATTTTCTACACTTGGATCCACAAGAAAACTAGAAGGAGGCTCATTTTAACATGAAAAAACAAAACGTATGTATTTCAAATTTTGTAGGATTCAGGAATTTCTGAATAAATAATTTCAGTCTTAGAGAACCTTAAAGTTGTAACGAAATAGCATTTATAATTTGTAATTTTTTATTTTATGAAATTTTGAGGTGATATTTAATGGAAGACACTAGTGAGTCTAAAGCTTCAAAATCATGTATCAAACTAAAAAATTATGCAAATATATTTGAATTTATGCAACTGTTTTCTTATTCACCATTTTCTTAACTAAAGTGATCTAAAAAGAAGGCATAAAGTTGGATGAGTGGAGAACAGCATGGAGGGGTTGGTGTACCTGGGAAGTTTGCAGAGTAATGAATATAATCAAAACTTATTGTATGGAATTCTCAAAGAATAAAAAAAATGACAAAATGATTAGTCATCCTTCAAATTAGTATGCCACAAATATATCTTTCAAACCGTAATCTCCAAACTGGAGATATTTCTTTCTTGTCTCAAAGAACTGTTGTTGGCTATTTATATAGGCGCTTCAGTAGTATTACTTAAGAGTTGTGTGGTTATAGAAGCTAACACAAAGTATACCGATGGCAGGAATTTATTCATTAATTGACCAAGTCATTTCTGAGGAAAAGGTATCACTAAACTAGAGTATTCAAAGTGTGACTGGCTGGTTGTTTGAGGTCCTGTCTGCAGACAAGCAATGCCTATGTTGTTTCTAATTATTCCAATTATCATGGCACACTATGAAAACTTGATTAATAACACTGAAGATATTGTTGTGGCAATTAGCCATATGGTTGTGGGACTTTATTCTGTCACGATTTAGCCATTAGCATCTACTTATGTTTGTCAGAACAGTGCATCCGTGACAAGCTGAAGTTCCGCTCACCTTGCAGAGTCCCCTGTGAGCAACACTAGAGAACTGTTTATTCCTGGGAGTCTCTTGCCTGAGTAAATTTTTCATGTGGCATCCGGTCTGACTGGGAACAAATGTCAAATAGCTTATGTGTCGACCCATCAGGCTCAGGATCTCTGAAAATCCACTTTGTGCCTTATGTATAAAAACAAAGTGATTGAAGAAAATAATTTGACCAGGATTAATTGGTTATCTATGTGGTCCCATGTATTGACACATCAATGCAGAGAAAATGAGTTTTGATATACTGATATAAAGAATTATGTAACTAAGGTACTATAAGGATATATACAAGCACGTTGATACATATATTATATGACCAAAATTTGCCTTTAGGTATATATGCATGACATCTGTAATTAATTTGTCCAACAGAATTGAGATAAACCATTTAATTATTGAGGAGATAATCTTGCTAATTATCAGTGATAACTTTAGGGAAAACATATAGATGATGGTTACTTCTTAAAATAATGCTGGAAACATAACAGTCAAGAGCCTTGCTTAAGATTTTTGAATAAAATATGGTGAATTAAATTTATTGTAATTTTCAAATGGAATACATTAATTAGTTTGTGAAATATAGAGCTTTGTAGTATTTGCTAGTAACAGGAAGGTTACTATATTGTTTTTCTGAGATGTTGGTGACATGGTGAACAGTCCCATTGTTTACAAATATTAAAGCTGTTCAGAACTCTCCAGAAGAACGTTCTGGGTAGAAGCAGCAGAAAGGGAATAAAGGATACTCCTGTGTTCCCATCTCACGATGTGTTTTCTTAGTAATGGGAGTAGAGCACGATATAAAATGGCTAGGAAGCAATGCTCTGCCTGCAAAGATTTCCATTTGAGAGGTTCAAAATAAAGAAATAACAACCCATACAGGTATAGAATGGACAACACAAGTAGAAATAGGGTGGGCCTATTTTCAACCTTCTAATGTTATGACCCTTTAATGCAAGTCTCTCATATGGTGGTAACCCACAGCCATTAAGTTAGGCTTGTTGCTACTTTGTAACTGTAATTTTGCTACTGTAATGAGTCGCAATTTAAATATTTTTGGAGATAGAGGTTTGCCAAATGGATGGCAAGCCACAGGTTGAGACCTACTGCCCTAGAGAGTTATTGAGCATTGTGTCTTGAAGTTTATAATCACAGTCTGATTAGGATGAAGGTTAACAACATAATGAAGTCTGGAATCAATGGTGGAATGATCTGAGCAATTTAACCTAACTCACATTCATTTATAAAACAAGCAAAATTGTATGTCTAGTAGCAAATGTCTTTTATCAGTTGTTCCCTTCTCTAACACTGTTGTTGTTAACTTGGATAAGGCAGCAGGAAGTAATTCTGTGTGTGTAAATAGTAGTGCAAGCACTGGTCTCTGAAACTTAAAAAGATGTCACATTAACACTTACTAAGCCCGCCAATTCTGCATTGTTAATACACTGCAATCATCTTAAGAAAACTGAACAAGTAACATTTCTATTATGAAAGTTTTCTCCTACTAAACCAACCTGATATCGTCAATAACATTATGATATTCACTTGAGTACTTAGAATGTTGAGTGCTTTTCGTGTAGCACATCATTTGATTTTAAAATGTTAAGAGGTTTATGTTTACTCTGTAGATGAGTAGAAATATATACTATTAGGGAGGCAATGGAGCAAGTACTGGAGATGAAATTCCGTTTCAGATAGGCCGTGTCATAGTCTTAATCATTGTTCTAGATTGGTCTCCACCAACTGATGTCTAGATACAATGCAACTGTTAAGGTGTTACACTTTAATCAAGATAAGTTTTTAAAAGATATTAAAAGAGTATTACAAATAACTTAATCAAATATTGACACTGACAACAGCAGTAAGAAGTAAGAACACATTCTACCAATCTTTTCTTCCCCCAGCACTCTCTACTCTATTGGATCTGAGAGGACAGTGGATTCTAGTCCCTAAACTATGGCTCTCCTGGCATCTAGTCCATGAGTGCAAAACTTGGCATTCTCTGACTCACACTTATCCACTATTGCACCTCCACTGCCCTTGACCTCATCACTTCCTAACAGACAATATTTTCCAGCTGCTTTCTTATCTGTCTCCCCACTGTTATCACATTCAGGCCCATTCTGCTGTTGAAAGATCTTTCTAAAATACCAAATCAAACAATTATGTCCTGAACTACCCAATGGAAAAAGCTTAATGAAATATTAGATGAAATATTAAATGAAGAAACAGATGAGTTATTTTTCAGAGTGGTATCCACATTCATACACATGCAACTTAAAACTACATGCTTAAAAAAATAGAATCAATTCCTTCTGCAAATCATGGTAAACTCCTTAAGCTTCATTGTCAGAGTTACCACACACACATTCATAGTGTTAAAGAATGAATATACAACCTACGGTTAAAGTCATTCAATT
This sequence comes from Acomys percivali, assembly GCA_907169655.1. Taxonomy (NCBI): domain Eukaryota; kingdom Metazoa; phylum Chordata; class Mammalia; order Rodentia; family Muridae; genus Acomys; species Acomys percivali. The sequence continues at coordinate 27,434,355 of OU015751.1, read as the reverse complement.
CGTTCATACACAAACTCATATTAAGACTGACTTTTAAAGTAAAATGTTTCTTTATTTAAAATTATTTGTATTTGTTTAAGAAAAACTACAAAATAAAAGCACAAAAAACCAGTGGATAGGAAGAAGTACTGACTTCTAGACATGACATAGCTACTCCATCCACTGACTTACAATAGCTTTGGTTTCTTATACACAACCTGCACAAGATTAAGCAAGTCAAATTCAGCATGGACTGGGTAGGAGGCCCTGATGATCCACCCCTAGTGTAAGAACTATTGGCAAATGCATAGCTACTAAGTGGGGAAGAATCACTCTCCTTTGGGGAATGTGAATTTTTCATTCAGGGAGGAAAAAAAATGGTCTACCTTTCTTTTCATACTTTTCTTACATTGCAATAACACAAAAAATGCAACCATACTTGAGAATACAGTAATATTCAGTGGTAATTTTTCTTGTTTATTAGCAGCTTGACTTCTTTCCTTTCATCTATGATCTCTATGGGGCAATGGTAATCTGTTATCTGCTGTCCCAAATAAATAATCAATCATCACAGTACTATGTATTGAGTACTTTACTCCATCTCTAGAAATCTGAAGTCATCAGTATTGTTAACGCATGTAAATCCATAGAGCATATTCAATATTTATTCACTAGCAGTACTACTGCACCTTATTCAACATATACTTGAAACTTCTACGGCAGTGGTTCTCAACCTGTGGGTTTCACAACCCCTTCGGGGGTCACATATCAAGAATCCTACATATCACCAATTCATATTACCATTCATTAACAGTAGCAACATTATGGCTACGAAGCAGTAACAAAATAATTTTATGGTTGGGATCTCCACAACATGAAGAGCTATATTAAAGGACTGTGGCATCAGGATGGTTGAAAACCATTGATCTATAGACTTATAACAAATTATTCATCTTATTTTAAGTGGGAGTGTGTACCTGCATGTATTTATGCGCACCACATGTGTGCCTAGTGCCCACGAAGGTCAGATTCCTAGAACTGGAGTTATAGATAATTGGGGACCACCATATAGGTGCTGGGAATCAAACCTGGGTCCTCTGCAAGAACAGTATGTGCCACTGAGCTGATCCCCCAGCTCCTGAATTTTTATTCTGCTCCACAAAAGTGAGCTGGTAATTGAAGGTTAATATTATATATACTTTAATAATACATTAACATTATATAATTCACCACCTATTTTACAGTTGTATGTTTAGTTTAGTGTAGTTGCATTTTCAGAGAGCATAGTATTTGTTGTAGATTTCAGATATAATTAGCAGTTAGATGAATTTGTGCACAGTAGCCTCTCTGACCTCCATGGAATGCTTATGCACAGAGGTGCTATGAGGTCAAGCACCGGACACTACCTGTTAAAAGATGATACATACTTAAGGGAGCTTGACTTAGTCTTGCTTCCTTTATCTTTAGAATGTTCATTATGACTCATTTATTTTTAGTTTATTCTCAATTCATACACTGTCTGGTTTATTCTAAACATAGATATTAATTAATTAAAACAATTTTTCAGAGGCCGTAAATAAAAATATTGACAAGTTACACTAAATTTAAATTCTGATAGTGTGTATCAATGTGTGTAAAGTCTTTAAAATTTTCAAACTTCTTGAGATAAAGTAGCTGAAGTATAAAAATATAAAAATCTCAACACTCACAAAATCTCAACTCAGAGTTTTTGTTTTTTTGTTTTTTACTTAAATATCCATCTTCCCCTGTATAAAACTGACTTATGACATGAGATTTTAAACTTTTTTATCTATCTGTTCTACATTCAAGTCAAACTGAATAAAAATGCTTTCTCTTGAACTCTGTATTTACTGACAATGCACCCTGGCACTATCACAGTTGCCATGGAATTCTATATCTTACAAGCCTATGTTATTAAATATATGCCTTTACTATCAGTGATCAAACTCCCGGTTTGCTAACATGTGAGTCTCTAATTTTTATATGCTTGCTAATTCCCTGAAAATCTTGCTAACATGTGAATTTTTACATCAGTGAATTCAGCTTTCATAATTTTTTTCTAGCAGATTCTTCCAACATGTCTTTCTACATTCCAGGTTAGACTGAGTTAATTCTCTGTTGCTAATGGTATCAGAATTAAGCACTTTTCTTGTTGCTGTAGCAAAATCAAATTAAGGAAGTAGGAGCTTATTTGGTTCCCCACTCGCGTGTACAATCCACGATGGTGGGGAAGTCATGGCAGCAGAAACCTGAGGCAGGAAGCAGAGAACAAACGCTTATGCTTAGCTTGCTTCCTCTCTTCCTAATGGTGCCACTGTTGATCATAACCTAACTCAGAGATACACACAGAGGTTTATGTCATAGGTGTTTCCAGCGTCTGCCAAGTTGACAATCAATATTAACCACTACAATATCCATAAGGGCGACAGTCAAAAGTTTTAAGTCCCAAGGATTCATTGATCATTATGGAAGAAAGAGTGTTTGTTGATTCCTGGCACTGAACCCAAAGGCCTTGCACATGGGAGTCAATTACTCCACCATGGATTAAAAGGGAGCCTCAATTAGGAGTAGATGTCTACTTCCTCAGAGATTCACCAGGCTGTCACCAAAAAGAATGTAGCTCTTTATTCTGTAGTTGAAATAAATGTAAAATAAAATACAACCCACATCAAACAAATAAATGTAAAAAAAGGAGGAAACCAGTGATGATCAAGGAGAAGCAAAGCTGAAAATTGTCTTTATCTTTGAATGCTACACATACATTGTGATTCCAAAACTGCTCCTCAGCTGGATGGTGGCGGCTCACGCCTTTAATCCTAGCACTCTGGAGACAGAGGCAGGCGGATCTCTGTGAGTTCCAGGTCGGCCTGTTCTACAGAGTTCCAGGGCTACAAAGATAAACTCATCTCAAAAACAAAACAAAACAAACAAAAAGGTAACCTCTCCCCTAAACTGTCCCACAATGCCTCATGCCATTTTGCATCAATCAGGATATTTCATTGTTTTGCAAACTTTTATGCATATCTGAAACAATTCTGTAGCCTGTATTTAGTTACTTTCCTGGGCTGCTCCCTATTTCTGACTGACCAGCTGTGAGGGACTGACGAATCTGTGTTTCTGACCATCTCCTATTGAACACTTGGTTCTAAGGCCGGAGAATCACTGGGTTATACCATTCTACAGAAGTGTCTGCACACGCTGCTTCTACTTAAAGCAATTTACCATTGTCATAAATATCAGGGCTTTCATTCAAATGGTATTTCACATTTTCACTTATTTTAAATAGCATAATAAGTACAACTTTTTACCTAGAACAACATACAAGTGAAAAGGGCTTGCAAGATTGCAGTGTCTGACTGAAATATAGTGATCTTGAAAAGCTTTGCAGAGATTAGAGTTCCTAAAAATAACTGAGGGCAGAGGATGATAAGGAAGGCTTAGAGGTTCCTAAATGAAAATTATTGTTTGTCCTTTCAGTACATTCTTAATGCCTTCAGCTGCAGAACAGCTCATTTCTGAAACTGTTTTTGGCCTCATGAGTTAATCACACCACGATGAGTTAGTTTAGCTCACATGTCTTTAGGAGTAATGATACATTTAAATGATTAAACAATCAAAAAAAAAGTATATCTCTGTAAGGGAAGCAGTTAGCACACAGGTCCACAGTTGATATGAGATCAAAAGCCATTCATAAACATCATGTTCACTTTACATCTAAAATGTAAAGGAAGACTTATGTCATGCCCTGTGAAGTAAGTTGTATTTTATTAGTGCCTAAATGTTCCCTAACTTTTAATTTTTTTGCTCCAAGAGTAGAAAACTAAAACAGAGCAGTATATTTCACTGACAGATTGACAAATGGCTCATTAAACACTTAGGGAGCTGAGCTAATTGTTGGTCTTGGCGGTGGTATTAACTGGAACTGTTTAACATGATAACACTGGTGGTCATTACCATTAATTTTTCACCACTAGGTCACAAACCACTTGCAGAAGAAAAGGAAAAGCACTTGCAGAGAAAAGGAAAGGAGAGCATATAACTTGAAAGGCAGCACAGCTGGAAAAGTGCCTGGGAGGAATGACAAAGGATTAAAGTGATGGCCTGCCCTCAAATAACACCCCTCTATCGCACAAATCAGTCACCTCACTATGGCCCAACAGCCTGAGACAGGAGGTCAGAAATTACTATGAACTACCTGCATGTGATGATTTCTTTATTTTATAATCCTGTACTAACATTCCGTACTAATGGCCTATGGATGAAGAATCAGATGTAATCTGCTATACATGTGCATTAATAGATCATTTAATTGAGGTCTCTATCAAACTGGTTTATGCTACTTAAATAAGGTAGTTTCTTTAATAAAAGATACCACAATGACACATGGTTATTAACTATGAAGAATATTTTAAGTTATATTTATTTTAGTGTTAAAAGCTTAGGTGTACATTAGATGACAATTTATTAATTTTAATTTTGCTTAAAAGAACAAATAGCATCAATCTAGGCTACTATGAAAGAAGTTCATTCATTTTTAGAAGAAATAATCTGGTGCACTGTAAGTTCTTGTTTCACAGATTTCTACCCTTCAGATATATTATAGAACATGGCATATAATTAAGCCATCCATATGGAAGGTATGTGCTAATATTTATGCCAAAAAACGCTTATATTAATATAAACCTAAAATCCTGCTAAAATCAGGGAGAACTATTATTTTTAAAATATCACACTAGGTTTTTTTTTTTTTTTTTGGCAAATACTAGGCTCAAAATTTTATGTATCTTCTTACAAAATAAGAGAGGAAGGTTGTCGCTTAAATACTGATTCTCAACCTTGAGTTCATAAACAAGGGTGCCATTCACACTCTTTTGAAGAAAACTGATTATATTTTACTTTACTATCTGAATACGTCTTTAGCAAGAAAAAAAATCCCTTAACATTACCTCTTAAATACAATTTTTCTCATCTTAAAACAAGGGTGAATGAATACAGTACTGATTTTTCCCTCTTTTCCAAGTCTCTCTTTCTTCCCCCTCAAACAAGCAGCCAACCAAGTAAATAAACAAAATCCTAAAGCAAATATCTAACCAAGCTATTTATTTAGCTTAACATTACCACACCTAAGCAAACACGCCCAAAGAAAACCTTGAACTTATACATAAGTACCAGACACTGAAGAAACCAGTGGCTCCTTCCATAACACTAAGGATAAGAACAGTCATTTAATATTAATTCCAAAAGTTTAATGGATAAGTGCAAATGAGTCCTTTTGTGAGTATATATAAACACACATACAAATACTGGGTGTGGTGGTGCAGGCCTTTAATCCCAGCACTCAAGAGGCAGAGACAGATGGATTGCTGTGAGTTTGAGGCCAGCCTGGTCTACAAAACGAGTCCAGGACAGCCAAGGCTACACAGAGAAACCCTGTCTCAAAAAACCATATATATGTTTTATATATGGACTTGGGCCTATATGTGAAAGCAGGAGATCTTATTATCGTGGCATTATGTTTCTGTGCTAATCAAAACTTGCTCCTTAAATGCAGTTTTTATTTTCTGAAAATGATATTTACTTTAAGTTTCTCCTCAGTTACATTCATCAGTGATATATAAAATGTTTGAAAAAGGTGATAGAAACTATTTTTGATATTATAGAGCTGTTTTGTTGAAAAAAGAAGAAAAAAAAGAAAAGGAAGACAGGAAAAAATAAGTATGTTTTCTCTTGGCTGCTCTGTGTTCTGTTTATAGTCCACTATACAGACAGGTGAAAATTTCACCCTGGTAAAGGATTTAAACTAAATTATGGGCTACAGAAATGTGTCATAAATCAACTTCACATATTGAACAAAAGATAAACAACAGAAGATTTATATTCTGACAAAAGAACAGTCTCTAACTATAATACAAAGCAGAAGGAAGGAAAAGAGCCAACCCTACTGTGCTAGTACGGCAGGCCTTCCCTGCCCCTTTACCTGCTAACTCAGAATAGTAATTATGGATCTTGTAAGCTGACTTCTGTTTCCAGAACTATGAGTTGTAGTAAAAAAATGCCTTTTCATGGAGACAATTACCATTAATCAAAACACTGAGAGCTAATACCAATCAAATTCAACCTACTGCTGTGCCCAGCAATATATCAAACTGTCTGTTGTCAAACATAGCAACAAACTTAAATGGGCTGTTTCTACTACACACAAAACCCACCAAAATGCTAGCTAAGTAATTTTAAAATTCAAACTGCTATCTCAGTAATCCTTCCTGCAACTGACTTTTAACTTTCAGTATTCAATCACAGTCCAACACAGTTGTCAAGTCACTACCCCCTGGATCTGAGAAAAGAAAGCCACTGGCAATGACAGATGAACTCACCTGCAAAGACTGAGTATTACAGTGGACTTGGTCCATCTCTGAATATTTAGTACAGCAGCACACTTGAACATGCAATTAATTAACTTTTCAGAGGTTGAAATGTTTCATTTGTAAGCAAAAAATATGAACATAGAAAAGGTTCTTCTCTGTAAGACTCAGAAATAACAAACTTGTTTCAACAACAGCTATACAAGATTCATAAATGCATTTTCTTAAGCTTTTATTTTAAATTTATATGTGTGTATGTGCATGTATGTGTGCACATACCTATGTGACCCCTGGTATATATGTGGGAGCGAGCGTTTTTTTTTTTTTTTTTTTAACCACTATTTTGGTTCCAGGGATAGAGCTGTGGGGTGGCAGGCTGGGCGTTAAATGCCTTTCCTACTAATCATGTGGATGGTCCAAATTATTTCCTTTAAAAAAAAATACTGTTTTGTTTTCTATTTTCAATCTTAAATAAAATTACAAAAGAAATTAGCTGCTGGAAGCTTATGTATCAGACATTTATATCATCATCATATTTTAGTATGTAACTCTCCACACAAAGTCACTGTCTGTAGCTACTGAATTTCCTAACAACCCTGACAGACCACTGCTTTACTCACACGCCTTCTTCTACTCTGGCTTTTCACTCACTGAGTCTTTTTGTATCAGACTTGCAAAACTGGGGAAGATTTTACAAATTAGAAAGCTCTGACAACAATTCCTAATGAAAAGAGATATCAAAGTATTTTTATAAAAAATAAAAGTAAAAAGGGTAAAGGCCCAGGGATTTATTAAACAGACTAGGCATTTATGAGCAAGCAGCAAAGTCTGCCACTTACTTCTGTGCTTTGCAAGCCAAGATCCACCAAATGTAATTAAATTTTTGTTTATAATGGTTTTGTTACTGCTAACTTCATGTTGCCATGCTGCCTCCCTATTACTACAAATGGCCTTACACATTTATTACTAGATAATGCATATTGATGGTGCCTTTATGTATATAAAATATCATAATTGAACAGTTACAAATATACTCATAATACACAAAAATGACTTGACATGGACTGATTAAGTCAGAGTACATACGTGAGCTAATTGTCTGCAGGCAAAGGATTTTTTCAGGCTCGTGCAGTAAAAGATATACAGATTTAGTGTAGAAGGACATAAAGGCGCTACACAGCCTACTACATTTTTACTGCTAGTGATACCCACAATTAGTGCAAATTGTGGAAACCAGGAAAAAGGCCTGAAGTCCACTCTGAGCCACTGTCTTGTTATTTATTTCAGCAGTTTCTGCATTCACAACCCTCTTCTAATGGAATTTATCACCATTGTTTTTTTATCATCATTCCTTTCACCTTCTAATTCAGGCATAAACTCCTATCTACTTCACACTTCTTTAAATGCTTAATACAAATAACCACAGGAGAATCTCTTCTCCCCTTGAAAAACTGCAAATAAAGATGTCAGCTACTGAGTATATTTGTGGCATCTCCAGCAGCTGCTGTTAAATACCAGCTGGTCTAGCTGATTAAAATTACCTCCGAGTTGGTATTATAAAGATGCCTGGGCAGCATTGCTGTATTAATGGATTATTGAGTGAGCGATGAAAACCTTGGCCAGCTGATGCATTTTATTACAGATAGGCTTTATGATGTGTAATCACTGTAATTTTTACAACTGGAGGAAATATGAAAAAAGGAGTAAACAAAATCCCCATAGAAGCTGCTCTAACTAGATTATTTCTACTAGTTTGTCTCCTAGAAGGAATCAAAATGCATATTACTGGGCATAAATATACAGGTGTGGACTTCTACAAATGCTTTATCCATCTGTCTATAGGGAGATATAGACAAGTATAGAATGTTCACAGACAAATAAATGTGCATATAATTTATGTGACTAGATATTTGTTGTTTGCCAAACCACCCAATCGGCTACAATGGCATTATATGACCTAGGGTATTTTTCAACTATTCACCAGATGGGCAGTAGCTGAGAATCCAAACCTGGCCAAGTGGACTGTGGTATGCAGGGTAAAAGACTCTTCACTTTTATTTCACATCATGTTACTTTCCACTCCCCCTTGTTTGTTTTGTTATAAGCCACAGGGTTTTTGTTTTTATTTTTTAATAGAAACCTACCAAATTGTCATCCAAATCCTCTAACTTTCACCTCATGTTTAAAAGAAGGCTTATTGGCTCAGCTACCTATACTTGTGAATAAGAGAGCAGCACAGAAATCTACTTTATCACTTTCCACAACCCTCTGGATCTATTTATGCCACTCTCAGGGCTACAGTGTGCTCCCAGCTGCCTTTAAAGAATGAACTGTGACTCTCAGGAGGCTGTGGCCCATTAAAGTAGCTCAAGTAGAAAATAAACTTCACTGAAGTATGCTACTGGGTGAATAAGAGTCTTCCAGGAAAGAGCAGCTACCACAGGTTGGATTACCTCTTTTAAGTACTTCAGAAGCATTTTTTAAAAAAAGTAATAATGTACTGTTTATTAGAAAGTAACATCAAGTTTATTGTTTTGGTTTTCTTGAAAATAATTATGATCAACTTTCATCATAGCTAGATTAATATATGACATGTTACTGCAAAATTATGCTTCTTTCAACAAAGACACTGAAAATTTAAAAGGAGTAATTCATTCAGAACCCACTCATATTTTACGATTGCCTCCTATACATTACCAGTGTGCTATGTTTTGAGCGTGAGGCATATGCTACTAAGTAACTAACACTTCTAATTAGAGTCAACGGTGGTCAATAGACATTATGAATAATAGGGTTACATAATAAACATATTTGCACATATACATACATACATACATACATACGTTCTTTGGTTATATGATTATACAAGTATGAAACAGGTTCTAATGAAGTTTTTATGCTAGTAATGACAGTCCAGGAAGGGGAATTCAACAGGTATTTTGAGGCATGCCATTTGATTAAAATAAATGTTACTTTAAAGTGTCCTGTTTTAGAAGGGCCATGATATCTTTTACAATTCATTTAATACAATATTATTTCAATACTTATCATTTTCAGTATTTATAGTTTCTTAAAATTGTTTTGTTTTAAATAGGAACAATATAACAATATATATTGTTTTGTAGGTGTGTAAGTTGAAAATTAAGAGAATTTATAATCTAGTTCAATTTCTTGTGTGTAAAGAAAACACATACAAAAACTTTCTGAGGGCTGTCTAATTATGTGTACTGGTCCTTAGCCTTCTATAGAGGGATGGGGCATTATGACAAATTATAATTGTCCATGTAATACCGAAATTATCTTATGTACAATGTTTGATAACTAATATTAATTGTAATGTCTAAACATTACACTAAAAGAAAAACAACACTGAATTGCAAGTTACCTAACTATTATCCGACACAAATAAAAAGCATAAAACTGAAGAAATTAAGAAAATTATCTTATAAATCTAAAAATATGTAGGTGAAGAGACAAACTTCTGATTAACTAGAATGCAGGAGCAGAAGCCAGGTGCATGTGAGGCTGGGATTGGTCAGGTGGCTGTGGGGGACACCTGCTCTGAAGTGTTCATTCAGCCAGGGTATACAGGGCTAGTCTCCAAGGACCTATGAAGATAGATTTGCTACAGGCAAATCAGCTAAGCTCTCTTTCTTCTGAGATCTTGAAGTTGTTTTAAAAAGGGAGGGAGGTTTACTGTAGTATAATGTGACTACACACAATTTAAGTGAATGATTAAAATGCTTGTCTAGTGAACTTGAAGCAGGCTTCCTACATTTTATTTTACCTCCCTTCTTTCCTTGTCTTCTCTTTCTTTCTGTTCCCATGTCTTAACAATGATGAGTGCACTGTAAGGGGCAAGGAAGGCATATTCTGTGAAGGCATGCACTAGAACAAATGCTGGCATAGATGAGGAAGGGGCTCAGGAAGCTCTACCATAAGTGGAGGTGGTAGATACTAGTAACTGAAGGCTGCTGGGAGAAGGAAACTGTTTGCTTCAAGGACATAGACTCAGAGAGGCTATACCCATGCATATACAGGCAGCAGTATCACTATACTAAGCAGACTCAGGAAGTTCAACGAAACAAAGAAAAAACAAGAAGAAGACATTGAAGTGTGAGATAAGCATGGCCAAAGTAATACACAAGGAAATGGAGGCAATTCAAAGTTGGGATGGATTTAATAAAAATATATTACATGAATGTATAAATTCTCAAGTAATAAAAAAAATGAAAAAGAAAGGAAAATGACTTGGAATTTTCACACACAAAATATTACATCTCTGGAAACCTAAACCGTAGGGGTATTTTGGAGCACTGATGTAGAGTTCTCAAAAAATGGTATATACATATTAAGCAGAGTAGTTACAGATAAGAAACCAAGAGTAAAAACTAGAAAAAGTAGGAGAGAAAGCAGAGATACATGGATTAAAGAAGTCAGAAATGAAATTAGAGAAAGACTGTATACGAAAAAATAATTAATTTAATTCTATGATTTTTCCTTCATCTATTTCCTATCAAATTCTAAAATCTAATCCTCTAACCTTATGAGTCATGGTTTTACTCTGAGGGTAAAATTTATTTCCATTCTCTTTTAAATACATTCTGCTAAACTCACATGCTCAAAGGCAATGTCAGAGATATTATTAAGCCACAAAAGTTAAAAATGGCATCTTTCCTCTTCTATGTATGAGTTCCCAGGGCTAATCACTTGGTTCCATGTAAGAACTTAAGAGGTATATCCCTACAAAGGGTAAATTGTCCATCGCCCAACATTCAATTGCCTGTAGTTCTTCATCTAAGATTGGGGCCCATGAGACTTCCCCCACTAACACTGGCATGTCAACTGGTGTTACCACAATTCAGGCTTTATTTAAGCAGCCATACTGTTGAGCTTACCTGGTAAATACAAAAGACACAATCTTGTAACACATTTCTTTGTCCTCTGGATATAATAATATTTTCATCCCCTTTTCCATGATGTTCTCTGAGTCTTAGGTGAAAAACAGTACTGAGTGTAATAAGCTTCTAAACAATATATGCTATTGCTGTTGATGTTGGCTATCTCCAGAGACTAATGTAAGTCCGCATTATTAAAGATGTCATAGACGTGGGGCTCAGAAGACTCAAGGTGAATCTCACCCAAAAGCCTCTTTTAGCTTTCATTTGCAAGCTGCCAAGGGAGTCGACCGGTCAATAGTCCTACCTAGTTGTGATGCATAAAGGCATAATACTCACAAATATATTTTGGACATAACTAGCAGCTGACTAATTGGAATTACTGCTGCTCAACAGAGGGGAACCTAGCCAACTTAACCAGTGCTAATGAGGTCCTATATCAGAGAAGAAAACCATCTACTCTCACTTTCCTAAATCAGTGCAATTCTACCTGCATTCTAAGTATTTTTCCTTATACCTACAGATAGATGTAGCTTCACTTCTTCACTCTTCATCAAAGAAGCTTCACTCTGGAACAAACAGATATCATTACAGAAAACTACAACTTGTCAAACTGCAAAGATAACTAAGAACTTAGCCCCACTTGATGCGTCTACAATACAAAACTTGTAACTAAGGTTCAGAGAACAACAGAGAAGATGGGCAGAAAGACTGTTAAGAGCCAGAGGACTGACCAGAAGGCCTGTTCTGAGACTGTGGCTCCTAAGGTGACAGGGAAGCTACACCCATGAAGCTTCAACATTATGACTGCCTAAACAAGACCTGAACAATGACAAGACAACAGAGGTACAAACATGGAAGGGGAAAATCTCACAGACCTCCAGCCCTAGAGAAAGAACTATTGGCCAGTAATGACTGAAAGGAGAGGAAGCATTGGGCTTTCCCAGAGATGAAACCCCTAACCGGCTTTCCAATACCAACTGGTCAACCCTGAAATCTTATACTACAACAACACAAAATGGACTCATCAGATTGCCTTCATATATTTATGTGTGTATTCATATGCTTTCGCTCTCCCTCCCTCCCTCTGTCCCACGCTCCCCTCTCTCTGTGTATGTATAACAGTAACAATTAAAGAGGCCAGGAATTTGAGAGGAGGTGAGTTATAAATCAATGAGAAAAGAGAAGAGGGCAACTTATGTAATTATATATATATATATATTTTTTAAATTTTATTAATTTATTCTTGTTACATCTCAATGGTTATCCCATCCCTTATATCCTCCCATTCTTCCCTCCCTCCCATTTTCTCCTTATTCCCCTCCCCTATGACTGTTCCTGAGAGGGATTACCTCCCCCTGTATATGCTCATAGGATATCAAGTCTCTTCTCGGTGACCTGCTGTCATTCCTCTGAGTGCCACCAGGTCTCCCCCTCCAGGGGACATAGTCAAATGTGAGGCACCAGAGTATGTGAGAAAGTCATATCCCTGTAATTATATTTTAAATAAAAATTTCAAATAAAAATTATTTTAAAAATGGGGTACAGCGCTAAACAGAGAAACATGGACTGGCCGAGGAACACCTAAAGAAATGCTCAATGTCCTTAGTTATCAGGGAAATGCAAATCAAAACAACTCTAAGATTCCATCTTATACCTATCAGAATGGCTAAGATAAAAAATTCAAGTGACAATACAAACAGAAGCTAAATTGAGAAATAATGACACTAAAAGATGGCATGAATCAAATGGACCTAACAGACATCTATAGAACTTTTCACCCAAACACAAAAGATTTTAAATTTTCTTAGCATCTCACAAACCTTCTCTGAAGTTGACCATATAGTAGGTCACAAAGCAAGATTCAACAGATACAAGAAGATTGAAATAATAATAATAATGTGGGGAGAGAGGAACACTCCTTCATTGCTGGTGGGAATGCAAACTAGTACAACCACTTTGGAAAGCTATCTGGCGCTTTCTCAGAAAAATGGGAATAGGGCTTCCTCAAGATCCAGCTATTCCACTCCTTGGAATATACCCAGAAGATGCACTACTACACAACAGGGACATATGCTCAACCATGTTCATAGCTGCCTTATTCATAATAGCCAGAACATGGAAACAACCTACGTGTCCCTCAGTAGAAGAATGGATAAAGAAACTGTGGTATATTTACACTATGGAATATTACTCAGCTATTAAAAACAAGGAATTTCCAAAATTTGTGGACAAATGGATTGAACTAGAAATTATCATAATGAGTGAGTTCACTCAGAAGCAAAAAGAGTCAAATGGTATATACTCACTTATATCGAGACACTAGGCCAAGGGGTATGCCCCCATGAGAAACTTTACCTACCAGGAAAGTGGGTCAGAGGGGAGAAAATCCTATTGAGACTTTAGGGGTGAGCAGCCTGGGAGAATGAGGAAATAGAAGGATCCAGAGGGTCCTGGAAAACTACAGGTGGTTCGGGGCCCTGGGGTCCTCCCCAAACTATGGCACCAGCCAAGGAAAATATAGGCAGTAAACTTCGAACCCCTACCCAGTCTAGCCGATGGACAGGACATTCTCCACCGTTAAGTGGAGAAGTGGATCTGACTTTCACACAAACTGTGGTGCCCCATATCGGACCATGTCCCTTGGATGGGGAGGCCTGGTGGCACTCAGAGGAAGGATAATAAGTCACCAAGAAGAGACTTGATACCCTAAGAGCATATACAGGGGGAGGAGGTCCCCCTCAGTCACAGACATAGGGGAAGGGAGTAAGGGGGAAGAGGGAGGGAGGAAAGAAAGGGAGGATACAAGGGATGGGCTAACAATTGAGATGTAATATGAATAAATTAATAAAAAAAAGATAATGATTAAAAAAAAATTCAAGTGACAGCACATGCTGGTGAGGACGTGGATAAAGGGGAACCCTCCTCCATTGCTGATAAACAACCACTTTGGAACTCAATCTGGTACTTTCTCAGAAAATTGGGAATGGTGCTTCCTCATAACCCAGGCATACCACTCAGGCATATACCTGAAAGATGCTCCAGCATACAACCAAGACATTTACTCAACTATGTTCATAGCAGTTTTATTTATAATAGCCAGAATCTGTAAAGAACCTAGATATCCCTCAACAACAACAACAACAACAACAACAAAAAAAAAAAAAACTGAAAAAAAAAAACAGTAGGACATTTACACAATGGAATACTACTCACCTATTAAATATAAGAAAATCTACAAATTTGCAGGCAAATTAATGGAACTAGAAAGGATTATTCTGTATGTCTAGAAAGACACACATGGTATATACTCACTTATAAGTGGATATTAGCCTAACATATCCTCCCCCAGAGAGGGTCATGGGGACAGATGCTGGGACTCCCTGGACTCCCAGTGAGAGTGGTATGGAAGAATTGGGGGATGTAAAGACCCAGAGAGTTCCGCAGCCCCACAAGGAGACTAACATCAAGGCTGCTGGATCTGGACCCGGCGGCCCTGAGCAAATTGCTGCACCAAGGACAATGCATGCAGTAAATCTAGACCCCCCTGTTCCAATCTGGCTCGCGTATTATTCTCCATAGGTGTTGAGAGAGCAGGCACTGCCTCTGACATGAACTCTGGTGCACACAATTTGATCACTTCCTTTTGGTGAGGAGGCCCAGCAGGCACACAGAGGAAGGGGAAGAAGGCTATCAAGAAGAGACCTGAGAGGCTGTGGTCATATGTTGGGGGAAGTTCCCTTCTGTCAGAGGTCTAGGGGAGGGGAATATGATGGAAGAGGGAGGGAAGGAGGGTGGGAAGGAAGGGAGGAAAGGAGGAAATAGCAATAGGGATGTAATCTAAATATATTATAAAAAAATTAAAAATTTTTAAAAAGAAAAAAAGCAGGGTACATATTTATTTATGAAAAAGGGGTTAAAGTTATTTTTTAATTCAAAAATATTAAATAAACTATTTTACAGATAACAAAATTAGGGATCAAAGCAGTTAAAGAGATATAATTTGATTTTAAAGCTTATATTTCCTATTGTACATATAAACACACACACACACACACACACACACGCACGCACAGCCATTTCTTCAAGTTTATAATATTTACCAATAAGAAATGCACACATTGATAATATAGTTTAGGGCAGATTTAAGGGGGGCATGAGGTTAATCAACCCATGTGGCTTTTCATATGTCTCACAAATAGTAAGCCAAATAAATGAGAAAAATCTTTGTACTAACTATATAAAATAAGCAAATTGATTAAAAAAAAGTATCTTCTTTTTCAAAGATAAGTAAGCTAAAATTTATATTAAAAATGACAGTCATAAGGCAACTATGGTTACTGAAAGCTTTGATACTGGTAGTAATATTTATAAAGTAGAATGAAAAAAGAGAATTCATGTTATGGATCATGTGGTTTTACCAGGAAAATGCTTATAGGGATGTCCATTAAGAGCTAGGAATTTCTATGATAAAGTTGAACGAAAATAATGTCTGCTGTGTCTACACTCCTTCCTAAGACTCAGTTAAGGATCTATGAAAAACAGAAAGAAATACCCAGCATACCCAAGACAATTTCAAACCAGGAAAAAAAAATTCTTAGCACAGAGAAGGGGAAGTTGGCACAAAGTACAGTCCCTATCCAATAAAGTATTTGGAACTAATTCCTGCTGGAAATGGGAAAATGAGTTTTCCTCAACATTGTGACGCTGGGCATATCAACCACATCTCAGGCCAAGCCTCATAGCTCAGTAATAGCTGTCCAATACAAAATGAACTCCATATGTTTTATTTGGTGTGTGTATGTGTGTGTGTGTGTATCTGTGTGTGTGTGTGTGTGTGTGTATCTGTGTGTGTGTGTGTATGTGTATGTGTGTTTAAGAGGAAGAACGAATATAAAGTAGAGCAGAGGTAGAATCTGGGAGGAGTTGGAGGGCAGAAGAATATGATGTCAAGAATATGGTGTATGATTATATGATATATATTATATGAATATATGACAAGATTGATTATTTGAAAAAATTTACAGTGAAAAAATTAAAAAGAAAAATTTTTCAAGATTTGCTAAGCTGGAGTAGTCTCAATATGAATTAATATACTCAAGTTTATGCTACCTAAGTGCATAAATAATCAGCTCAGACAAATGCCAAACAGTATAAAGCATTTTAAAGAAATGACAAAGATACTGAATAGTAACTTTTTTCTATTGTACTAACGACTATTATTTTGCTAGCAATAATTAAAATTAGCAAACATGGACACTCATTTTCAATTTACTCTTGAAAAGGAGTTTAAACAACCAACCCAGCCCTCTTTTTTTTTAACTAAATAATTTATTTGAAGCATTAATTTGTCCTATTCTTTGTATCACAGAAAAGAAAAAATAATTTAACTTCTTAGTTTTAAAATTAAGTTTCAGTATTTACAGTGAACCATTATTTCACTTGTAAGTGGCAACTCCTTAATATCACAGTATGCTGTTCAATGACTCTAACCCAGAAGAGTCTGTCACTTCTAATGGGAATGATGGCGCTATTTCAACAATGCCATAGCTAAAAAATACAAGCCAACCAACACCATAAACATAAGGATGTAGACTTCTTCAATAGAATTCAGAGATTCCCGAGAGAGAGAAGACAGAGTGCAAACTACTATTAGAGAAAGACTCTGTCTTATAAGAAACAGTAAATAAAACAACATCTCCTTGGTTACTTTATGTAATTTTATAAAGCTAGTCCCTATTCTGGTCTCCAACTTGACTCAGGTGAGAGCCTCCACAACTCATAATACTGAAAATCTTCTCTGTACACCAAAACAACGCTCTTATCTTTCAATATGTGGCTTGAGAGTTAGGCTTCATAAAGGTATCTGCTAAGATATTGCATAACACTGGACAAAAGGGGCATTTTTCTTTTTGATGTGATGAAAAGTTCTGTTATCTATAGCTTTCCTTACCTAACTTACACTGAGTAAACCACTATTTTTCTATTTTACCCAAATACTGCATTTAATTACTACAAAACATGCACGTGCGCGCGCGCGCACACACACACACGCATGCACACGAACACACACACAAACACACACCCTCAGGAATGACTGAATCTCTGTTCTGCTATTATGTTAGAGAAGTTTTGGGGTACAGAAAATTAATACAGCATGTTCACTGAGAAGGATCTTTTTCTCCTAGAAAGAAATTCAAGGCTACAAACAGAACAATAGACAGCGTTCAAACAACATCAATAGAGGACTCTGCGTCTCAGGGCTGGACTCATGTGTGTTGACCTGTGCAACCTCATGCTTCCTTAGACAGCCTAGTTGAATGACTGACTCTTGCCATGTTCAAAGTGTTTGTTCAACAACAACAACAACAAAAAAACCAACAAACCCTCAAAACTACATGTTCAACCTGAGTGGGTTTGAGTTAGAACATCACTGTTTCAAAGATATAAAGTTAATTAATCTAAGAGGATTAGCTTCCTCCACGGTCAGAAAGGAGTGGCAGCCCCCTCTAAGGTTTGGTAGAGTATTAGATGAAATGCTATATAAAGGTAATGAGGTGAGCTTGGCATATAAATAACAGGGAGCCACAACAGCTTTTCCTTTTAGGTAACTGAGCTTTTCAGAAAGTACCAGAAAATCATAATTAGGAATAGCTAAAATAGAAATTTAAAACTTACAACCCATATATTTGTGGTGCAATTTCTAGTCTGTTCAAGTGCATGTAGAGCTCAATATCATGTTTCTTCAGCAGATGGTCCTGGATCTGGTTGACTTTTGTAACAATGGCAACTGTTGGCCCTAAATCCTGTGGTCTAGCAAAGGGGATGGGGGTCATCAGAGTTTCTTTTCCCTGAAAATGAGAAAAATAGAACATGTATTATTTCAATCCGAAATTAAGAAACATGGACATTGGTTTACAATTTATTCATCAAAATAAGTTTAAAGAACCATAACTACTTTGTCACAACAAAGGCATAGACTATAGAATCAAAAACTGATGACAGTGGATGGGCTCCTAAAGCCACTGCCAGGACATGTCTTCTGAATGTCTCTCACTTCAACTGTTTCACTTGTGACATTAAATTTTCCAAAGAAATTTGCTGGAGGCAGTGAAGCCTTCAAGCTGCCTGTGGCAAGCGACTGACTGGCCACTGCATATAAAAGCAACACTTAGATGAAAATGTATTTCTTATCACAGTGAAAACTGAAATTCTAAATGAAAATAGTTTAAGCTCTCAAAACTAATCAGAAAGAAAAATGGAAATCATCTTAGAACAGGAAATATTTTGTCTGTTGTTTTGTTAATTTAAGTAGCTGAGAAAATATTTAAAACCTCTAAAACAGAAGTAATTAAACTAAAATCTGTGTTGGGCCTTCACTCACCTTCCTTTTCTTACAACTTCAACTTTTAAGCCTGGCCGCCCTTGACCATCAGCCTTAATTTTTATTACTCTGATATTCGCATTTGTAGCAACCTTTCCTAGTGATTCTTAGTGTATCATCGATCTTAAATCTAATGCTCAAGGACAGACTTTCTTTTTAATACAGAAAATTCTCAAGTCTTATCCTGTACTCAAATGCTGTCCCTGAGTAATTTCAGTCACGCACAGAGCATCAATAAAAATAAGCAAAATAAACTAAAGAACATGAATATTAAATGTATGAGTTCAAAAATAATATACTAGCAAAAGAAAGTCAAGCTATCTGACACAGATGTTTATCAATGTGGTTCAATTAATAATGCATAAAAAACTTACTAAGAGAATAAAAGTTTTTTAATAACCACATCTGTAATCCCAACACTTAGGAGGCAGAAGCAGGTAGATCTCTGAGTTCCAGACGAGCCAGGCTACACACTGAATCCCTACAGACAGACAAGAAAGTTTATAATGATTTTATAATTAATTGGCAATACTGCATGAACAAAATGCATATATAAAGGAAAAGTTTCTATTTACTTATATGCAATCTTTATGTTATGTTTATTTACCTACCAATATTATTAGAATATGTTATAGATACATAGATTTACTATTATGTCCTATTTTCAGATTGTATTATGAAAATGATTAAATATTACAATGAAATAACTAATTGTTCTGGTATATGCTGTTATTTACTGAATTTGTTAACTCAAGTATAATGAAAAGATCTGTACTATGAGAGTTACCTTTTGACCATCATGCTCAAAAGTAGAAAACCAAGGTTCAGCAGTTTCCATAAGTTGTGCGAACATTGCACTAAAAATTAAATAAATAAAATAATGTTATATTTAATAAGAAAAAAGAAAAAAAAAGTCCAGTAGTCTTAGCACTTACTAGGCATCATGCTCCAGATACTCAGGGTTCAAGAGAATTTTCATTTCCTCACTTTAAAAAAAAATACAAACAATCAAAATGAGCAATTTCTTAATAACTGCAGTAAATGTAGCTTCTGTCTTAGTCTACATTCATAAGCTAAGTTACATACAATATGAAACTGAAAAGTTAGCCTTTTCTAAGGGCAACTCCAGTAAAAAACAAAATCCTGTTTATTACATAGATTAAAAGGAAGGCATTTGCTTTGCTATCACACAATGAAGTAACCATCTAATTATTTCAGAGGACATATATAAAATGTGACAATAAATTCCTTGACTAAGTTTCTACTAGAATATTTCATTATCTTATAATAACCAACTTTTCATCAAAACAAACAAAAATTATAGTTATTGATTGAACATGCAATAACAAAATGTTTTTTATTGGCTTTTTAAAATAATTTCATCTTAACATCAGTCACTGATAGCAACTTTAACAAATCTACTCAGGGCTGCTCTACATTGTAATGAACCAAAACAGCGAAGCCTGCTCCTTCTGAAGTGACTTTCAGTGACAAGAGTACCAGATAGAAAACTGGCACAAAAACATGATGCCAAGAGCAGTTTCATTCTTAGACCATAGAGTCAATCAAGGCAGTTAAAAGATAAGTTACTTGCATCAAGACTTGATGACATCAATAAAATTAGAAAAACAGACATCATGCAACTACTAATTCATACTAATTCATAGACAAAGGTTAATATAATTTGGGTGTGAATCCAGCAAAACAGAAAGCTTATCTATGACTAGGAAAGATCAAACAAATGTGCCAAGCTATCAGCACTTTTTTCCCCCTGCATACTCATCTAGATTGGAATACCATCCATAAAATGTTTCGTGGTTGCGTCACTGGAGTTTTAAATTAGATAGCTAAATTTTAATTGTTACCAAAGATAAGGTCAATTATAAAAAAGAATAACTGAATCTGTCTCAAAAACATGAAAAGCCATTCTAAAGTACACCAGGGTCCTTGGCAGGACTACTCCTTTCATGAACTAAGGTGAGTCAAAGCTCGCAGGGAGGAATATCTCAGAAAGTTATTAAACTAACAATGAAAACTTAGAGCATGGCATATCTGGGCATCATCCATCATCAGCATTTAAAAATTATAACAAAAATTTCCTCTATGGTTCATTAATTTTATGTCTTCATTTGACCAAAAAAAAAAAAAAAAACCAAAGTTTTTTTAAAGGCAGTGTTTCTCTATGTAGCACTGGTTATTCTGGAAACGTGCTCCATAGACCAGGCTGGCCTTGAACACAGAGAAAACCATCTGTCTCTGCCTCCTGAGTGCTGGGATTAAAGGCTTGCACCAATACCACCTAGCTTTACTCTCCTTTTATGTTTAGATTTATTTATTTATCTATATGAGTGCTTTATCTACATGTATGCCTGCATGACAGAAGAAAGCATCAGATTCCATTACAGATGTTTGTGAGTCAGCATGCGGTTGCTGAGAATTTAACTCAGGACCTCTAAAAGAGGTCTTAACCTCTGAGCCACCTGTCCACCACACCAAACTTGTCCCTCTATCTAAACCAGCATTAGAAGTTAATGTGATCAGTCTCATGAAATATAGTCAACTGTCCACAGAATATAAACCTTAAAAGTACCTTCAATCTGAAAAATTTTTAAATTTAAAATAACAAAAGATCACAGTGAAGGATGCAAATTTGCACACAAAAACTCATTAAAGACTTGCCTGGGCTGTGCAGACTCGCTGGCATGTAGAAAAGCTTGGTGGTCACAGTGAAGGGTAAAGATGATAGGAGCTAGGAGCTCATGCATACCCTGAAACACAGTGTCAGAAGAAATGATGGGAAAGATACCATAAGTTTACCAATAGCTAGTATCAACGGAGTCAAATGCTTTTGTTCTATTTCCACAGTGTCTACATGTCCTTCAACATGTAAATACTTATTTAGTCAATATCTGCCATAAAGATGCACATGCTATATAGGAAAGCATAAAAGTGGATTGCTCCAAAATGAGTTCTATCTACTTTTAGAATTTGATTCTAATTCAACCAGAGTATGTATTTCTTCTTTAAAATATAGAGAACAGCTATCTTTTAAGTGACAAGACAAACAATAAATTGGCATGGTAGACAACCTTGCACCTGTCAGTTGCTCCAAGATCTGTACTCATAAATATGAATTTCACTTATGCAAATTATAATCATGAGCTACAGTGTAAAGATTTTTACTAAGGGCAATGAAGAACTGTAGACCTAAGAAATTACACCCAATGTTTTCATTATATAATGGCTCCAAATTAGGATGCCGTGGATTTAGAAAGAGCTGAAGTCAGCTAGCTAGGGATGTTGGATAATAAGAGAAACAATCTTTAGCAAGCATGACAGAAAATGAAGTTTTCAATATAATTTTAAATATGTTTAATCAGAAACTTGACATTTTCCATGTACGTCAACAATAAGGTTAAAATATTTTCTTTTATACTAATGTTCAACAGTGGATCACACGAATAGGCTTGCACATACAAAAATGTTAAGTTGCTACTCTTGCTTTAAAATCTTTTCAACTATTTATACATAAGAAGGTTGTTACAAGCCAGACACCGTGGCACATGCCTGTAGTCTCAAAGCAGGAGGATCTCTGTGAGTCGAAACCCAGACTTTTCAACAAAGCAAGTCAAAGATAGCCAAGTCCACAGAACCCTATGCCAAAAACAAACAAAACAAACAAAAAAACCCCAAAAACAAAATACCCAAAACAAAACAAAATCCCTAAAAAGGTTGTTAATTATTGACTAACCTTATTAATAATGATTTTAATTTTTTAAGCATAAAGTACCACACTTAGCACATAAATACAGATTATATTCTTTCTAGCACTTAGAGTAAGCAAATTACCACTTCCTCTTTGCTCAACAGAAAAGGATGCTCTTTTTTATTTTCTTTTTAAATCAAGAGAAAATGTAAACTTTAGAAGGGGGAGGAGGAGGAGGAGGAGGAGGAGGAGGAGGAGGAGGAGGAGCAGGAGCAGCAGCAGCAGCAACAGCAGCAGCAGCAACAGCAGCAGCAGCAACAGCAGCAACAGCAGCAGCAGCAGCAGCAGCAGCAGCAGCACTGCCACTGCCGTCCATCCAAGTAGAAAGGAGAGATTGTTTTGCTGGTAGAAAGGGAGAAGGCTTCAGTGCTGTGAGGACAGACCCATATGGCCTTCTGTGTGGTCACGTAGGGTTGTGCTTGTCTTTGAAAATCAGTCATGATCACATGACAGGTGTGTGTGTGTGTGTGTGTGTGTGTGTGTGTGTGTGAGAGAGAGAGAGAGAGAGAGAGAGAGAGAGAGAGAGAGAGAGAGAG
>OU015751.1:27376064-27411399 GCA_907169655.1 Acomys percivali | reverse complement strand
ATGATTTAGTAACATACTAGCAGTGATTCATTATTTACTTGTTATATGGAATAAACTACCACACATACCTAAATTGTTTTACTTAAAACATCATGGGAAACACTCAAAAATCAAGTGAGTTATAGCTTAAAAGTGAAGGAAAAAGAGGAGGAGTGAAAATGCTATAAATATAATTAATACTCAGGCATAGTTCTCAAAATTTTTAATTACAGAGAGTCATTATCTACTTAAGTACTCAATATTGAATGTTTCAGAGAAGCAAAGTAAAACGAGAATGAAGCCAGGCAAAGAGACTGGCCTAATACCAAAATAAACACTAAACTTAAAAACTACAAGAGATAGCTGCATAGTGATCATGTTGCCAATTTCCAATGGTTTGTTCAGGACAATTTTTTAAAATTAGAACTTATGGGTAGTGATACCTATGAAGGCCCTTGATATGCATCATCTAGAGAGTATAACCTATTGCAGAATATAGAAATCATCATTTCATATCTTCATTAATATTTATCATTTTAAAAAATCTCAAATTCCATATTAATGCTTTTTTTTAACTGCTAGTGAGACTGAACTCAAAATCTTTGTTAGTAATTTTTATTTGATTAGTTTATTTGTCTCAGTGGTGTGTGTGTGTCTGTGTTTCTTTCCATCATGAACATTTTAAAGGCCTAATTTTCATATCAGTAATCTATCTTAATTGCTCTTCCATTTATTCACTGATGGAGGATTTCTCAATTAAATCCAGGCCTTGAAGATATGGCTAGTCATGGTAGCTAGGTTGTAATGGGGATCCCCATTCTGTATTTCAAGGCTAGGATTACAAAAAGGCCTCCACAGCCAGCAACTATTGACATGGTTTCTGTAGATCTGAATTTAGGTCTACTCAAGTGAGAATGCTATAATAACTAGACAACTGAATAGCCACACATAGAAGAATGAAAGAAGACTAATGTCTATCATCCTGCAAGAGCAACAACAACAACAACAACAACAACAAAATAATCAACTCTGAATCTTATCAAAGAGCACAAATAGCAACCTGAAATGCTTAAATTGCTAGAAGACAGGCAGTACATGACAAAATATAGGTATAAAAAATGACTTTCTACCTAGTGTTCTATTGCTTAGTACTCAAGGCCAGTGAATGACAAATGGGACTTCATAACACTAGAAGATTTTTACAGTAAAGAAACAATCCACTGAGCGAAAAGGATGGCCAGAGATTAGGGATACTTGCCAGCTTTTCATCTGAGAGGGAATAAATGTCTAGAATATATAAACAGCTTAATAAACAGAGTCAAGAAAAAAAAACTGGGCTATGGATCTAAGCAGAAAGTTAACAGGAAAAAATTCAAAAGTAAAAAGTTTAAAGAGATTTACATTCTTAGCAATTAGGGAAAAGCAAGTTAAAATTACTTTGAGATTTCATATAACCCTATTTAAAGTGGCTAAGATCAAGAAAACAATTGTGGGAACTTCAAACTGCTTATAGCCACTCTGGAAATCAGAACAGAAAAATTCTCAAAATTCTAAAAGTAGGTCTACCACATGGCAGGGAAACCCTACTCTTGGGCACATACTCAGCAGAGAGTTTCTGAGCCACTGTCATTGCTGTCCTATTTACAACAGCTAAGAAGTGGTAACAATCTAAATGTCCTTCAGCTGATGAATATGAACATACGGTACATATTCACAATAAAATTCTATTGAGTTTTAAAGAAAAATGGGATAATGAAATATGCAGGCAAATGAAAGAAACAGGAAAATATTTATTATACTTAATGAGGTAAGCCAGACTCCAAGACAAACGTTCTTTCTAATTTGTGGATCTTAGTCCCAATCACTTTGACTTAAGCATACATCCTGTATGCTACAATAGCCAGAGGAGTAGACAGTTGTGAAGGGGGAGTGGTGAGGGAGAGAAGAGCCTCTAGAGAGGGATGGAGGAGAAACTTAGTGTTGTGAAGGGGGAAATGGGGGAAAAGTGTGGGGCTTTAACTGGGTAAGAGGGGTAGTTACTGTGTGCAGTGAGGCGAGATACAGTTATGGATGTTTGAAAAGGCCACAGACAAACAGTATCGTATAAGCTTACATTAAATGACTTTATATCTAGGGGTGTGTAAATAAGGACAATGCCTTCCCCAAGGGCCACGGCTTATCTAACAGAAAACTCAGAGGCAGATATGCAAACTTTCTCTTCAAGTTGTTCTCAGGGGAGTCAAAGACTGCCCAAAGAGCACACACGATTGCCACTGGTCTTAGCTGCCTCTGAGAACTTGAAGGTAAGCACTACTGCTTAAAACATCACACACAGCCAGGCAGGGTGGTGCCTACCTTTAATCCAAGGAGAGGCAGGAGATCACTGGGAGTTCGAGGACAGCCTGGCCTACAAAGCGAATCCAGGACAGCCAAGATTACACAGAGACCCTGTCTCGAAAAGACAAAAGAAAACAACAACAACTAAAAAACAACCAACCAACCAACCAACAACCAAACAAACAAACCCAAAAAACAAAAACCGACATCACACACACTGGAAGGGGACTTAAAGAAACTGAGATGGAAGTGACATGGAAACATCTCTAGGATTAACAGTCATATTACTGGAAGGTACAAGATACGAAGAAAAAAAAAAGGCAATCAATAGTTCTTCCCATTTTGAAGCTACAAACTACAACAATGATCACTCTGGCAAGATATCTCCAAAGATCCAATAGTGCCAAGTGTATCTTGGGAGATCAGCAATATTCGTCTAATTGGACTTAAGACCCTTCAATAGGAGGGAATTCATGCCTTGCACTGTGAACCTAGCTATGGTTGGAGGGGTCATACATCCTAGTTTTGCCTTTTCTTAAACCAATACAGTTTCTAAAGAATTAAAATATGTATCCTTATAACCAAAGGTAAGTGTAGGTCTGATCTATTATCAAGGAAGCATCATTTTGCATTTCTGAGATGAAGTCAGAATCATATCTGGTGAAAACTAAGAGACTAGGTTACTAGGAGTGTATAAACTCATTTGGTATGTCACAATGCAACCCTGATATCAAAGGCTTGGCTAACAACTAGAAAAGTGGGTGAGAAGATTGCTAGAGCCGGAAGACAGGATGCTGGGTTTTCTAGACCTAACAAGAATGATGCACCATTGAAATCTCAAAAATATGTTTGTCTAAATAAGGCATGCATAATTAAAATATCATTTGACATGTTAATGTGTACAGGGGAAACTTCACAAGCCCCCCACCCACAGATGAAAAGACACAGGCAATCAATGGGAGAGAAGAGAATCCGTTTTCTCTAGGAATGAGTCCCTTTATAGTTTATCCAATCCCCAATAGTCAACTGTAAACATAGAGAGGTGCATCACTGAACACACACCATATTTGGTATATATGCACATATAGATATGTGTATATAGTGTAACAATAAAAATTAAATAAGAACAGATTGTTCACTTGAAAGGAGTGGAGAGAGATACAGGAGGATTTGGATTGGGGCGGGGAGGTGCCAATGCTGTAAATACAATATGCATGGATGAAATTCTCAAAATATTGTTGAGATTTCAATGATGTTTTAAGTATTGTTGTTGACTGTTTAGTTTCTATGGCACTCCTCTCTGAATGACCTAATTTTTCAAATATCATTTGTCATTTGTTATCACATTTGACAAATGCCACATATGCTGGGGACACAATAATTAACAACATGGACAGGTTTCTAATTTAATAGTGGTGTATACATTAGCAGGAGATACACGTTAATAAAGTGAGCATTAAAATGACTAAGTTATGAAATAGTATGTGCATACACAAATATGTGGAAATAAGTATGCATATGCATTCAGTCCTGTATATCAATGTTGTGCATCTATGGCCTGAACAATTGGTGGACTGAAAGAAGTACCAAAATGGGATGCTGAAGAGATGGGTCACTCAGTAAGGCTCTTCTTACATAAGCATGAGGGCCTGAGTTTGATGCTTAACACTACGTAAAAAAGCTATGTGCAATGGCATGCCTATATAGCACCACTTCAGCATACATGTATAAAGGAAGATACTGGAGGTGTGCCTGGTAATCAGTGTAGTTAGTTAACTCCATATATACACAAAGAATAGTATAAAATAATTAAAAGGATTTCCATCTACATTAAACTTAGTTCTTTAAAAAATTATTTTTCTAAAAATATAATTTAGTAATTCTTTGCAGATACTTGTACTATATTAGTTATTATAAGAAGTTTCATTAAGTATATGGGTGAACTTAAATAGGTCATGTGCAAATGTCACAACATTTTCAAATAAAAGATCATGGATTTTGGAATACACGTGATATCTTAGCGCCATCTCTCTAAGGATACTGTGGAATGATTATATATGAAACCTTACATCCTTTAAAAGCCCAGCATAGTTCAATATGTGTATACTGACTAAATGATCAACCAGGTATCATATTTATATCTTGAAAAGCTGAGCCAAATATTTTTTAAAAGTATTATTAAATCATATCTCAAATCAATAAAAGTATACAACAATCTTTTCTGGAAAAATAATATTATTTTATGTGTATGTGTTTTGGCTGCACATATATCTGTACACCAAGTGTGTGCCTGGTACCTACGGAGGCCTGAAGAGAGCTGGAGTTATGGAGAGCTGTGAGCTGCTATGGCCAACTGTGAGAAGTGTACTCAGGTCCTCTGGGAGAGCATCCAGTGATCTTAGCTGCTGAGCCATTTTTCCAGACCATAAGAGAATCCTTTATAAGTTTAGTTTTTAAGTTCTACAAAACCTACTGGAATATTCTCAAATATGTGGGAGGGAGAAACTATTAGTTTTTTTTAAGATTTATTTTAATTTTATGTATATGAGTAACTTGCACCAAAAGCCAGAAAGTGGCACCAGATCTCTTAGAACTAAAGTTACAAACAGTTAGGAACTGACTCAGGTCTCCTGCAAGAGCAGCAAATGCTCTTAACTACTGATACATCTCACCAGCCAACAAGAATTATTAGATTTGTCCTCAAATTTAGTTTAGTAAAACTTGTTTACTATTTGCAAGTGGTTAAAGGACATAGCTTGATGATAGTTTTAAACATATAAGGGACTGGCTTCAATAGGAAAAAGGAAATAAAAACAAAATACGATAAACAAAAGCAAATGAAAATGACAAACATATACACAACTTTAAAGGAAAAAGATCCATCAAGTATAATCACAATTTGATTTGCTATAATTTTGAAAAAGAAACACAGTATTCCACTTAATATGAATACTTTGATATTCCCCAACCCCTACTGCAGTGTTGCTGCGTAGTTACAGCCTTTACCCTTACATGCTCTTTAGTAGTATTTGTACTTGAAACCCACGCATGTAAACAAGGTAACAAAGTTTTCTTCAACAGCCTGTAGGCTCACAAAATTGAACCTGCTCTTTTATCTGCCTGTGTTCATTTAGCCCACCAAGCAGTCTTTATTAAAGCTGCGACATCAGGCAGTCAAAGTTCATTAATACCATTTATATAATCTCTGCAATTTCAATTAACTCAGCAAGACATTCTACTACATGATAACAGTCTCATTAATTCAATAAAATCCCATAACTATTAACAATATGGTCGGTGTTAAACGGGGTGTCACCTAGTACAAAATAATAGCTTTAACAGCTTGTGATAAAACTGAAGGCTTTTCCCCTTAAATTTGATACAGCTAAATATTCAGTCCTTCTACATCAAGGTATTATTTCTCTTTAAGAAAAAAAATCTACAGGAATTTAACATGTCAAAGAGGTAATTAAGTTTTTAAAGTGAGACCCAGGTATAAGATTTCAATACTTTTATATTCAGTAATTGATAGGCTTGTTTTACCTTATTTAGACTGTAATCTCCCACATTCCTATCTATTATTACTTATATAGTAGTTTACATACATAAAATGATGGAGTGTGATGCTATATTATTTTCTCTGTGCTGGGACTTGTTTCCATTATTAAAGACTTCATTGATTTAGTTTCGTCTTTTTCTAAAGAGAATTGAAGAGAGAGACTGAAGAAGACACTAGAAGATGGAAGGACCCACTCTTATGCTCATATATTGGTGGCACTCATACTGTTAATATGATTAACCTACCAAAGGTAATTTACACCTTCAGCGTAATCGTCAACAAAAAAGCCAGGTCTTTATTTACATAAATAAAATACAAAATCATAAAATGTATATAAAAGCACAAAAAACCTTAGTCAAAGAAATCCTCAGTGAAATGCATTATGAGAAAAATTACTGCATTACATTTCAAGCTGTACCATGGAGTTAAAGTAAATAAAAACAGCATGATATTGCAGAAAAATAGACATGGACATCAATGGAACAAAACTAGAAGACCCAAAAATGAGTATTGTAATCCGGGGCAAGCTCAACTAAATGGTAATCTTTGAGGCATTAAATGCCAAATAACTATGGCAAGTTTTAATAAGGTACATATCTCAAGTTAGTACTGAGATCATAAATTAATTTAGAAAGAAGAGACATATGTATTTAAACTTTTCATGTTGAAAACATGCTATTTGTTCAGCTACTATTTTAATACTACAAAAATATGTATACTTTTCTTTATTTTTATTTTTAATATATTTTATTAATTTATTCATATTACATCTCAATTGTAAGCCCATCCCTTGTATCCTCCCATTCCTCCCTCCCTCCGATTTCCTGTTACTCCCCTCCCCTATGACTGTGACTGAGGGGGACTTCCTCCCCCTGGATATGCTCATAGGGTATAGAGTTCCTTCTTGGTAGCCTGCTATCCTCCCTGAGTGCCACGGGGCCTCCCCATCCAGGGAATGTGGTCAAATATGAGGAACCAGAGTTCGTGTGAAAGTCAATCCCCACTCTCTACTCAACTGTGGAGAATGTCCTGTCCATTGGCTAGATCTGAGTAGGGGTTCAAAGTTTACTGCATGTATTGTCCTTGGCTGGTGCCATAGTTTGAGCAGGACCTCTGGGCCCAGATCCACCCATCATAATGTTCTTGTAGGTTTCTAGCACCCTCTGGATCCTTCTATTTTCCCATTCTCCCATGCTTCTCTCCCCTAGAGTCCCAATAGGATGACCTCCCCTCTATCCCACTTTCCTGGTAAGTGAAGACTTTTATGGGGCATGCCCCTTAGGGGAGTGTCCAGATATAAGTGAGTATATACCATTTGAGTCTTTCTGCTTCTGGGTTAACTCACTCATTATGATCATTTCTAGTCCAATCCATTTGTCCCCAAATTTCGGGAATTCCTTGTTTTTAACAGCTGAGTAGGATTCCATAGTGTAAATGTACCAGTTTCTTTATACATTCTTCTACTGAGTGACATTTAGGCTGTTTCCATGATCTAGCTATTATGAATAAGGCTGCTATGAACATGGTTGAGCATATGTCCTTGGTGTGTGCTGGTGCATCTTCTGGGTATATTCTCAGGAGTGGATAGTGGGATCTTGATGAAGCCCTATTCCCAGTTTTCTTAGATAGTGCCAGATAGATTTCCACAGTGGCTGCACTAGTTTGCATTCCCACCAGCAATGAAGGAGTGTTCCTCTTTCTCCACATCCTTGCCTGCATGTGGGTTGCTTGAGTTTTTGATCTGAGCCATTCTGATGGGTGCAAGATGGAATCTAAGAGTTGTTTTGATTTGCATTTCTCTGATGACTAAAGACATTGAGCATTTCTTTAAGTGTTTCTCAGCCATTCGATATTCCTCTGTTGAGAATTCTCTGTTTAGTTCCAAGCCCCATTTCTCAATTGGGTTATTTGGTTTGGTGGTGTTTAATTTCTTGAGTTCTTTATATATTTTGGATATTAGACCTTTGTCAAAAGTAGGGTAGGTGAAGAACTTTTCCTAGTCTGTAGGCTCTTGCTTTGTTATGTTGACAGTGTCTCCTGCCCTACAGAAGCTTCTCAGCCTCATGAGGTCCCATTTATTAATTGTTGACGTTAAGGCCTGGGCTGTTGGTGTTCTGTTCAGGAAGTTGTCTCCTGGGCCAATGTGTTCCAGGCTCTTCCCCACTTTTTCTTCTAATCAGTTTAGTGTCTCTGATATTATTTTGAGGTCTTTGACCCACTTGGACTTGAGTTCTGTGCATGGTGACAAATATGGGTCCAACTGCATTTTTCTACATGTAGACATCTAGTTAGACCAGCACCATTTGTTGAAGATGCTATTATTTTTCCATTGAATAGATTTGGCTTCTTTGTCAAAAATCAAGTGAGCAAATGTGTGTGGATTCATATCTGGGTCTTCGATTCAATTCCACTGATCAACCAGCCTATTGCTGTGCCAGTACCATGTTGTTTTAATTACTGTTGCTTTATACTACAGCTTGAGATCAGGAATGGAGATTCCTCAGGAGGTTCTTTTATTGTCCAGGATTGTTTTAGCTATTCTGGGTTTTTTGTTTTTCCATATGAAGTTGAGAATTGAACTTTCAATGTCTTTAAAAAATTGTGTAGGTATTTTGATAGGGATTGTATTGAATCTGTAAATTGCTTTTGGTAAGATGGCCATTTTTACTATGTTAATACTCCCAATCCACAAGCAAGGATGATCATTCCATCTTCTCATGTCATCTTAAATCTCTTTCTTCAGAGTTTTGAATTTTTTTTCAAACAAGTCCTTCACTTGCTTGGTTAAAGTAATTCCTAGATATTTAATATTGCTTGTGGCTAAGATGAAGGACGTAGTTTTCCTAATTTCTTCCTCTGCATGATTGACATTTGTATATCGGAAGGCTACTGCCTTTTTTGAGTTATTTTTGTATCCAGCCAATTTGCTGAGGGTGTTTATCAGCTGTAGTAGATCTCTGGTGGAATTTTGGGGGTCATTTTTATATACTATCATATCATCAGCAAATAGGGATAATTTGACTTCCTCTCCCATTTGAATCCCCTTGATCTCCTTTTGTTGTCTTATTGCTCTGGCTAGAACTTCCAGTACTATATTGAAGAGCTATGGAGAGAGTGGATAGCCTTGCCTTGTTTCCCGATTTTAGAGGAATTTCCTTGAGTATCTCACCATTTACTTTGATTTTGGCTATTGGCTTGCTATATATAGCCTTTATTATGCTGACGTATGTGCCTTACATCCCTGATCTCTCAAAACTTTAAACATGAATGGTTATTGGATTTTTATCAAATGTTTTCTCTGTATCTAAGGAGATGTGGTTTTATTTTCATCTTGTTTATATGGTGGATTATATTGATGGATTTCCGTATATTAAACCATCCCTGCATGCCTGGAATGAAGCCTACCTGGTCATGGTGAATGATATCTTTGATGTGTTTTTGTATTTGTTTTGCAAGTATTTTATTGAGTATTTTTGCATCAATGTTCATAAGAGAAATTGGTCTGAAATTCTCTTTCTTCATTGAGTCTTTGTGAGGTTTAGGTATCAATGTGACTCATAGAATGAATTTGGTAATGTTGCTTCCATTTCTATCTTTTGAAATAGCTTGAAGAGTATCGGTATTAGCATATCCTTGAAGGTCTGGTAGAATTCTGCACTGAAACCATCTGGCCCTGGGTTTTTTTTTTTTTGTTTTTTTTTGTTTTTGGTTGGGAGACTATCAATGATTGCTTCTATTTCTATAAGGGAAATGGGATTATTTAGCTTGTTTATCTGTTCTTCACTCAATTTTGGCAAATGGAATTGATCGAGAAAATCGTCCATTTCCCTTAGATTTTCAAATTTTGTGGCATATATGCCTTCGAAGTAGGATCTTATGATTTTTTTTTTTTAATTTCTTCAGTGTCTGTTGTTATGTCTCCCTTTTCATTTCTGATTTTGTTGATTTGGATACTATTTCTCTGCCTTTTAGTTAGCTTGGCTAACGGTTTGTCTATCTTGTTGATTTTCTCAAAGAACCAGCTCTTGGTTTTGTTGATTCTTTGGACTGTTCTCTTTGTTTCTAATTTATTAATTTCAGCCCTGAGTTTGATTATTTCCAGATATCTACTCTTCTTGGGTGTTTCTGCTTCTTTCTTTTCCCCTAGGGCTTCCAGCTGTGTCATTAAGTTGCTTATGTGGGATGTTTCCAATTTCTTTTTAAAGGCTCTTAGTGCTATGACCTTTCCTCTTAGCACTGATTTCAATGTATCCCACAAATTTGGGTATGTTGTTCCTTCATTTTCATTGAATTTCAGGAAGTCTTCCATTTCTTTATTTCTTCCCTGACCCAGGTGCCATTAAGTAAACAGTTGTTTAGTTTCCATGTATGTGTATACTTTTTGTTATTTCTGTCAAGTTATATAAACTATTACCAAATTTATCTGTAGATATTTGAATGAAATGTGTATTTTCAATTTTAAACAGTTACTGATAGGGTATAACAAATATGAATATATGGGACAAAAGTGGGTATGGCTCAAGGCAGACTAAAAGCCTAGCTTGTGAGAAGCTCTGGGTTCGATTACTGGACCTTTACAACAAAAAGGTAAAAATAGAGTAGTTACAAACAAAGAACTTAATACAAGTGTGATCTGGGTTTGCGATCTTAAAACCTTTGTAGAGTTTATTTTCAGTTGAATAGTGGCTTTTCCATAGTTATTTTCTGTTTCATTACGCTAGAATTTGTAGTCATCAACTAAATGTAACTTGTGATTGTTTTGAATTTAGTTTGAAGTCTCATTTTACATATACTTGGAAAAATAAAGTACAGAATATATCCATCTTTAGTGCAACACAATAAACTTAAATATGAATTTTGTATTTATATATTAAATGATTTCAATTTCCAAAAAATTAAAATGAACTAGAGATATTTGTTTAGTAATGAAATGAGTCAAAAGTCAGGTGTCCAAAGATTCTAACTATAAACTTGGAAAACTTTGCAGAACCTTCCTCAAGTTCTACAATAGGTATTCTTCAGAGGTGTGGGAGACTTGATTAGAGTACTTTCCACATAAAGTCACATATTAACAAATGCTTCACTTAAAAACAATATTTACAGACAAGTTTGAAACATTTTATTATAAAAATAGCTGCAATGATTCTACTTATATATGAACCCCTAAAGTTTACAGGGAAGACTGAACACCTCACAGAAGACAGCCTGTCTACAAAGAGGGGCAGCGTGATTTGAGTGCACAAGCTCTTGGAACTTTGCAGACAACAAGCAGTACTTCAAGATCATAAATACCACTTCAGATACAATAAAGGTTGCATTATTGTTCCATCACTCGTCAAGCTGTATGAGATATTCTGAGTCAATGGGTACCACCTCTAAGATATTTTCTTTACCTGTTTATAAAGCAACTGCTCATTTTCTCTAGCATAACAGAACAGAACATCTGTAAGAATTTTTCTCACATTTTCTTGTTGGAAAAACTGCATTTCAGGAAACCTGAAAAAAAGAAAAAAATGAACACATATTTAACCTAAGTAGTAACTCCAGAAATAGCTCCAGATTCTCCTCTCTAAAAGGTTTTGAGGTCTGCGAAACATTTCACCTCAGCTCTGCTCAACGATTGATCTTGTGTTATTGATAGGATGAAAAAGAGGCAATCAAACAAGACTCGTGAAGTCCCTCAAGCACATGAAATCCTTTAACAGCTAAACGTTTCAATTTTTTCACTTACTTAAATAATTTCATGTAGAAGTTATAATGGTTAGCCCAGCACAGAGGCACATACCTGTAATCCCAGCACTCTGGGAGGCAGAGGCAGTAAGCTCTCTGATTTCGATACCTACAGCATAGAGGCTTAGAGAATTACTGAAAATGGCAAGTAATCTTCAGTGGAGTCTTTAAAGACCAGTAACATCTGACGGAATTCATACTATCATAGCTTACTGCTTCCTCTTTCTGAGATCTTAGCTGTACTGCACGTCATAGCCATCCACTGTTGGCTCGCTGTGAGTGAGTGCCAGCAATTTCTCTAAGTACAGACAATACTTATAGTTGAGCTAAGTTAGGCATCAATGAACAGTGAATTTTTAGGCCCTATTTAATTAATTAAGTCAATTTACTCAAAGTTTATGACTTTTACTTAAAAATTTCCTTTGATGTGCAGGTGACTTAGACTCAAGACTTTTCCACTTTTTTCCTTAGCACCAGGAGAACCTCTTTGGAACCCAGAAAACAACCAAGAATCTGAACAAAGTGAACACACATCTGTGCATGATCTTACTCTGAAAACCCTCCAGATATCTCAATTTGGGATATCCCAGATATTCCCATTTGACCATCAGACAGTAATCAGGATAAAGGATAAGTATATAATCAACCAAGTAAGCTGTTATACTTAGAGACACTTAGCCATTAAGGTAAGAAGAGAAGAATACTTTTGACTAAGAAAATTTTTCTGCCTTTCCATAATTACATGACTTAAGCGTATTTCTGCTGTTAAAATAGGGTGCAGGGACAAAATTTAAATCACCTGGCTCAATAATTTTGTGTCTTATTTTATTTTACTTTATTTTTTTGTCTATTTCATGGGAAAGTTCTATACACAGAGACAAAAATAAATAAGGTTTGATTGTTATAATACAATGATCATGGAAAAACAATAAAAATTGTTATACTCATTTTGCCTCATATGTCCATGAATAACATATAGTAAGTATTTGCCATCTGAATATGAAAAATTAAATTATATTACACACAATTCATGCTTTCATTTAAAGGCATACTAATCACTTGGGAAATTAAAAATGAGAGAGCCACAAGAATTAAAATTTGACTAGATAATTTAAATTGTTCATTTTTAGAAAATATCAATCAAGTAAAAATATGAGTTAGGCAGCAGCATATTACTCAGGAGTACATATATACTTCTACTCGCCAATGGTCAAATAAAAATTTATGGTACTTCATGAACTGAGAAGTATGATTTGTTCTTTAATTTCTGTTGAAGCATTAAGTAACCGAGGAAGAAATATACAGGATACCCTGAAAAAGAAACACAAGTTTCTGTTCTTTCATAAGTTAGAAAAACAGCTAATAGTCACAGAAATTTTTAAGTAAAAAAAAAAACAAAAACAAAAAAACCAAAAAAACCCAGAAATTATCCAGTCCTACTAAGAATAAATAGCAATAAACCTGAACCTAAAGAAATCAGTAATGGCCAGTGTAAGTGAGTAGGGAGCATTAGTACTATATCAGCCCATCACTATAGTTGCACGTACACTGGAGACATGCTCATCTAGGAAAATTCTTGATTCAGGATGCACAGAAGAATCAAATTCACTATGCTGATCAATACAGTGAGCAACAGCACATTTACTATAAGAAACACTTGCTGTAAAATCAATATGCAAGCTAAAACACATCATGTTATAGAAACAGACAACAAAGAGAAAGTACAGATCTGCCCTCCTAGGAATAGTCAGTGTTATCTTCTGTGATGTGGGATAATACTATAAACACTCTCAAGTGCTTCTATGCTCCTAAGAATTCCAGACACTTTTGTTTTGTCTTTAGACTTCCAGGTGAACTAGTATGGGTTTGAACTAGGTAAAGTAGTTTCAAAGTCAGTTTAGTCCAGTAACCATTAGAAAAGCATATCTAGTTTTAAATCATTAATAGAACACTGATCAAATTGAACACAATTTAAAAATTTGAAAGATGAATAATAGCCATATAAGTTAATGCAACGAAAGAAAACTAATAGTAACTCAGAAAAGATGTGATAATTAAAACATTAATATTGAGACCTTGTCACAGACATGAGAACAAGTTGTAGTGGCTTTGCTTGGCACAGTTCCAAAGACCCCAGACTGCCTAGCATGGTCTTTAGACACCCAGGTTTTGAGGCTTTGTATGACAAAGTTCCAAAGATCTCCAGCTGATCACCACTGCCCTTAAATATTATATATGTTCCAGGTATAATTTTGCCTAAAAACTCCTTTAAAATCTACCTTTTGTCCTAAAACTGACTTTCTTTCTATTTCTCAGCCCTAATGAAATTCACACTAGAAGAAAGTTTCCCACAGAGAATGTTGAAAGATGGGTCTGGACAAAGAAAGACTTGTGACAATAAGAGAGTCTTGGCTCTGTCTATTGTGTGTAGCCTGGAAGAAACTGCTTGAAAAGGAAGTTAGGACTTTCATATAACAGTACTTGGTTAGATATTGTTGGCTGTAGAAAAATAAAACTTGTTTCTCTAGAATCTACTTTGAAAGTAATAGAAGGTGGGCTTGGAATCTCATGCTTTACAAATAGTTTACATAAGCTTGGATAGCACACCTGTTGGTTTGGGACTGGAAGAAACTCAAGTTTTTTTCTGTGTTAAGGACATTTAGTTTCAAGCAGTATTACTATGAAAATCATGTAAACAAAATGGCTTTAGCCCAGGGAAATATATTATTAAACTTCCCTGAGTATTGTTTAAGGAATAATAATCAGGTCATGTGGACCAGTGCTTGGAAATTGACTGATTATTGCTATACACCTTATTATGTAGGTTATACAGAACAGTTTGTATTTATTTTTAGATTGCTTTCTTGCTTTGTTAATTTTAAAGGCTCTATTGATTGTAAAAGATGAGAAAATCATGATGTAAACCGTAATGTAAAAACTGAATTTCATTTTAAATAAAATACTGCAGTTGGCTCAAGGAGCAGAAAGCAGAAGAAAATAAAGTTCTCCTGGGCTAGAAGACCTGTCAGTTTGCACCACATTTTATGCCTGAGCCAATATTTCCTTTCTCCTCAGTTCCTAAACTTCTAAGTTCCTTTAGCTAGCTCTTCAAGCAAAAGTTGGTTTCCCTTAACCAGCTCTTCACTGCCTGCTCAATTCTCCGTACTGCAGAACCACAAAGACTTTTTCTTCTCTCTTCCCTAAGCTAGACTACTGGAAGACCTTAAAAGTTCCTGATCGAGTCAAAACAAAATACCAAGTAGAAAAATAAGAGGGAAGGAAATTCAAAATCTATTTACGGAGTAGAGAGAAATGTAATTGTTATATTAAGGAAAAACCAAAGTCCATGAAAATTTACTTTTATATTTGGCCAGAAAATGAAAACAGAATTGGAAGATAATTTTGTAATACTACTTAAAAAATCTTTAGGATTAAGCAATGGTCATATTAAAACACACAGTGTCATCTAAGGGACCTATAGAAAATCCCATTTAGCGCCAACATAGCCAAACTAAACAAGATAATCATAAGCAAAAAAGAGGAACATTATATTTATCATACGGGATGATTTCAAACAATACCAGAAAGCAACAATAATTAAAGCAGTATGATATTGGTATAAAAACAGACACATCACCAACAGAAGAAAGCATCTGGTTTTTGACAATGGCACAAAGAATAAACAAAGGGGAAATAATAATCTCTTAAATAAAGAGTGTTGAGAACATCAGTTATCTTTAGGGAAAAGATTAAAATTGGGCCTTTAGATAAAACAAAACAAAAAAACTTCACAAAAATCTTAGAAAACTTTTTTAATGGACAAATTTTAATATAATGCCCCCAAAAGAAAATGTATGAGAAAGGTTACAATGGTATGGGCAATGATTGTTTTTAGACTTGACTCTTGAGGTGCTGTCAAAAACCAAAACTTAAAAATGGACATTATAGTATACAGATTAACAGAAGTAAGCACACGAAATATCTGTGTAGGGCCAAGGGTTCCATTTTAAAGCACCAAACAAAATTTACAGGTCCTGTACGACAAAGGAAACAACACACGTTCAGGGAGAACTGATGGAATGAGAAAAAAATATGTGAAATCCATACATTTAAAAAAATTACTCTAATACACAAAAGGTCTGAACAGACATTTCTCCGGAGAAGACACACAGTGACTAACAGACATATAAAGTACTCTATACTTCTAAGCAGTTAGGTATCTATAGTAAGGGAGACATCACTACACATGACCCAATATATATTCTGAAAAAGGCAAAACTATGAAGTATTATTGATAGTGTGCAAAGAATAAAACCCCTGACCATTGTTTGATGGCAATGTAAAATAATACTGTCAATATAAAAAAATGTAGAAAGCATTATCAAAAATAAAAAATAAAACTTCTTCACACTGACTGTAAGATTTGATATATCAAAGAAATATCTGCACTCCTAGTTCCACATAAAATATTTGCCAAGTTATCTTGTCAAGCTAAATATATACCAATGGATGAAAGGTTGAGAACAAATGTATTATGCATATATAATGGATTATTTTTCAGAACTAAAACAGGAAAAAAATTCTAGTAGTTTTAATATGATAGAGCAGGAGGGAGAGTGGAATTGGGAGGAGACTATAATCAGGACATTAAGTAAACAAATTAAAAATAAAAAATTTTAGAAAAACTAAGAGGGGGATGGAAAACAGGCTAAGAAACAAGCTATGAAAAGAAAAGAAAAGTCTACATGCTCTCACTTGTATATGCAATTTAAAATAATGGAACTCAAAGAATCAGATAGTTAAAGGATGAGGATGTAGTTTAGTAGTACACCTATATAGTACTCGACTTCCAAGCTACAACAATAACAACAACAAAACAACCACAAACCTGTGTGTGTGTGTGTGAGTGTGTGTGTGTGTGTGTGTGTGTGTGTGTGTGTGTGTGTGTGTGTGTAGTTATGTGCATATGACTGCTGGTATGCACAGAGGACAAACACATGGGATACTCTGGAGCTAAAGTCATAGGTAGCTGTGAGGAACCTAATGTGGGTGCTGGGAATTGAACTTAGGTCCTCTAGAAGAACAGTTAGTGCTCTTGATGGCTAAGCTATGTCTTGAGAAACCAGTACTCACAATTCTTAAATTGTATATCCTTACACAACTAAATGTGAGTCACCAAAAACTTGGAAAAGTTTTCAAATATGTAATTTCAAAAGTTAATTCAAAATAAAAACCATAATGAATTCAAAGTGTTTCTGGCAATCAGAATACTTCACTGTGGACAAATAGGTAAAGCATCTTAACTCATGTTTTTAGTCAACAAAGACACACAAAGATACACACACACACACACACACAAACAAACACACACACACACAGAGAGAGAGAGAGAGAGAGAGAGAGAGAGAGAGAGAGAGAGAGAGAGAGAGAGAGAGAGAGAGAGAGGAAAATAAAAATATTTCCTGAGCAAGAAAAGGGTTAAAAAAAAAAAGAGTAAAACAATGAAAGGCTTTGTCACTGAACTATAGTACATAATTAGGTAATCAGAAGTATTAAAGCAGACAAATCATAGGGCCCAGATGAATTAGTGAAGACACAAGTATTCAATAAGATGCCCCAGGGGGATAAATAAAGCCCCTGGTAAAGGTTTATAGTCATGAAGCAGGACAAAAAGCACAGAAGGACGGGAAGAAAAAAAATAACTGATGTTATACCCAATATTTCAAAAACAGAAAATCAAAATAAGCACTCATCCGAACTTGAAAATGAGCTGATGAAAACTCCCTGGTATACTATTAACCACCGAAATAACTATAATAGTGTACTGTGGTTTATTGTTTTACTAAAGAAAAATTAAAAGATTAGCCAAGATCATATGAAGAATAGTCTAACACAGAATGAAAGCCATGAATTTGAGGGAGAGTGAAAAAAGAGTATTAGAGAGGGTTTTAAGAGAGGAAAGTGAAGGGAGAAATGTAATCAAATTATAAAACAAACACAAATGATAATCAACAAATCTTGAGGTCTGAAAGCAAGATGCTGTTTAAAACAATGTTGGAAAATCTTTAGGACTTTGAAGCCAGAAGGCTCTTCAGGAGAAAAGTACAGCGCATATGAAAAAGGCTGGTAAAGATAGCTCAGGAAACAGTCTGTCAGGGAGCGCATCAGTGACAATATGGAAAACAGGGCAGGAAGAAGGGAGGAAAGGATTCCCTTCTCTGTAGGGCAAATAGTCTAACAACACTGCAGCCTCTGATTGTATGGAAACAGAAAACACACCTAGTAAGCTAGGTGACCTTGCTGAAGAGAATCCAGGCACAGAACTCAAGAAGTAATCTCATGGCTCTTGCCATCCAGGGCAGGATGAACAAAGACAAGGCAGAAGGAAGAACTGGGAAGCATGCATGTGCAAGAATCTGCTGACTTTAAAAAGCTTCTGCTTCTCAGCCTCCTCGATCAGCAAATGATGCTAACATTATGGCACTGCTTCTTGGCAAAATAAAATCTAGGACACAGGCAGAAAATAAAGAGTAAAGATGAACCAGAAGCATGATGATGAAACCCGTTTGTAAGATAAAACTTCAGAAAATTCTGCATTCCGGAAAAATGGCTCCTGGAAAGAGTTAAGAAGTGTGCCTCACAGAGCTTCAAAATGTAACCTTCAGCCCCACACAACAATTACTTGGTCTAAAATGTCAAGACTTCAGAGTTGAGAAACATTGATTTAAAAATAGAAATTTTGTCACTGCTTTCTAAATAAACTACAATATGAAGATAAACTTATGATCTGTCCAATTTGCTTCATAGATGCTTTGTGCACAGAAAGTGCTCAATAAATATTACTTAAACTGAAGAAGTCTTCAAGGAATTAAGTAGATGAATTAGGAATTAACCATATAGATGCTTACCAGGGGAAGACTATGAAAATACACAGGAATTTTGAGCCAGGAACAAATTAGAAATTTGTAAATGACTTTAAATGATAATTCACATTAAAATATGTGTGGCACATATAAAAGAATTGGCAGTCTTTATTAAAATCTTCAACTTCTATAACAGGAGGGAGTCATAGTAATTTATAAAAAAAGTAATTCTTAAAAGAACAAATATACTTACAAAGAAACAACCCAGTGTAAAGAAAATGAAAGCCTTGGATGGGCAGATGAAGCTGAAGAATAGTTTGAGTAGAGTTTTGCTGTCTTCAATTTGCATTTAAAATTAAGAATATGTGCCTTACAGAGGAAGTAGCTTCTGATTTTTTTTTAAAGTTCCAGAAATGAACATGGGAAGTTGTTATAATGTCATATCATGAGGAGAAAAATTATCAATAGTCTAACAAGAAACATGAGGGATGAAAATTGCCAGAGTTGAGAAGGCAAGTGTAGGTGTAAAATGGCAGAATGAACCAAGAAAGAACAGGTGAGGTAAGATGTGAGGAGAAGATGTGAGGAGACAGTAAATGTCACTATTGTAAAACGAAGTTATCATTTCCACTTCCTTCTGGTCCTGCTAAATTGTGAGTCATACACTGTACCCTCTGCCCTGTTCTAATTGATCCTCCGAGTCTTTCCAAACAGAACTATAAAAGTGAAAAATTAGGGGGGAAAAGACCTATGGGAAGACATAAGTACACTGTGTATGTAAAACTGTGTCAGAAATGAAAATACAGACAGTATTTTAGTTTAAATTTAAGAAAGAATTTTTAAAGGAATTCAAATCATTCTTCCTGATGATGGACCAAAGTAGCTTCAAATCCAGATCTGTTTGGATGTAATAAAAACATTACTGACAGACTACAAGTAGCCTTCACACCAGAGATGCACAGAGGTCTTAACATATGTAAATTAATAAATTCACCATATAAATAAACTGAAAGAGAAAACTTGGTCATTTCATTAGAAGTAGAAAAGGCCTTCGTGAAAATCTAACATATTTTCATGATAACAGTCCTGGAAAGAGAGATACCTAAACATAATAAAGACAGTTTACAGCAAGCCCATAGCCAACAGCAACTTAAATAAAGAGAAACACAAAGCAACTCCACTAAAATGAGGCTTTCTACTCTCTCCATAGTACTTGAAGTCCTTTTTTGTTTAGTTTTGTTTTACTTTTAAAAACACGGTTTCTCTGTGTAGCCTTGCCTGTCCTGGACTCCCTTTGTAGATCAGGCTGGCCTGGAACTCACAAAGATCTGCCTGGCTCTGCCTCTCTGAGTGCTGGGTTTACAGGTGTGCACCACTATGCACAGTCCACAATATGTGGAGGGATAAGGATAGAGCAGATAGAGCAGAGACTGAGGAATGCCCAACCAATGCCTTGCTCTACCCAAGACCCACCCCAATGGAAGAGAGCCAACCTCTGCTACACTTGCATGCAAGAGCCTATCAGAGCTGTCCTCTGAGAGACTCGATCAAGCAGCTGTTCAAAACAGATGCTGAGGCTCACAACCAAACATTGGGTGAAGTGTAAGGAGTCTAGCAGAAAAGTGTATGGAAGGAAAAAAGGGCCTAAAGGCAACAAGAGTTCCACAAGAAGACAAACAGAGCCAACTAACCATGGCCCAGAGGGGCCTGTGGAGTCTGAAGCACCAATGCATGTATTGAACCTAGGTCTTTTGCACAGATGTAGCAGATAGGCAGCTTAGGCTTTTTGTGGATTCACTAGAAAGGGTAGAGGAGTCTGTCTCTGACATGGACTCTGTTGCTTGCTGTTTGATCACTTCCCCCTGACAAGACTGCCTTGCCAGGCAACAGGGAAAGAGGACGAGCTCAATCCTGATGTGACTTGATGAGCTGGAATGGGTGGGTAAGGGGGGCATCCCCTTTTCTGA
This sequence comes from Acomys percivali, assembly GCA_907169655.1. Lineage (NCBI taxonomy): Eukaryota > Metazoa > Chordata > Mammalia > Rodentia > Muridae > Acomys > Acomys percivali. The sequence goes on along the minus strand of OU015751.1, from coordinate 27,390,964 downwards.
CAAATGGGGGAGGGGGATGGGGAAGGGAGGATGTGACTGGGAGGAGAGGAAGGAAGGAGTATGACCAGGATGTAAAGTGAATAAATGAAAAAAAAAAAAAAAAAAAAAACCTATTCTGAGATTCCATCTTAACCCTGTTAGAATGTCGAAGATTAGTAACACTAGTGACAGCGCATGCTGATGAGGAGAAGGAAAAGGGGGAACACTTCTCCATTGCTGGTAGGAATGCAAATTTGTACAGCCACTATAGAAATGGAAAGGTAGTTCCTCAGGCAGATAGGAATCAATCTATCTCAGGATCTAGCTATACCACTGTTAAGCATATACCCAGAGGATACTTCATCCTCCATAGAGACACTTGCTTAACCATGTTCATTCCTGTTCTATTTATAACAGCCAGAAATTGGAAATAACCTAGAGGACCCTCAACAGAAGAATGGAAAAGAAATCGTGGTACATTTACACAGTAAAGTATTACTCAGCTATTATCAAAATTAAATCATGAAATTCATAGGTAAATGAGTAAAACTAGGAAAACAATCATCCTGAGAGATATCTCAGGCCCCAAAAGACAAATATGGTATACATTCACTTTTATATAGATATTAACTGTAAATGATAAAGAAGCTACAAACCTATAGAACCAGAGGTTAGGCACAGAGCAAAGGATTAAAGTAGACAGATAGATCTCCTTAAGAAAGGGAAATAAAATAGTTACAGGAGGATGAATATTCTGGAATGGGAGGATCAAGATAGAGGGGAGCAAGGAGGGCAAGGACAAGGGAGGGAGTACATGGAGAGATACCTAAATTAGGGGGCACTTAGCATGCGCGCGCGCGCGCACACACACACACACACACACACACACACACACACACACACACACACACACACGAATTTGACCTAAATGAAATCTCCAAATATTGAGGAGACATGGCCCCAACTGGATATCTCTTTTCACCAAATGAAGCTTCCAGAACTGGGACTGGATTACAACTAATTGATATGTTAGCCAGAGAGGTCCCATAAGAATCTCCAAAGTACCCATCCTGTTGCCAAGACAATAGGTTGCTATGCACAAACTGACAGCAAGGCCATGTTGATGGAGACAACAGCTATATAAATTACTGAACATAGAAAATACATCCCACTCTTAGGCATATACCCAAAGGACACTTCATTCTATCAGAGAGACATTTGTTCAACCATGTTCAATCTAGCTGGTATCTACATAGAGCTTTCACACCTACAATCTAGTACTCTGCACATTACCAAAGAGAAACATAAACGCTAATCCAGCCACAAACCCTTAGTTTGACAGTGGCATCCTGCCTGGAAGATGTGCTAGTGTAATGGCACAAAGCTTGTGGGAGTAATAAGCAAATATCTGATTTGACAGAAGGCCCACTCTAGGAGATGAAACCCATACCCCAAACTGCCCTGAAACTAGCCCCAAGACCCGGAAAAACCAAGATACTACTCTTAAAAAGCAAAACAATCACAGCAATAAAATGACTCCTAATGACATTCTACTGTATTCATACATCAGTGTCTTGTTCAGCCACCATCAGAGAAACTTCTTAAAAGCAGAGACTCACAACCAGGAATTAAGCAGAGAAATAAGATATCTTAGACCATTCTACCTTAAATGGGAGTTCTCCATCAAATCCCTCCCACCCTGGCTCCTGGAGCCCATCTAAAGCTGAGGTGGAAAGAGCTAAGAGCCAGAGGGGAAAGCAGATTCCAAGAAAAAAAAAAATCAACACAATCAAAGCATATATGAACTTGCTGAGTCTGCGACAGCATGCACAGGGCTTGCACAGGTCTACCCTACACCAGGTTCTTTGCTGGTATAATGGCTTCTAGTTCAGTGTTTTTATGGGATTCCTAAGTGTGTGAACAAGTGAATCTGTTTCTTGTGCCTTCTCTTGGTCTCTTTTCCTTCTATTCATTTTGTTTTATTCCAATGTGTTACCTCTTAATTCATTTATTTTATTACTACGTCTTATAAGCCTGTTTGTTTTCTAATGAGAGACAGACAGGGAATGGCTCTGGATGGGAGGGGAGGTAGGGAGGAGCTGTGAGGAGAAAAGGGAGGATGAACTGTAATCAGGATACAGTATTATTTGAGAAAATAATTTATTTTCAATAAGAGACCCACAAAAAAACAATACCAGTATAGAAAAATATTTATTTCTAAGTTATGTATGCAACAATAATAATTATTTTGTGTTTACCTTGGAAGTAAAATGAGGAACGACTATGGGCCATTGGACAGAGGAACACTTTCGTCTATTCCTGAAAATCTGCCCCCTCCCCTTTTAATATTTAAAACACACACACACAGGTTGCTGACAACTCATAGAGAGCGGCTTGTGTTGTAGTTTTCACATTCTCGGCTGTGAACAAGTGCATATGTGAGGGCTGGTCGTGCATGCACAAGTGTGTACTTTGTCTGCATGAAATGAAATCATAACATGAAGCACACCCCCTCACTCATGTGTGCCTGCAGTCCACCTCAAGGAGACTGAAAATATAAATACAAGCTGCTATTTTGGTGTGATCACATGAATATGGCAGCTTGTATTTTTTTCCCCTGTAACATTTTAACACTGGGCAGATTGTCTGCATTAACACACACCAAAATCAATTCTGCTTTGAAATTGCTTGTAAAATCCCCCCTTCCCCAGAGAAATTTGCGTTTAATTTAAGTGAAAACTAGATTCTAAAGGAAGCTGTACAAAAACTTCCACCAGTTAGGACATTCTTGAAGTTCTTTTGCAAAAAAGGGAGCAAACGGGAAGGTAGACTTTATATTTAAAAGAGTAACAATTAAATAAATTTACTCTGTAATATCATTTAGATAGTATTAACATAACATGCTTTTTCAACAATGGTCTATTTGCTATCATCATACCACAGCATAATAGAAATTAATTACAGTTGACCAAAACTATGTAAGTCTTATACATTATAAAAATCAAGTATTTCTCAATGGAAGGGAAAACAATATAAACATTCAGTATATGCCACACTTATATATCAAATATGAATAAAGTAAAAAACATATCCATACAGTATACTATACAAAAATAAGATTCAATTATCAATATAGTCCTGCTCAACAAAAACTTCTGAGAAGTTAAAATGGTCTATATAGGTCTTCCCAATAAAAAAGTTATTAAGATTTAAATGCTGTTAATATAAATTAAGACTTGATTTTAAAATTCTATCTCAAATTCACTTAAAGTCACAGATACTTGGTTTCTAACAAAATGACTAGTACATATCTACATTTTAAAGAGAATTTTACAATCAGTAACTAGTCTTCAGAATAGCAAATGATAATTTTTTAAAAGTGAGGTTGGAAAGTTGTTTGCTTGGCCTATATAAAAATTATACATATATATATGTGTGAATATATAAAATCAAGCTCTAATATAAAAATACTTTTAAAAACAAAGTGAAAATGACTAACTGCATCATGAAGACTCACACAGGAGACAGAGTAATCTGAAATGAAACCTTTTATTGAGAAAAAAGAGGACCAAAACTTAAAGATAATGACCAGCAAACCCTGCAGACAAGTAGGCAAACTTTTAAATATGACTGAAGTTACAAAGAATTATAATCATCTACTTTAGAAGACAGAATACATGTAAAGAGAAGAGGAGACTATTTGGCAAATGCTTGTAATATGTTAATCTGCAAATGGTGTTATAGATGCTGTGTATTTTTAGAATAGACCTTGATAGACCAAATAACATACTTCTTTGGCATCTAATATGGAAATTCTATTGCATCTTGAACTCACTTACTTTAAAAATAATGTTGAAATTTAAAACTGTTAACATTGGAGCTTTTGAATTAAATGTGGCACATTTTTAAAGGACAATCTAAACTCTAAAATATAAATTCTAGAAATTGAACATTCCTTGACTTACCATGTATCTAGGTTTGTTTCTATAATAAAAATGGGGTTATTTACAACTTCATTAGGCAGAGGTAGGGAATAATTAATTTGAAATGAACACAAACCTCTTGAAGTAAAAATGGAGTAGTGGGTTGAAAGGGTAATAGTTTAGGAGAAAAATACTTACCACAGTGAATATCCACATCAAATAAACTAAACAATCGAACTATCTTAACTTAGACTAGAAGGCTGATCCTAGCACTACTTATTAATGTGTGAATGTCTTCTAGGGTTGAAGATGTTCAGAGTACAGTGAAGGCTAAGAAGCACTGACTGTCAACTTATCACAGTCAATGGATGTTTATTCTGCATCATTTGGCAATGCATTTTGAAACAACAACAGCAACAAAAAACTAAAAGCAAACAAACAAAAACACTACAAAAAAAACAACAAAAGTGCTTTATCAGAGCCTATCACTGAGGTGGAAAGCAGACACAGACTAACAGCAGAGGTCTGGGACACACTGCTCCTCCCAGGGCACCATCCATCTCATTCAATGTTTTTCCCTATTAGACTTGAACTTACTGAGTAGATGTCATACTTATTTTGGTATCTACAATGTCTGAAACCCTTGGAGGTCAACAAAATTTTCATAAATGCATATGAAAGAATGAAATACATGTAAGACCAAAGCTAGATATCACCAGAAAGTTATAGGAAAAAGTCTATAAATTATAAAATAGGTACTTAAAACACCCAAATGTAAAGCTATAAAATGTGTCATGGACATGGTGAGGATGAACTCAGGATGCTGAACGCCGCGGACTCAACAGCAAGGAGAGGGTTTAAGTAGAATGAGAGGCACAACCAGTTCTTGGAATAATGACAAAAAATAATATCGTGAGAGGGAACTAGATGTTTGTTATAGAGCTGGGAAAATCCTTTTTTTTTTTTTTTTTTTTTTTTTTTTTTTTTGGTGGCCCCAAACAATCAAGAGTAGAAAATACCTAAAATGGATTCAATGAGAACAATTAAACATCAGCCTATAGATAGGTTAAAAAAACTCTAAGCACAGCAGTAACAAATAAACTAATGAATAAGAAAAAATGCATGTAGTAACTCATAATTTGTATTTAAAAATGTAAAATGGGCATCATCAGCCTATTCACTCCTATCTTTAATGCAGCTTCAGTTTAAGTCACTAGTATCCTTTACCCTCTACAGACTCCTAAAGAACATTATTCTAGGGCTGGAGAGATGGCTCAGAGGTTGAGAGCACTGACTGCTCTTCCAGAGGTCCTGAGTTCAATTCCCAGCAACCACATGGTGGTTCACAACCATTTATAATGAGATCTGGTGCCCTCTTACATACACATATATGTAAATAAATATTATTTTAAAAGAAACTATTCTAAACACAAGACAGAATTATCGTTCAATAGCTGCCTACTACAAATGGAACCAAATTTGAAGTCCTTACTATGTCCTAAACATGGCTTGCCTGAAGACTCCCTTTTTTTTTTTTAGATTCCCTTCTTTAAACTACTTGGTTCTAAGTAATACCTAATTTAATTTTGTTCCTCAACACTCACGTTCACTAGGAATTTTTGCAAAGTTGTTCCCACTGCTGGAAATATTCTTCTGCTACTCTCTAAAGTGGTTATAACGAAACCTTTTTCACATCTCAGTACAAATGTCACCTCCTCGGCGATGACTTCTCTGGCCACTGCTCCTAAAGCAAACAGAACTGGAGCTACTCTCTGTGCTGACCCACTGTTGTACATTACTTTTCCAAAACAATTATCGTTCTTAACAATTCTGCATGTTTTATAAGTGCTTACTGTCTTTTCTTCCTTTCCAGCACATGGAAATACATTCTGTGATTACAGACTTCTCTTATTCACCAAGAATCTGCAACATGATACAATATGTGTTTTAAAAACACAAAAGTCTTAAGTAACTACTTAAGAAAGTACAATTTCTATGATCTGTAATATTTTTCTTCCATTGTATTACTGGTTGTTTTATAGAATCAAATGAAAATGATAGATTTCAAATCACTTGGAGCTAGGGATGGTGGGTCATGCCTTTAATCCCAGCTTTTGGGAGGAAGAGGCAAGAAGATGATGAGTTTAAGATCATCCTTGACAATGAAGGGAATTCAAAACCAACTAGGGCTAAATGTGACCCTGTTTCAAAACTAACCAGTGATCACCACCATTACCAGATGTAAACTGGTAATAATATTTAAGTTACTAGATTTTGGTGATTTTGCAATTTGGTAACTTTCAAGTAAAACTAGCTAGTTTACCTTCAAGACTAATTAAGTTTTCTGCCATTTTTTCTTGTTTTTTAGTTTCTATTTTGTTTATTTTGTCTGAGATAGAATATTGCCATACAAGCAAGGCTAGCCTGGATTTTCCAGAAGTCTCTCTTTCTAAGCCTCTGCAGTACTGGAATTCAAGAAGTGTGAAATTTGAAGAGATGCATGGCAATTTCCTCTAATAAATATATACATGATATGTATATTATATAAAATTAAATATATTATACATTATATAGTATATTATATAAATTATAAAATGATTCTATTTATACTAATTATATTGATGTTATTGAAATTGTTTTATAATTATATCATCATAAATTTATGGTATTTATACTGATTGTAATAACATAAAATTATATATTATAGATTTTATTATGTAAATATACTGTATAATGTAAATATATAATGTATAATATCACATAATTTATTACATGATATATAATATAAATAAATTTATGTTATATTATATATACATACATATAATATAAAGAGACTTCAAGGAGAGTTAGAGATGGATCACGTAAGCTGCCCTCTAAACTATGAACTACAGGCTCCCCCAGACACCTACCCGCAATCTTGTACTTGCCTTCAAACATACTAGTAGGGGGGAAACAACCTAGGAGAAAAGTTATTTATATATATATATGAATATCTTATGTTTTCAGGGGAAAAAACCTGGAACACAGCAAATCACAATGGGTAGAACAACACACTTTTCAAGATCTAACAGTTTCGGACACAGCCACAGAGAAATAGTTGAGGTCTGTAAGCAAAATGATGAACAAGCTTTTATGTGGGTCACTTGTAACAGTTTATACTCCTCACTCATTTAATATTTCTCTGGACCGTTCTGGTGTCCTATGGTTTCTGAATATGTTGTTTTAGGCCAAGGCTATGATGACCCCTCCACTTCCATTTAATATGTACAGAAAGATGAGTTAAAATTCTTCTTATGAAGAAGGGCATACTGGTGCATGGCTGTAATCAACGTACTTGGGGAGGCAGAGGCAGGTAGATTTCTTTGAGTGGGAGGCCACCCTGGTTCACAAAAGTGAGTCTAGGACAGCCAAGACTACACAGAGAAACCCAACCTCAAAAAACCAGAAATAAAAAAAAGAACATAACAAACAAACAAACAAAAAAAAAAACAATCACACACACAAAAAATTTCTTCTTCTGAAACATAATAGCTTTGTTAAAATCAAACACTGCTACTAACTGGCAAGTAACATTTATTATCATGAGGCCTGTTCTACTGACACTGATTACCAAGATTCCTAAATAGTCAATTGGAAATACTTTTATTTTTTTTACAGGCCTCATATGTGCCAATACAAAGGTGCTTCAATTTCTGAAAATAGTCACTAAAGAGTCCAAGTACTGCCTTGCTATCTCCGACAATAGTTTTTTTTTTTTTTTTTTTGGGAAAAAAAAAATTGGGTGACTCCTAAACTGCAAGTCACAACCAAAATGCTTCTAACTCCACATATTAGCTGTAGTTTAGTTCATCAATCAACTCCTGATTCTTTGAATTATTGTCACTTTTAAGCAGAAATTTCCATCTGATTCTTCAGTGATTTTGGGCTTAAATGAAAGATTTGAATGTTAGAAAGCTAAAGGCCCTGACCTTGTTATCAACAGAACTACAAAGGAGAAACAGCAACAGGTTTAGTATTTCTATCAGGCTCTCTTGTGGCCTCATAGTGTCTGTAGCTATGATAACTAATTCTACTAGCACTTTTGTAATAGCTTAGACACAAGGTCCTCTAAAGCACTACTTTGCATGCATGGTGAGCATTCCTAAGTTCAAAACCTTAAATCCAAAATTTAGGGTGTATTGAAAAATATTCAAAAACTTTTAAATTTTGGAACATTTAGGATTTGGAACTTGGAAATTAGAGATTATTAACTAGCAGAAACAGTCCAAAATATGGCACACTCAGGTTCCAAGGGCTGTGGTAGCATACACCTCTGACTCCAGCACTTAGGAGGCAAAGACAAGAGGATCTCTGTGAATTCAAGGCCAGACCTGTTACAGAAAGAGTTCCAGGACAGCCAGGGATACACAAAGAAACCCTGTCTTGACAAACCAAAAAAACAAAGTTGGCAGGTACTACTATTATTGCCATTTACAGAAGAGGACGTGGAGCCAGAGAATGCTGAGAGTAATTTGCCCATAGTTTTGACACACATTTCCTAGAACTCAAGATTTCTGAGATAAATCCCATGTATTTCACATTAGATGGCATACAAAAATGAGGTCTCATTTGTAAGAGTGAGAGAAATTTACTATGCAACAAGAAGTGGCCTTTCAATAAGTAAGTGCCAAGTGGACAAACAGAAGAGGTACACCTGAATAGCATCCATAGAAAACAGGAAGGTAACAGCAAATGAACAGAGGGAGGGTGCAGAGTAATTTGGCTAGAAGGTAATGAAAAATATACAGAGATAAATTGTCCAAGTGTTTACCAATATAAATGATCACACGATACCACCCTTTCAGCATCATATGAAATATTAGAAACTGGTAACATTCTCTGATCAATATGAAGTTTATCTTGAATTGAAATCTTCAAGAAAAAGACCTATAGAATGAAAATTTATTTAAAACATAATTTTGCATCAAAGCAAGTAGAATACTGCAGTCAACTGAGGCTCCTCAAAGGATCTTATATTTTGTTAAAATTATAAAGTAACACCATTTTGAATTAGTGAACAAAACATTGCTCTACATACGTTCTTTTGACATCTTGCTCAATCATGGATCGCAGCTCTTTATCTTGAAAGAACTTGTTCCAAAGACTCTGGAAAAAAATGAGAATAACCTAATTAAAACAATCTCATTTTGCTTGACTTTTATGACTTCAGTTTAATAATTTATGTGATGGAATTTATTCTTTTCTAAGCTGTCATTTTAGATTTCTCAGATAGAAAACCTGAGATCGAAATAATTTTTATTAAAACCAAGTCTAATTCAAATACATGCAATTTTTCAGTCCCTTACTATATGCACTTCTGAAGTTTCCTTCATCTCTGTAGGATGAAGGGCACTTCCACTGCTCTTTTCAAATCTAAAAGGCATTTACATGGGTTTTCAAAATGGAAAGTCTAAAATTACTTAAGGGTCAGGTAAAGTGGCTCATATCTTTAATCTCCTCAGTCTGAGGTAGAAGGAGGCAGATCTCTGTGAGTTTGAAGCCAGCCTGGTCTACAAAGAGAGTTTTACTCTACACAAGGCCATGTAGTGGGACTTTGTCTCAACAAAACAAAGGAATAAAACCAATCATCCAAAAATTAGTTAATATTTGATGTTACTATGATAAAGTTTATGCTTTAGAAAAAAATGCTAATATACCTATAAAGTGAGATGAAAATTCTTGTCTTAGTTAAGTATAGAGATGTAGAGCAGTAACAAGTGAGTAAGTTATAAAGCAGAAACTGTCCCTAACTTTCCTGGAGTGTGAGCTTCTTCAGAATCACCCCAGGCAGTTGCTTCTTTGTTCCAGGGCAGTCTGCTAAGTGGATACTCCTAAGGTGGTCCTTAGTGACTTTCCTCTCCACTGTATCCAGATGTTCTTTCATTTTAGAGTTAGTTGTTAAAAATTCCTTGCTCTTCTGGCTAGTGCCATTCCTGCTAATACACAGACACAGACACAGACACAGACACAGACACAGACACAGACACACACACACACAGACACACAGATACCCCCCCCCACATTTACCTCAGGTGGTCAGGCATGGAGGCACGTACCACAAAATTTAATTTTGAACATGAAAAATTAATTAGACTGTGTACAAAGCCTACGCTTAGCAGTGAATTATTTAGACTGAAAGTTAGCCAGGGACAAATAAACAGTCCATTTATTTCCCTATGTTCTAATGGATCAATGTTTTTAATTAAATTAGCCAAATTCTGGCAAATTTTCCATCAAGGAAAACAGTCCAAGAAAACAGGTAGCCAATTTTATACTGAAACACAGCTCATGTTAACGTCAATATGCTTAAAGTCAAAATCAACTGTATAAGTTTATTAAACAATAAAATATACTTTGAAAGATAACAGCCAGACTAAAATTATTATTCACTTTTCAAAAATAGATCATTCCTACACTTAAAAAGTAGGAAATAACTTATAATACTGTAGATAACTCAAGAGAAATTGCTACAATGTAGATCCTGACAGTTCTCAAAAGCCCTTGTGTTAAAGGCTTGTTGGCTTAGCACTATGGAGGTGGTAGAATCTTTAAGAGCTGGGCCGGTAGGTGCTGATACCTCCGCAGATGCAAGCATGAAAAGCTAAGGTTGACTCCTAAGCATCCACAGCCAAAGCTGAGCATCACCTGTTGTGGCTGAAACTCCAGCACTGGGGAGCAGATAGGTGGCTCCTCCTCGTCAGATAGTCTAGCTGAAAGCAAGCTTCAGCTTCAGAGAGACCTTGTCTTAAGAGAATAAGGCAAAGAATGAGAAAGCAGGAAATACTATCCACCTCTGACCTCTAGGGGTGTGCATATGTGCATGTACCATTGTAACACACACACATAACCACACACACACACAGAGACACACGTATGAGTTCATATGCATCAGGATTTAGGTAGTTCAGTTCAGTGTTTAGGAAAATGAAAACACTGAGCATGAAATACACTGTTGGCATAGCAGTTTTCATATAAGGTTCCTTTTACCTTACACAGATGACATAAGTCATTAAAACATATTTTTCAGAATGAAAATAAGGTTGAAATAAGAATAGAGAAGGCGGCTGATGAGATGACTCAGAAAAGCCTTGGCTGTTCTTTCAAAGGCTTTGGTGTGGTTGCGAGCACCCATACAATGGCCCACGGTTATCCATAACTTCAGCTCCAGGCAGTCTTCCATGCTTTTCTGGCTTCCATAGGCAAAAGACACATACATGGTGCATAGACATACACACAGGCAAAACACATACAAAGAAAAATAATAAAGAGGAACTTTACTCCTTCATCTTGTGAAAGGGGATTGTTGATCATCAGATCCTGTTGGCCAACAACTTTCCTTGGATTTGTGATATGCTGGCAAAGAAAGAGATAGAGAGAAAAATCAGAGCCTAGTGCAATTTAAAGTCAACATATGAAAATAATTACATTAGCTATATTTACTTACTATTTCTTTAATATTGCTATACCATGCTCTTAGTTCTTTAATTCTATTCGTCCATTGACTTTTATCTTGAGGAAGAACACAAAGAAAGAGCTATTGGGAGGAAGGGAGAAAAGAAAACTGTGTAAGAACAAAGTCTACTAAGAGTAAAACCAGGCAAATATGACTGTTTGAAAAGTTAAAGAAATGCCATTTTCATGACATGTCCCATTGAATATAATCATTCCAATTCCCAATAATATGTTCATGGATATTTTAATAATATGGTTATACAATTAAAAACTAAATAATCAAAGGTTAAAAGCCAGAATTAAAACATTAACCCACAAAAAAAGATTTACGCTTTCTTTAAGAATTATTCAAACAAAGAGAAAATAACTCCCAGAGGTTCAAGTCTAACCTACCTGGGAATGCTAGGAAGTTACTGCTTGCAACACATGGCAAGCAATTCCTAGGTTTGAGGTTTTTTGTTTGTTTGTTTGTTTGTTGTTTTGTTTTAAGACACAGCAATCTCAGGACTGAGGGCATAGCTAAAGAAGGGAAGCTGTTCCTTTTATGGAGGAAGAGAATATAATTTACAACTGGCAATCAGCTTATGAAAATAAGCAGCCTTAAAATGACAAATCTGATTAAATTTAGTTTAATACAATAATAAAATGAATGTAGACTTGGGCTTATTTTTAGTAACTGAAATATACTTAAAGTTAAACAACAGGCAAGGAAGATAAGGTACAAATATCTGAATACAAATTTTCTAGCAGCACGTCTCTTGCCAGCCTCTAAAAAAAGAAAAATGCATTTTCATTATTAAATCTAAATTATTAAATTCAGAACTATATAATACATCATGTATTTCTTATATTGTTTTGATTTGCACAGACTCTGTATGCTCGACTTATGCTGATAACCTTAAAAGTACTGATAGAGGTCATTTTGTTTGAAAGTCCACATCCAAATTCATCCATTTTAGAGAACAAAATGTGCTAATTTTTCAAAGCAATTAAAATGATAACTGCAGATCATCATTACCAGTTTTGGTAACCAATGACCCTTCCTCTCTGAAGGAGAATGACCCAATTTCCTTCTACTCTCCTGGTTGCCCTCCATTTTGTATCTCTAACAAAGGAAAATGCAGCCTTTTCCATGTGCCTTTTAGGAAGACAAGAGGAGCATGACTAAAGGACACAGCTCACACAGCAGGGACCACAAGCTTAACCCTTGCACCCCTCCTGCCCAAAAAAAATCTGAAAAGCTTCTTCCAGGAAATTTATAGTGCTGCCGTGAAATGTTCACCATTAAAGGAGATGAAAAGAGTTACTTCAAATAATTTATTTACTAACTCCACTTACCCAGGTAGCTCAACCTTATTAATAAATGTCCTATGAAAGATAAACATGAATGGATTAAAAAAAATTGAAGAGAAACATCCTAGAAAATTCAGTGATCCCTGTGTGGGTAATCTTCCAGGGCATCAGGTAATGTGTTGATATACTGTAACCACAAACTGTAAATAAATATTTTCTTCTTACCTTCCAACAAATGCTGCGGAACCTGCTGCTTCTCAGCTGCCCATTAATCCCCTTCTGTCTTATTGTTGCCAAGTAATTGTTGTTTACAAACAGGTCTTCCCATTCTTTCCTGTAGGAAAGAAACCAGACCAGGGATGTCCTTTTGTTAAAATCCTCTACTACCACAGGAGTGCTACAGGAAACTCATTTTAAATAGCCTAAGAAATTTAACTTTTAAAATGTATATATTTAGTGGTGTTCTGTATCTGAACGAATGGCTGTCTTTTTGGGCACAGTTCTTCTGTAAATTTAATGAATATGTAGATCTCTATAATTATCCTAGTGTCGAATTTTGTAATGTCTATGGAGGCTATTCTATTTCCTCTAGAACACTGGTAGTGTGGTTCAGTAAATATTTAAGAAAAATGAGTACTAATAATAATAGATGACATATTTATATGTTAACAAAAATAGACCTGTTTCAACATTTTGTAACTAAGAAGTTGTCTGTTCATTACACTGATTTTTCACATAAAGTAACTCGTTGATTAAGACTGTTTTTGTTTCCTGCTAGGTTGGACAGTTAAAAATAATCAAATACTATTTTTTTTAACCATGCATACCCTTTTCTATTGAAATCACCACAACCTCTTTCTGCATGGTCAGTGTGAAAATGTTAACAGGTGCATGAACATTCAAGAAAACATTTAAAAAATGCAAAAGCCTCAGTGTAAAAACTGTTAAAGGCAAGCCTGAATACTTTGCAGTACCTATGGCTGAGAAGATAAACAACTGAAACATGCCTCCCAGGCTTGCAGACACCAGGGGCCCAACACCTGTGCCTCATTAATATACAAGGAAATCTGCTCTACTGGGAAACAATTGAAAATTAATTGTCCCAAACCATTTACTGAGGTAGACTAAAGGAATTAAGTCCACATTCTCATCATCTTGCACCCAACTAAACATTAAGAGTTATTTGTTAACAGTTAAGGCTACTGAGATCAGCCTCATGAAATCACCCTTAAATTCAATAATAAAGTTGATGTAAGATTTAAAATTCATTGTCAAACCCAAAATCCCAGACACAATCTCTGAAGAAAGATATCTTAAAGAAGAAAGCTACTGACACCTCAGAAACAAAAGGATGTCACTGGTCAGATTACATGCATGTTGAGAAACTGTTATAAGGACTGGGGATATAGCTCGGCAGGTTTTTTCAGTGGCAAAAGCACGCATTTCAGTCCACAGCACAGGACAATATTATTTTTAAAAGTATTATGATGGCATTGAACACATAAACTCACAGCAGCAGAGGTTATCTACACAAGTCCTACACAAGATCAAGTCAGTTAAAATTCCAACATGGAATGGGGAGGGGCTCCGGAGCTGCCCTGCCCTAGCTGAGGAGCTTTGCAGTTGATGGTTGCTTGGAGAAAAATGGAGGGCACACATGTGAGGGACTTTTGCTTATTTAAAATGGGAAGATCCACTTCCAGTCCAGATCTCTGAGTTGGGAGGACACATTTTTAATTCAGATCTTTTGAGTTGGGAGGATCACCTCTAATCTGTGCTGTACCTTCTGCCACTACAAAAGACACTGAAGAAAACTTCTCTGTGCCTGTGTACTCTCACTTCCCTAGAAAGCCTATTCCTTTCCTGGCTTCTGAGCCGGCTTTAGCATTCCAGCACATACTAAAGATTAGCTGAGACATACACTCTCATGGACTAAATAACTGGGACTTCCCATTCATAGGCAAAAATTGTTGGGAATAAGTAATTGGCCTAGAGTCTGTAATCATTCTAATAAACCCTCTCGATAGATAGAGTGAAAGACAGACAGACAGACAGACAGACAGACAGATAGACAAATAGATATAGAGGACTTATTAGAATCCTCTCTGTGTTTGTGTGTGTGTGTATACATACATACATACATTCTCTCTCTCTCTCTCTCTCTCTCTCTCTCTATATATATATATATATATATATATATATATATATATATAT
>OU015751.1:27365672-27376054 GCA_907169655.1 Acomys percivali | reverse complement strand
TATATATATATATATATATATATATATATATATATATATATGTTCTGCTATTCTAGAGAATCTTGACTAATAAGTCACTTTTCTTTAAGAGTGTGGCCACTGGTAGACTACTCATGCCCCAGTAGAGGAATCCAGGCCCATACACATTGGGCAGCACTAAATGGATTCACTAGGTTAAATAATAAATAAGTGCTTTTCAAAGAGTTCCACGCATATACCCATATTTTTTTAATTACTTAGTAATATTCAAAGATGAGATGAAGAAGCACACACATTAGAGGAATACATCTCAGCTTGTGGCCTTTGAAGAAAAAGAACAGATTTTGAATTCCAAATTAAACTTAGTAATTCTGGACAAGAAAAAGAAGTGTGAAATAGAAATTTCCACTCTCTTCCAAAATGAATTCCTATTCACAGGAGTGAAGAGCCTACAAAAGATTACATGTTGCTAGTGCCTTGAGTGCCACCCTGTCAAGCAGGCTTTAAGGTCAAATTATGTGCTCCCTAGTAATGAAACACAATTATTAGTTATCATGAATAAGATCCTGTTCCTTGACTACAGGCTGGTGCAGAGAAAGGAGACTGAGGCAAATTAATTGGAAACATCTCTGAAATTTACAATCATGTAAGCTTATTTATCCTTGTAGTTGTAACTAAGGTGTAACATCTCAAGTTGATGAAGCTCTAACAACAGAGGCATGAGATGATCTAATGTCTCTTCTATGGAGTAGTGTCTGACCAATAAACTGTACTATACAGTGAGACGTATGACACAGCTACTTAGTGCTTAGCACTCATAGAGCTATGACTGAGGTGTGATGTTGGGGATGGGGAACACATGAAATTTTAAACTCATGATGGTAAGGTTAACAAAGCTCTTGGATTGAAAAAATAGTTTTATTATAATTAAAAGTTCAAATATAAAACATTTAAAATCATACTACTGAAGTTTTACTTAAAAGAATTGATCTATCTGAAGTTTAAGAGACTACAGAGGAGCGGAACAAAAATGAAATGAGATTTTTAAAATTAGCATAAATAAGAATGATAGAGCTAAACTGATTCTGATTTAGGGGAAAATAACAAGAAATACCAAAGATTTATTGTTCGAGATTTTCAGTTTATTTAGCAAAAAGAAAAGAAGGGTAGTCAGCAAATTATCTTATTCTATATTTCAGACATATATATCTATGTACATGTAGTAAGTACACAGAGTATTGTACATACTCTGTACTGCCAAAACATGGCATTAATGGCCCAAATGCTAAAATGCTAATTGTAATATTTTAGGCAAAAAGCTTTTAGACCCTATAGGAACTAGTCTCTTTGGTTCTGTGGCTTTAAAGCCTCTTTGAAAATGAGAAAACAAATATTTATAAAAATTAAATTACTCACAAGAGAAAAAAAATCTATGTAAATTAGGAAAAGCACCATTCTCGAACAAGTAAACTAAAAGACACAGCATAATCCAGACAGCACAAGGGGAATGAGCGCTGTCAATGAGCAGAAAGCACACTGTCCCCTCCTTGGATGGGAGCTAACCCTCGCTGTACAGGCAGAACATGACAACCGCGTGGTGCCACTACAAGCAGGAAAGAAGGACCTGGTACTCATAATGTTAAGAATTTTTTTTTTTTTTACTTTAAAAAATCATATATGAGTAATGAATTCACACAATTTCCTCTTTCTCTCTCTTCCCTCTAAACCCTCCCACAGACTCCCAACTCCCTCTGAAATGTCTGAAAGTGGGCTTCTTTTTCATTAATACTATTTTACACACACACACACACATACACACACACACACACACACACACAAATACAGAAATAGAACTTACTAATACTATTTAGTTGGTACTGCTCAAATGCATAGGTTTTTAAGGCTAACCACTTGGTACTGGACAACCTGATTGGTGGGTCTGTCCTTAGGGAAGACATACTACAACTTCCTCAGTCATTAATGGTCTGTCTGTGATTGCTCACCTAGGAGTGGGACTAAGACCGATATCCTCCATCCAGCACAGTATAACAACTAGTGGTGTCACTGGGTATGGGTTAGTCAGGCAACTATATCATAGCAAGTTCATGGGGGAAGCTTCCCTGATAGATACATAACATATGACACAATATTTCCGCAAACATTCTGGTTCTCTGGGATTACAATCTTTAGGTCCTCTTCTCTATGATGTTCCCCAAGCCTTGGGTGTAGAGACCTAGACTTTAAGTCCTCCTTTTAAAAAAGCACTAGTGCCACCAAGTGGCAAGGACTCTACCATTGCGGGCACCAGATCTGCGAAAATAATCAGCATCAAACACTAATAGCGGATTAGCTGTGGCTGCCTTGGAATTAACCTGATAAAGTGTTCATAAGACCTTGAAATTACCTAGGTGCTCCTGAAAGACTATTGTGAGTGAATAAAACTGGCCAAGTATGTAGCAACTGTTCCTCAAAAAAATCCAAACCCAAGCAAAAAAACTAGAAAGTCCCTTTAATAAGTCTTAGTTCCATAGTTAGCCTACAGCAGTGGTTTTGACATGGACATTATTTTCTTTTGTTTAGACAAAGCGTTTCACTTAGTAGCCCAGGCTAGCCTGGAACTCCAGATGTAGATTAGGCTGGCTTAAAACTTACATGTATCCACCTATCTCTGCTTCATGATTTCTAGGATTAAAGATGTGTGTCACAACACCTAACCTAGGAAAATACTCTAACTACTCAATGAATGAGTCCAGCTAATGATTATAAAGAAACAATCTACTTTCAACTATATATTTTAATGTATTTCCTAATATTTATAAACATTTGGGATAATACCTTCTTAAAATTTTTCATACATTTCAAAACATGTATTTTCACACATATTTTAATCATATTCTTTCCTCTTTCCCAACTCCTCCCCTACAAATCTTCTCTGCCCATTCCATTTTATAGTCTTTCTCTCTAAAAACATTCAAGTCTAAACCAAAACCAAAGCCCCAATGTGCACATTCATATGCACTTGCATGTACACACACACACACACACACACACACACACACACACACACACACACACCATAAAGAAAAGAGAACAAAATAAAACAAATGACAAAAACATGGAGTCAGTTTTGTGTTGGGAAACTATTGTTAAACATGAGGCCTGCTAGGAGTGTGGTTAATATACCAAGTATCACTCCATTATAGAAAACTGATTTTCTCTCTCAGGCAGGCATTCATTGCAAATGGCTCCTTGTTTGAATGTGTACAGGTCTTATGTATGTGGCTGCAGTTTCTAATTGGTGCCTTCTAAATCTGTTGTTTAATAATTTTGTAATTGAAGTGATGCATAACTATGAGCAAAATTTATAGAAGAAAAGTTTAACCAGCGATTTAATTGTTATAAACTACAGAATAGATCTATAGACAGGGTGTACCTGATTTTCAGATGACACCTAGAGGTGAACAATGCTTCTCCAAGAGTGACATAAAAATTCAAGTAGCATACAGTACAATAAAAAAAGAGGCATGGTGTGTGTGTGGGGGGCGGGGAGACAAAACCCAAACAACTATGGCAAGGGGAAAGAGTATACAGACTATTATACAAAGAGTATAATATTGGAAATCTCTAACATTTGGATATGCAGTTACTTTGTTCTCTAATGACACAGGAACTGCTCAGTGGGTTAGAAAAAAAAAGGGTTATATCACTAACAGACCTGTAAGAAACAGAAAGTGGGAAAGAAAGTGAAGGAAGATTCCCTGGCTTCTGTATGTACAGAGTCATGGAATAGGATATCGCAGAGATGGCCATGTAGTTAACAAGGAAAATCAGCCAACTGTCATCATCTTGTGATCAATAAAAAGTGATAGAATAAGAGGTAAGAGTGAAGATAAACTATGAGAAGGATTGAAGATACAAAACTGAAGAAGCACAAAGAAAAAGGATTCTGATATGAAAATGTTTGCATAACTTCATACTTCTAATATATAAAATGATATTTTAAATTTTGTCCTATCATTTATGATCATATTTCTTAAGCAAATGGAAAGGGAAAAGAATTTTATATGTTTCTAATTTATACAAAAATATAATAAGGACTTCTACTAGCCAAAGGAGTGTATTATAATTTCAGAACTCTATGTAATACCATTTAAGGGAATGATTTTGAAAATACTATTCAGAGAACAAGAATCATCTAACTTAGAATCAACAGAAATATGGAAAGTATAAATTAAGTACGTCAGCATTAAGACTGTAAAATGTGGCAACAGATATGGAGAGCTGCAACACTAGGACTGCAGGTGCCAAGATCACCCAGACAAACACTGATGTTATCTATAATTACCTCATTTTTAGCTTAAATCACAGGTAATGAGGGAACTCCAAGTCTCTAAAAGGCAATTAGTAGTAACTCTACTGGCTTCTTGCTTCCTGTATCAGGAAATTTTTAGAAGTTACTCTTATTTCAAGCCTTTCCCCTCAGCAATGAAATATCAGGGCATATCACTCATACATATATACATACATACATATAAAATGGAATGTACAATTACCCAAAAGCTTAAAATAATTTCATCAAACATCTAGGCAAGACACAGCTTTTTGAGGTGAAGTGCCACTAAGAGAAAGGTGAGGATTTGTTCATCACATGGAGACTTGCTAAAATCTATTGAAGCATTATGATTCAGATTTGGAAGATATGAAGACTAAAAATCTTGAGCCCAATCTTATATTCTCTAGAATATAAAGAAGTAAGTTAAAGTACAGCTAAATACATAGCTATTCCACAGTTTTAAAAGATAATATATATATATTATGTGATCCTAAATGCAAAGTCATATTAAAATTGGTAAACTCATTTAATCATACTCTTAGAAGAGGAATCAAGAAA
This sequence comes from Acomys percivali, assembly GCA_907169655.1. Taxonomy (NCBI): domain Eukaryota; kingdom Metazoa; phylum Chordata; class Mammalia; order Rodentia; family Muridae; genus Acomys; species Acomys percivali. The sequence goes on along the minus strand of OU015751.1, from coordinate 27,371,184 downwards.
AGTTGCATTAGCTTTCTAATTTTATAAAAATGTTCTTATATATATGTTTTATTCGAAATAGTAATAAAAGTCATTACATTAATCAGAGGATAAGAGCTCAGAAAAGGTTCTTATGTTAGGCAATCTCTGTGAGGCCACCTGAAGTAACTTTGCATTTCATGGTGTATTGGTGTTTCTTAAATATTTAATTGATGCATAAGGAAAATACCTTCTGTGATTTCTATTAAATCTGAACTGCCCTCTTTTTAAAAATGTTATTTTATGTACATTGGTGTTCTGCCTGCATGTATGTGTGAAGGCATCAAATCCCTGGGAACAGGAGTTGCAGACAGTTGTGAACTGTCATGTCTTTTGGAAGAGCAGCCAGTGTGCTCTCAACCACTGAGCCATCTCTCCAGCCCTGAACTACCTTCTTAGTCAACCTGAGTTATTTAACGCTTGCATTAACTTGTTTGAGTTTGATATATACCTTTTAAAATATAATCAAAAGAAACCAAACTTGGAGTGTCTTGTGAGGTCAAGAGCAATCTAAGCAATATTAAAATATTCAAAAATCAGGAGGAGGGAGGGAAGAGGAAAAGGCAAAGAATGAGAGGAGGGAGGGAAGGCTGATTGGCTTACCACCTACTATACAAAAAATGCTGTAAAAGAAATACGTGTAGTATCAGAAACACATTATTTTGTATAAACTTTAAAATGGATATATATTTAGTAAAATCTAATGTGCTATTTAAAAGCAATTTATATCTCTTAAGACATATATGTTTTCCAAGAGTAGGATGGCTTCTAGGGTAACACATATTAGCAATGAATGTTGTACTTAAAGTGTCTTGATTCAATAAGCCTACAATAAGCCAGGAAGGGTAGTGCATGTCTTTAATCTCAGCACTCAGAAGGCAGAGGCATCTGGATCACGATGAGTTTGTGGCCAACCTGGTTGACACAGTGAGTGCCAGGACTACGCAGACACACCCTGTCTGGTACCTTATATAAGAATGACCCTCATAGGCTCATAGATTTTATGCTTAGGCATCAAGGAGTGGTGCTATTTGAAGGGATTAGCAGGAAGGCCTGTTGGAGGAAATAATGTCATTGGAGTGGGCTTTGGTAGTACAAGGGCCCAAGCCAGGACCAGTGGCTTTCTTTTCTTCCAGTTCCCTGAAGATATGATTATAGAAATCTTTAGCTACTTCTCAAGTAATATGTCAGCCTGAAGGCCACCAATACCTCACCATGATAATGGACTAATAAACCTCTGAAATTATAGGCAATCCCCAATTATAAGAGTGTCATGATCATAGTGTCTCTTCACAGCAATAGAATAATAACTAAGCTATACTACCCTGTCTTGAAGAAAAAAAGAGGAGGAGGAGGTGGAGAAGAAGCAAGGGAAGGAGAGTAGAAATGGAGGAGGAGGAGGAGGAGGAAACTATGAGGAAGACTAACTACAATAAGCCTACTATTTACTTGACAACCTCCTGGTGGGCACTATCCAACTGAATCTGCGAAGTGAAAGAAATGATTGGTATTTCACTTCCACCATGACAACAATTACGTTTTTCAATCAAGCAGCTAAAATATGATTAGTAAAACTGAAGAACTACATATTTTGTTTCAATTAATTTAAATGGCATCATGAGGCTCAGAGTGTTTTTAGAATACAATCATACAGATATTCAATTTTAAAAGCAGCAACTATTAAGGTTCAAGGGATATCAGACAAAAATACATATGACACAAATTCACACAGCATAACAGAAGAGAGAAAATAATACTTAAATGGCATCAAAATTTAAATAGGACATGTGGTTAAACAGATATGTAAGTGATGTTACAACACTGTATACAATCCTCCTAAACGAACGATGCTACTGATTAGAGCTATGAGACATGGATGTGTCCTATCTACACTGCAGCACCTATTGCAAGGCTGCTCTGCCACTACTACCTTCCCTTCTTCCATGACGGATGTGCTATGTTTATTAGGTAACCAAATGGTCAATGCTGAAAAGAACTATACCTAAGATCTGTGTCATAAACCCAAACAAAACCAAATTCAACAACAAATTTAAAAAGAACCAAAAAAGTGTAGTTTAAAATGATAAATGAGCCATGTGATAAAATAACTTTAATATGAGGTCAATGATACATTTACATTAGTTTGCATTAGTATCCCTGGGAAACAACTTCATATGGCCTATGAAACCCAAAACATCTTTCCATGAAGGACAGTGAGAACCTGCATCACTTACAGATGAAGTGCACTGCATAGAAAGATTTCAGACTTTCCAAGCCTTGGAACTTTGGAATATTGGGGGAGGATTTGCTGGCTGAGCATCTCAATTTGTAACTTTTGGGCATAGTTGGCACACAAACCAGGCTAAAATTTTGGAACATGCATTGAGGATTTTTAAAAATATGCAAATAGTATGCTTGCAAAAAAATTTACAAATTGTTTTTTGGGTTGTTTTTTGAGACAAGGTATATGTAACTCCAGGTGTTCTGGAATTCATTATGTAGATCAGCTTGGCCCTTGTACTCAATGGAATCCTCCTGCCTCTGCTTTCTGATTGCTGGAATTGAAGATATGCACCACTAAAGCTGGCATAAAATAAAAATTTAAAAGACACACATAAATATGGTGATAGCCAAGGTGTCTGGCATGGTAAAATATAAATCATAGTAATAATTTCTTCTCTTAACAGAAAAATGCTAAGATTACCAAAACATTCCCAAGATCCAAGTGTAAATTTTGTCTGGATGTTGATTGTGTGTCTCTGCATAAGTAACAGTCTGTTTACATGGTTATATACAACATTTTCTAAGTTAACTTTCTTAGGATGAAAATAAATGGGTTTAACTGTGATTTTCATGCATATGTATTGTTATATTTTGTTCTTGTTCACCCCCTTTTCTCCATTCTATTTATTTTTAGTGGATTTCCCTTATGTCTATTTTTAAAGATTTAAAAATTTTTTAATTTTATATGGATCAGTGTTTGCCTTCATGTACATTTGTGAACTACATGGTGAATAAATAGTGTATGGAGACTGGAAGATACTGGATCCCATGGAACTGGAGTGACAGGTGGTTGTGAAGTGCTGGGAACTGAACCATGCCCTCTCCAAGAGCAGAGTACCCTTAAACACTCAATCATTTCTTCAGCCATTCTCAGAATTATTTTGCATGGCAACAGCTACCAGCTTCCATAAGGGCATACATTAATAGTTTTTAATTCCCTTACTTGCAGTTTCACTGTTCATAGTTTCAGGCACCACAGCCTACGGGTAGTCTGAAAGTGTTAAATGGGAAACTCACAAAATAACTCATGTTATACCACAAAAAAATTAGTAATGTAATCTCACAGTATTTTGTGCCATGCAATCCAAATCTAATCACTGCTCTGTCCTGTGCCTCTACATCAAATATGCTACACATCCACTGGTCACCGACCTCTGGGGTTAGTTTAACTGTTTTGGTATCCTGATGCTTTTTTAATCAAGGGCCCCTCTTTTTCCTTAATAGTGACTACACAGATAAAAGAGTACTGAAGCTAGAAATTCAATTATTCCAACAATCTAAGTTAGAAAGCAAAGCTTTTGGCTTAGTATATAAAGGAAATCAGCATATGTTTTGGTTGGTTAGTGGTAGCAATTAACCTTTTATATTACATTATGGTTAAAATGTCATCTATGGGTGTAGAAACAGAAAAAATGGAATCCCTTCTTTAAGTCCCATCAACAGCCAGGTGGCAAAGAAGAGGGATGGATCACTATGTTGATTATTTAACCCCACACTCACTCTCTGCTAAACCTCTTGCATGGAACCAATGATCCTGTCCAGCCTATATTTAGACTGGAAAAACTGAGAGTAAAGTGAGGATCCAAGTAACAAAAATCTGTCTCTAGTTCTAACGCAGTAATTTTTGCTAGTCAACAACTTTAACTTTTTACACATTTATACTTCTACCTTGAACCCAAATTTTAAGTATTATTTTCTCAAGTTACACCTCAAGTAAGATGCCTCAAATTACTGATGAAATAACTAGTTGATTTTGTTTTTTAAGATCACATACCTATACATTATAGCATGCATATATACCAACAGTGACCTGCAGAGCTAACAGCAGGTGTTCAGCTGAGGAAATGTAGCCAAGGGAAGAGACTCTAGGTATAGAAGGACACTGTATGGCTTACCCCCTGGTTTCAAATTAATGCTGGTCTTTTCAAACATAAATGTTTACAAAGGCTTATATAAAGGGACTTACAGCTGATTGTGTCTAAATAAACAAACCTAAAGCCTGCCTCCTGATAATAAAATAGGCCTGAAGGAATTTCTGAAAAAAAGGAACTAACATATTTTCAAAGCCACATTGATCAATAATTAGTTCAGAGAGAGAATATATTATAGCTAGACACAAATAGAGATCAGTTCAAATAGCATAAAATAAAAACATCTTGAAACACAGAGGTAACCGGAGCTGTAAGCTGGAGGCCTACATGGTCTACACAGTGACGTCCATGCTGCTCAGAGGGACAAAGGGACACTGTTTCAAAAGACACAACAGAAACCACAAAGACCAACAATCACCACCACAACATCCCCACTAAGAAGACATATTAATTATATAATTGTCATTTTTTTTCTCCTTGTTTCAAAGGTGGTCTCAAGTATGGAAAGAAGGACAAAAGATCTGACACTAGTTCCAAGAAATGAAAAAGTCTCACATTTTATGGTCTGAAATTACACTTTGACTCTGAGGCTTGTGGCACATCTTGAAAAGACAGGGAAACAGATGAAAATATAATTTTAAAAATTGATGTTAAGCATAAGATTTTAAAAATTCCTCCCATTTAGACTATGGGTAACTGTGTGTAAATATGATTCTTAAAATACTAATTTATCTTTAATATAGACACATAGGCCTTTTTTCTTGAGACAAAGATCAACTTCACAAAAAAGAAAAATGATTAGATCATAAAAGAAATTGAGAAAAAGGAAGGAAAGCTGAAGTCCTAACAAGGTCACTGATGGAAGCTGGTGACCAGGTTCCACACACTTACTTCATACCTATGCTCCTTACGCGGTGTAGTTGCTGCTTAAAATTCAAATGTAAACATGAAGTAATTAGAAACCAGAATATATTTACCTTACTTAAACTCACATATTGAATAGTAGTAGAGATTAAGTGGTAATATTTGGTCTGTGGGTCATCTCAAATTTGATTTCCTAAGTCAACTGTACATTCTAAAGAATTTAGAGATTGTTTCTGAAGTTATTTTTATGAAGTATGGTTGTTTCTCTTTGTTTATTTCTTAACCCAGCTATCATGGAAATAATTGAGATTCTTTCATATTTGTTTGTAAGGCTTTACAATACAATCTTTAATTTTGTCCTTAACCCTCTATGTTATTCAAATCCCCAAATTACTTGCTCTCTCTTTCTTTCTTTCTTTCTTTCTTTCTTTCTTTCTTTCTTTCTTTCTTTCTTTCTTTCTTTCTTTCTTTCTTTC
>OU015751.1:27329169-27357762 GCA_907169655.1 Acomys percivali | reverse complement strand
TTTCTTTCTTTCTTTCTTTCTTTCTTTCTTTCTTTCTTTCTTTCTTTCTCTCTCAACAGCTGTATTTTATCATAAGGTATTGCAAAGATTCTTGTATATTTTCTGTAGTTTGTAATTGTCACCAGTGAGAAGGACACATTAACTGTAACTTCATGATGCGAACGACTGTAATAAGGAAACAAAAAGCAGATTTTCCTTTTAAAAAACATACTAAGTAAGGTGTGTAACTGTTTCACTAGCAACTGTTTTGAAAATTTTTAGAGTTGGTTTATGAAGAAAAGGCAATGAAGTTTTGAAGTGGAAAAAAACTGCTTTATCCTTTCAAGCCTATAGTTAAAAAATTATAGCAAATGTTTATTGAAACATCTGTTCCTTACAGTTATAAATTCTCAATTTTAATACAGATTCTTTAGATTTTTTATTTTGGAGGAAATTACATTTTGAAAAGTTTACAAAAATTCAGAGTTTGTAATTCCGGAAAATTGTACATTCAATATATTCTGTCCTGTATGAATTTTTATTTATGAGAAACATTTGAAGCGGCTCATAAGTGATAACCAGGAGAAATCATAGACAGCAGAAAACTCATCCTTCATTTCAACTGTGACATGCTAAAAGCATTTCTATAGAATAAGAAAACACCAAATAAAAACTACAAGCAAATATTACTCTATTACTGATGCTAATTTGCTTTTAAATATAGTAAAGTTCTAATTTTAAAAGGGAAGGAAATAAGTGTAATCACAATATAATCTTGGAACATATTGTAGTGTTCCCCAAAAATAACAACAGAGGGTGCAAGAGAGTTTAATATGACATTTTAGTTGCTATAATTTGGGAAACAAGTTGTCAGATAACCAGCAATAAATGAAACAAGTCTACATAGACTGATTTCTAATCACACAGACAGACAGACAGACAGACAGACAGACACACACACACACACACACACACTATAAGGTAAACTACACAAGTTTAGGTGTTCATGTAATACAAATACTGCATTGTGTTTTAGGATAATAAATTTCCCTTTGTTTGAAAAGAAATTTAACTAACAAATGTAAGACAATTTTTAGAATACAATTCTGATTATAAAGGTATTTCAAAACCTAGTGTACAAAGTGACCTGAATATTTTAACTCAGCATATATGATTTAAATATGTATATAAATTACACACAACTATACAGTATACACAGTCAATGTTATATGATAATTTACAACATATAATAGTTTACAGATACAATTCACCAATTCTTGTGGCTACAGATGTATGAAATTTATATACTATTGGATTTTTATCAATTGGTAAACAACTTCGTAAATTGACTTCATAATGCAATTAAAATAGTTGGGCTCATCTCTTATCACCAAATGAAGCTTTCAGTATAGGAATTGGGTTACATCTAACTGAATTGATGACCAAACGGGCCCCATGGGAATCTCCAAACAACCCAGGCTGTTACCAAGGCAATAGTCACCCCTACAATCTAGCAGTCTTGATAGAGGAGGATGTTCTGCACACTACCAAAAGAGAAACGTAAACACCAGCGAACCCCAAACCCTTTGATCTACAATGGGGTTCTGCCTGTAAGATAAAATGGTGGCACAAACCTTGAGGGAGTAACTGATACCTGGTTTGACTTAAGACCCACTCCATGAGATGGAACCAATCACCAACACTACTTAGGTGACCAAGAGCCAGGGACCTAGGGTAAAAGCAAATACTACTCCTCTAAAAAAGAAAGTAGCAATTAGTAACTCTTAAAGACTAATTCTGCTATGCTCACAGATCAACGGCTTGATCAGCCATCAACAGAGAAACTTCCTCCTGCAGCAGAAACAAATAAAGAGATCCACAGTCAGACATTATGCAGAGAGTGAAAGACCTTGGGTCACTCAGCCCTAAATGGGATGTCTCCATCAAATCCCTCTTCTCAGGACAAAACAAAACAAAACAAACAAAAAAACCCAAAACCAAAACCAAAAACCAATCAACAAACAAAAAAAAGCTTCCTCAGAAGAGAAGGTAGAACAAGTGTAAGAGCCAGAGGGGATGGAGGACACCAAGAAAACATGGCTCTCTAAATCAACATGATCTAATTTCATAGGAGCTCAACTCACATGGCCTGCATGGTTCTTTATCAGGTCCTTTGCATGTGTACTATGACTTCCCGTTTAGTGTTTTCACGTAATTCCTGAGTATGTGAAGAAGTGGGTTTTTTATTCTTGTGCCTTCTTCTGGGGCCTCTTTTCCTTCTGTTTTTCTTGAACAAATCCAATGTAATACTTTTTGTTTTATGTTATTATATTTTATTTTTTTATGTTTCACTATTATCTCTTAGCATCCTGTTTTTCTTTCTTTTGAGAGACAGAAAAGGAGCAGATCCAGCCTGGAGGGAAGGTAGGACGAAGCTAAGAGGAGTAGAAGAAGGGAAAGCATAACCAGGATATATAAAGTGAGAAAGGAATCTATTGTCAATAAGAGATACAGTTGAAAAAATGTAGTTTGGTTCATTCAAAGGAAAAATGTTGTTAATTTGTGTTGGCTTAAATGAAGATACAAATCCCCATTATCTTGAAATCCTAATTTCTAACATAAATGTATCTAAGTTATTATGACACAGTATAACTGAAACTTAAAATTTAAATATGATGAGTAGACTCCAGATACTTTTTTTTGCCTTAACTACACTCATGTTGAGATAATGACATTTATTGGTTCGATCCATAAACTGTTGAAATCATGCTAAGGGAAGTTTTACAGTAAGTTTCTAAAGGGTATTCCATGTACAAATATCTGTTTGCTTCAAAAAGAATAAGAAATTTTAAACTAGGATAAAAATCAGCTGGAAAAACACTATAAATAAGTGTAGTTACTCAACTGTCCGTTTCATTTACAGCTGAAAGCACCAAATTTGAAAGTATCATATCATTCTAAGTATGAATACTGTAAAACACTGCAGAATAAAGATAGGCTAAGTCCAATTAGAGAAATGTTATTGAATATTTAAGATTTTAGTAGTGCATGGGGGAGGGATTTGATTCAAATGAAGATGAGAACAAAAAGCAATTAAATATTTTTATTACATTTAATATTCTCAGAAAGCATAAGATTAAAAATCATACCATATAGTCATGTGCTGATACAGAGTAGTTAAAAGAAAATTGTAAACAGTCAGTTTCACCTATCAAGATTGTAGTGACTTGGAATACCGTATCATTTTCAAAATTGAAACTAGTATCATCTGCCACAGACTGATAATTTAGGCAAAAATGAGGCCTGACTGTTAAGTAAATACATGAAATTAATGAATACTATAAGTTTCAATTGTCTTTATTATTTTTAATTTATCTACACTGTAAAGATCAAATAATGATCCAATTTAGTTCTCTGTGTTTAAATTGTCATTTTAACAAATGAAAATAGTATTAGAATGAAAATATTTTCTTGTTTGGTTAGATGGTTTTGGTTTTTTGAGACAGGGTCTCTCTGTGTAGCCTTGGCTGCCCTGGACTCCCTTTGTAGACCAGGCTGGCCTTGAACTCACAGCAATCCACCTGCCTCTGCCTCCCAAGTGCTGGGATTAAAGGCGTGTGCCACCACGCCCGGGTGAAAATATTTTCTTGAACAACCTCCTATGGCACATTATCTTGTCTCAGAGAAGAGAGGTTCCACATGCCATCGGAATCTTCATGCTACCTTCAGCATCACATTTGTTCCTTTGGTTGGTTGGTTTGGTTGGTTGTATTTTGTTTTGTTTTGGTTTTGAGACAGACTGTGCTTTCATTGGTTGTATTTTGTTTTGTTTTGTTTTGTTTTTGAGATAGAGTTTCTCTGTGGAGCCCTGACTATTCTTGAACTTGATCTGTAGACCAGAATGGCCTCAAAATCAGAAATCCACCTACCTCTGCATTCTGGGTGCTAGGATTAAAGGCATGCACCACGACAGGCCATTTTGTCACATATTTTAATAGCAAAAAAAGAGACCAAGGAGATGGTGTAGTAGGTACACTGCTTGCTCAAATATACACAATACCTGAATTCAGATCCCAGTGTCAATGTAAAAGCTAATATGTGCAATCGCATCTGCAACTCCAGTTTGAGAGAACAAAGATCTCAGTATTCCTTAGTAAATAAGTCCAGCCAATTCAACAAGCTCCAAGTTCAGCGAAGAGAAATTGTCTCAAAAATTAAGGTTAAAAAAAAAAAATGGAAGTGGCCATTTAGTGTTGACCTCTTGCTTCAAGGAATAGATGTATCATACACACTCAAATATGCTCACAAAATTAAAAATAAGAAAAGGAGAGTAAAGGAAAGAATTCAGAAAATTTATGAGGGGTGGGTGGCTGAAAGTGGTGCTGCATTTTCTTGAGGATGTGGTTGAAACTTGCTGAGTTGGTAGGTCAGTGGCTATCACCTGGAAACAGTTATCCTCTGTGAACTGCAAACTTAGAACAAGTGACACAGGACTACATAGTGAATCCTGACCAACAGAGCTCTACCAGACTGTGAGGACAGGTCTTCATGCCAGAAGGCAGAATACAGCTGGGCAAGTGATTAAAAGAAAGTGATATTGAGACTCTAAAAGGTTTCCTAGATGACTTGGATGATCCATGAAATCACCCAAAATAATAAGCTTCTATTACCTGGCAGCTTCAGCAATGTGGTTCTGACATTAGAATCAAGTATATAAAAAGGAGGCTGTAGAATCTCTCAGCAGCTAAGGAAAACAGCTAAAGGCAGGCATGAGTCATGGGCATCCCCACAAGGCCATTGTATGAAGCAGAAACGTGAGTCCTGGATTTCACTGCAGGTGCCAAAGTCATAGGATAACTGCTAAAGGGAGCTACTATCAGGGACTGGAGACAGCCCAAGAGAAGAAAGTGATTGTAGTCCACAAAGCTGAAAGGAGTTTGAAATCTGAAAACAGCTTTGACATCAGACATGGAGATTCAAAGTTTGGAGGTTGCCCAGATGGTTGGTTTTCAGTCTTACTTTAGTCCAGTACTTCCTCACTATTTTCCCTTTTCTCCCATTTGGATAAGTAATGTACATCCTGTGCCATTGTATGTTTTATGCTGAAAGTATGTGATTTGCCTTTTTATTTTAGTTTTACAGGGGTTACAATTAAGAGATTGCCTTCAGTATCAGAAGAGACTTTGAACTTTGGAATTTTAAGCAGTTTTGAGCCTGTGATAGACTATGGAAACTTTTGAGGTTGGGCTGAATGCATTATCATGTGGCCACAAGCCTATGGTGGTCAGGGAGAGAATGTGGTGGATTGAGTAAGAATGGCCCCCATAGGTTATATATTTGAATGCTTGCTCAGCAGGGAGTGGCACTATTAGGAGGTGTCTGCCTGTGTGCTGCCATACTTTCTGCCATGACAATGAACTAAACCTCTGAACCTGTAAACAAGGGCCAATTAAATGTTTTCCTTTATAAGAGATGCTGTGGTCATGGTGTCTCTTCACTGACTGAGATAGTAGGTATCATGGTAAGAATTGGTTATATAATTTTTAGAAACCAAGGCAGGAAAGGAAGGGTTTTAAGTATTAGTAGAGCATAATAAAGTCTTCGGTTTTTAAATGAAAACTAAACTTCAGTTAAATGTGTACATGAGGGAGACTACGTAAGTCTTGAGATGTTCCTGATGACAAAACAACTGTCAATATTGAGAACAGCATTAGCTTCTGTTAAGTATGGCAACTGAATGCCTTTAAAGCTTTACTATTTGAATCACAGTTGAATTGTTCATTCACTAATTTTATTAGTATCTAATTTTGGTGTGTATTTTTTTTTTAAGATAGGCACTTAATATGTAGTTTTGGCTGTCCTGACACTCACTATTGTAGACCAGGCTGGCCTCAGACTCAGAGTTCCACCTGCTTCAACATGTGTCACCACACCTGGCTGTATCTGAAAATTTACTGAATATCTAATAAATACTAAGTATATAGCTCCAGTTTAGGGAATTGGGAGTAATTTTGTGAAGAAAACATGATTAATTAGAACACAAGAGGAGATGACATACAAGACCATTAATCCTGTGTCCCTCTGTGTGAGAAGACACTGGACTAAGCTAGTCAGTCAAGGTACACCATTGGAATGATCTTTGTGTGCATTGTGTAAAGACCATCTTTGTGTTACTCAAATGCTGACTTCTGTAGCAGCAGCATTCTGATTACAGGCTGGATTTTCGTATTGTTATTCTTTTGCTACATGATATTTTCTACACACTCCCTCCAACACCTTCTGAACAGCCAGCAGTTGAGGCAAGAGAGGATAGACAGGAGTTCCAGCAGAGGTAAGAGCTCTGGGAAGGAATTGGAGGGGGGAAGATTCATCAGCTGCATGTGAGGAAGAAACAGACTGAGAGACAGGAAAGGTAACAAGACAGGTAAGGTTGCAAGACACTTGGCAGAACATACATTAATATAAAGGGGTTAATTTAAGATAAAGATAGTTGGGGAAAGCCTTAAGGCCAAGCTTTAATAAATATAAAAGGTCTCCATGTCATTACTTGGGAGCCCGTGATCTGCAGAAAGTCCAGTTATATTTGGTCCCCAAACACAGACACCCCCCCCCCCATAGTACATGAATGTGTGATGGCTACCACTGGCTGTCTTTACTACCTGTCTCTAGATCACTTCGTGTGTTTTGTCAGTTCTATTGGTTGGAGAGACATATGTAAAATGAAGTGGGGAGTGAGCTGTCAGAAGACTATAGCCTCCACTGTCCCTGAGATACCACATGACTTCCTGAAGGCTCATAGGCCACACTGGGCTGGCTGCCATACTGCAGTGCCCCACTTTCCAGTGGCTGTAGCTGCACAGCTGGCAGCTGGCTACTGCCATTGCTATGATTACATTGGCAGCTCCCAAGTGTTGCAGCCACCAGTATCCTTGTAATAACAAATATCTTTCTCTGGTGTGAGACATTCCCACCATGGCTTCAGACATGTGCTCTCTTAGTAGGGACACTAAATTACTTTTGGCTTATCCAGGTCACCCAGAGGAACCCAAAATCTCTGCCTATTCGCTCAGCCATGCTAGAAGAAATTGACCTCTCCTTTCAGGCAGCTTGCTTCCATCTTGTTTAGTTGCTTGACTATTGTTCTAGGTCACAGAGACTGGGTCCCTGGGTGGAGGAGGGAAGCAGCCCAGCCCTTTATCCAAGGGATCCCATGAGGTCTAAACAGGGCAACTTAAGCAGATGGTTGTACCCCGGGAAGTGCGCCGGTCACACTGCTGGTTTATGCCTCTTTCTCTACAAGAGACTTGTATAACTGGAAGACCTAAAACCCTCCGTTTTCAGATAAGTTGGAGGCTCATTTTTTATATATACCAACGAACTTGGGATGGTTCCTAGTAGGTCCTGGCTACCTTGTTTACAACCAAGAACAACAAATCCAGATGAAAAGTAGGGAGTTGGCGCTGGGGACACAGAGGGCCAGATAGAGAACCTTTCCCTGTCTATCTGCAGAAGTTGGAATCAACCCTGTGTTCAGTTACATAAAACTTCAGGCCACAACCTTATCATTCTCCTAACAGGCAACCCCATAGGTCCCCTACCTGATTGTCTTGAGGTGACTGACCTGATCCAGTGTATCAGGCCTGATCTGACTATGTCCCCAGTGGTGACACCAGATGGAATAACAGACAAAGTATTGTAAGCAGATGGGAAACAGTTTCTCTAAAACAGGATCAAGTATGCAGCAACAGCAGTGATGATGTAAGGTAAGACTATCTGGCACAGTCTTTAAGTACAAAAAGTTGAGGTTTTAGCTTTGACTAAAGCACTTCAATGGAGGTTGTCACCATATATACACTGATAATTGACACACCTTTGCCATGTCCCATGCCCCAGGGGCTCTATACAAAGAAGGAGGGTTGCTAACTTCAGCAGGGAAAGAAATCAAAAGTAGAAAAGAAGTCTCAGCCCCATTAGAAGCTATTTGTTTACCGAAGAGGCTGGACACTTTCCACAACAAAGGACACCATAAAGGGGATTCCTCTGAACCCAGAGGCAAGAGAGTTGCTAATGTGGCCACTCCAAAGTGGCCCTATAATCAGTGGGGCCTTCCGAGAATTTTGGTAGCCCAGTTTAGTGGACAACGTGGAACACACCCCTGAAGGAAACTGGCTGGGCCAAACAAGAACTGTCCAGTGGCCACAAGAACTGCTCAACTTCCCAGACCCAGGTGATAAGTTCCACATTCTGAAGGCCTCAACACAGACACCATTTTTAGATGTGCCATCTATGTTCCCCAAAGCAGGAAGAAGATGCCACAGGGGATGCAGCCTAGAGGAAATGAGCCTGGGGAAGACTGGAAATGGAACCTTCTGTCCTTCTGTCTTGGGCCATAAATATATGCTAGTGTTTATAGGCACCTTCTAATGATGGGTGAAGGTCTACTCAACCTGAACAGATACTGCTGCAATACTACAAGGAAACTTCTTCAAGAAATAATTTCTAGGTTTGGACTATCCCTAGCTTTGGGATCTGACAATGGCCCAGCTTTCACAGCCAAAGTCTCTCTAAATCTATAAAAGGTTTTAAACATTAATGGGAAATTACATTGTGTGCATAGGCCACAGAGTTAAGGTTGGATACACTCTGATCAGATTGGTCCTAGAACCAGGAAAATAATTGAGCCAACCTCCTCTCCTTTGTGCTGAGTCTTAAGTCAATGTTCTATATCTATAAAGAGAAACCATGACCATAGCAACTTTTATAAAAGAAAACATTTAATTGGAGGTTTCTTACACTTTCAGAGTTTTAGACCATTATCTGCATGGCAAAACAAGCAAGCAGGCAATCTACATCTGGATATGAAAGCAGCAAGAAGAAAAAGACTCATATCCATAGAACCAGTGGAGAACGTCACAGGGCGAAACATTGCAAAACTTTTTCCACGATTCCCCAGCTAACTATCTTAGTTTCTACTAAACTACCTGCTTGTGCAAAACTCCCCCATAGCTGCAGAATAAGGTACCAGGATGTGGATTTTTGCCTTTAACAGCCTCTTGGGGGCAATGATTCTGTCTTGAATATTGGAGTATAGTCAGCCCCAGCCAACTAAATAAAAACTTAACATTTCACCATAAATTATGTCTGAGTAAATCGCTCATGGGATTCCTGTAATATCAGAGTTCCAGGACTACCATAACTAGACAGAAACCCTGGTTCAGTCCCTACCCCTGAAAAACAAAAAAAAAGACAGATGTTAGACATAAATTTGTGCATGATTCTTAATTTTCAAAGTAGTTTTCCTATTAGTTGTATATTATTTTGTAGCTATGGTTTTGAAAAGCCTTACAACTATTAACAATTATAGCTTCTGACAAGGAACCTGAACAACATTTTTGAGCTGCCAGGACCCATAGGACAAACAGAATAACTTCAGACAAGTCTGACCTAAGGGTTATTCCTTCAGTACACCATTTATTTAAATTGGGCCTAAACTCCTAGACCTATACCCCCAAATATGGGATCAAGTCAGACCATTGAGGATGAGCTTTCCCTAGTGTTATGTCTTCAGAAAATACTATTCAGGAATGAAGTATCAGAACTGAAACAGTCACAGTAGTGATGGTGTGCTTGCCCATAATCCTAATACTTGTGAAGCTTAAAAAAAAAAAAAAAAAAAGAGGTTCACAAATTTGTGGCCAGCCTTTTTGATGAGACCCTCTCAAACCAGTAAGCTGTGACTGCCTGAGCCAATCCTTCCAACGGTAACAAAAAGCAAAGTAATCAAAAGTGATCATATGCATGGCCACAAGTTCATGGCTTGCTCAGGACATGTCACACAGGAATTCTTGGTCAATCAATGAGTCTACTTTTCTTCAAACTGATCAACCATAAATTAGCAGACGGAAAACTCTTCAGAGACTTTAAAACCCCCAGCCCTAAAAAAGAGACTGGAATTGGGAGAGGGAGGGTCCTAGTCCTGCCTCTGCTTTGCAGAGGTTCTATTTATCTGTGTGCCTGCTGTGTTTCCTCACCCCAAATAAACACATTTCTTCAACTGCTGGTCTGTTTGAGAATTCTCATCGCTACATATTGAGCTTCAGATTTTTTTTCTGCCTTTAAATTCTTTAATTGACAGAAAAAGTAAACATGACCAAAGATCCCTAAACTATATCAACCCCACTCATTTATAATTGAAGGTAAAAGAAAAACTTTGAAAAACAAAAGCAGATTAAAGGAATTAAGGACCATCAAGCCACTCCTACAGATAATACAGGAGTTTGAAGAGAAAGATAAACATACTAAAGAGATTGTAGGACGAAAAGTAAACTCTATGATAGTGTTAAACAAAAGAAATCTAAAACTATCAAACACTATGAAATCAAATGACAGAAAGCAATATACACTGTTCAGTTACAACTATGAATAGAAATTTTCTAAGAAATTATCTAAGATACAGACTAACAGCTTGGATTAGAAAACAGACAATCTTTTTGCTGCCTCCATGAAACACACCTTACTGCCAAAGATAAATACTATTTAAGGATGAGAATATGGAAAAATGTAATCCCAACAAATGGAACCAGAAAATAAATATACACTACTATTCTAATGTCTGATAAAATAGATTTCAAGCTAACTCTTGTCAGAAGAAATAAAGAGGGATTCTGTTCAAGTAGTAATCCATCAAGAGGAAATTATGATTTTAAATATATATGTACAAAACATAGGCTCATCTTCTATTTGTAAAACAAACAGTACTACCTTTGAAATTCACAGACTTAAAAACAGCAATAATGCAAAAATTTAAAGTCGTACTCTGACTTTCAACAGATGAGCTGTACAAGAAAAATCATACATCAAATCACAACATATATAAAACATAATACCCAAATATTGTATGTTTACCTGTACACATTATTCTCATTTTACCATGAACCCGTCTCTAAAAGAGATCACACAGTAGAATACAAAGCAAATCTCATCAATTATAGAAAAACTGAGTGTCCTGTATTCTATCTGATCAACAAAGGATAAAGCTAGAAATCAACAGCAAAATAAACTATAGGAAATTTACAGTATATAGAGATTTAAAAACATATTATTGGATAATGAATGGCTCTTGGCAGTCCATTTAAAAGTTCCTAGAATTAAGTGATAATGAAAACATATCATATCCATATATATGGGCTATAGTGAAGGCAGACCTTGGAAGGAACTCTAAGTGGATGCAATTTTTTTAAAAATTAAAAGTTATGAGAAAGTCATATCCCACTCTCCACTCAAGTGTGGAGACTGTCCTGTCCATTGGCTAGATCTGGGTAGGGGTTTAAATTTTACCGCCTGTATTGTCCTTGGCTAGGGCCTTACTTTGAACGGGACCCCTTGGCCCAAATCTGCCTATCATAATGTTCTACTTGTAGGTTTCTAGGACCCACTGGATCCTTCTACATTGCTATTCACACATTTGACTATGTCCCCTGGAGAGGGAGATCTGGTGGCACTCAGAGGAAGGACAGCAGGTCACCAAGAAGAGATTTGATACCCTATGAACATATACAGGGGGGAGGTAATCCCTCTCAGGAACAGTCATAAGGGAGGGGAATAAGGGGAAAATGGGAGGGAGGGGAGAATGGGAGGATACAAGGGATGGGATAACCATAGAGATGTAACAAGAATAAATTAATAAAAAATAAAAAAAAAGGAAAAAAATTAAAAGTTATTTCATGATGATGAATTTGTTAAGGCATTGGGATAAGAATAACAAGACAACTCCAAAACCAGTAGGCAAAGAAAAATGACAAGCATCAAGGCAAAAATAAATAAATAAATAAATAAAATGAAAAAAAAAACCCAACAAAAAACAAAGACCCAATGAAATTAAGTGTTAGTTCTTCAAAAAGCATAGCAATATTGACTATTGACAACAGACACTTTTGAAATTCAGTGACTTATAAAGACAAACCTAAAAAAACAAACAACAACAAAAATACCTTCTATATTCTTTTAAGCGCGGTGGCGCACGCCTTTAATCCCAGCACTTGGGAGGCAGAGGCAGGAGGATGACTGTGAGGTCAAAGCCAGCGTGGTCTACAAAGTGAGTCTAGGACAGCCAAGGCTACACAGAGAAACCTTGTCTTGAAACCTCCCCCTGAAAAAAAAACTAAACAAAATAGTTGAATTTCTAGATATATATGATCTAACAAAGTAGTATAAGGAGACCTATAACAGCCAGTAAGCTGAAAGCAGTATTTAAAACTCTCTCATTTAAAACATTAATACTAAACCCCAGTACCAAATGGATATAACACAATATTATAACAAACCTTCAAAGAACATCAATATTCCTAATATTATTTCATAAAATAGAAAAAGGAAGAAGCATTTCCAAATTCTTTTTTAAAATCCAGTATTGTTCTGATACCAAAACTGGACAAAGACTCAATAAAAAATAAAGAAAAAGAAAAGAAAAAATGATAAGCAAACTCTGATGAAAAAGAGATGTTAAAATTGTCGAAAAAGACGTATATTCCAAAGGAATTCAAGAACACTCATTAAGATCATGTTGTCTTTACTCCAGAGATGCAGGCATATTTAACATTTTTAAATCAATAAATGGGAGTATTAATTCTCTTAATACATATACTAAAACTGGTCACCAAAGAGAAGCTGTGAGCTTTCTGCCTAATCACAACCAAGTCAAGGTCTCACTACAGACCTGTCAAACATGTAGGAGAGCAGTGCACTTATCCCTATTTTCCACTCATGTGATTCCTACAATATTCTCTGTGTCATGAAACTCTGGAGTGCAAACTACAGTACTCAGAAAATGATTACTTCTTTGTTGTTTGTTCCTTTGTTTCTGAAACACACTTGCTATACACAGCACTAGGTTAGACTCTAACCTCTCTTCACAGCACAACCTCCAGAGTATGTTGATTATAGACTTGCACTACTATGCCTGTCTTTTTTTTTCTTCCATGCCTGTCATTTAACTTTCTTTCCTTCCTTTCTTTAATCTTTGTGTATGGCAGGG
The DNA here is from genome assembly GCA_907169655.1 of Acomys percivali. Classification (NCBI taxonomy): domain Eukaryota; kingdom Metazoa; phylum Chordata; class Mammalia; order Rodentia; family Muridae; genus Acomys; species Acomys percivali. Next base: position 27,344,750 of record OU015751.1, on the reverse strand, counting down.
GTGAGGGAGGGTGAGTTCAGGCACACACACAGCTGCAGCCAGAGGATAGTCTCGGCAAGCAGTCCTTGCCTTCTACTTTGTGACAGATTTAGGATCTGTTAGTGCTGGTACATGCAAGGCATGTAGCCTGTGTCTGTCTCCCATTTTTGCATAGGGGTGCTGATATTGCAGATTTGATAGTGTGGCCAGTTCTATAGTCACTGAGTCACCTCCCCAACTCTGAACTACATCTTAAAGATGGTCTGAAATGTAGTGCTCTTTTTAAAAAACTCCACTTTATTTGGGGTATTTAGATTTCAACCTCCCTTCCAAGCTCCCACCCCTATGCAGGAGAGAGAAGGTTAGTGGGGAGAGGGAGCCCTTTTACTCCTGTCAGCTGTCTAGGTAGAAGGTCTCTGAGCTATACCAATCTCTGTCAACAGCAGACTCAGCCAGCAGGCTCCTCCAAGCCACTCACCCCGAAGCATTTCTGTCTGCCTGTCTGTTCTAAATGGCTATAGCAAAAGTCCGTGGTCTCCTCAAGCTGCTACGCGACACACTCCAACACGGCACACCACACTATGCTCCCCATGGGCTCCCATTTATATCCTCAGAGCCCTAGCCACTCCTTTCTGCATGCTACATGAGGAAGGCCTTACCAGCTGGCAAAAGTCATGTCCAAATGAAACAATTAATAGCTATGGAGAAACTAAAATCCCATACTTGGAATTAAAACAAAACAAAACAAAAATATGTTTACATAAGATAACTAAGTTTACAAAGAAACCAAAACTTCCATCACACTGAACTGTGTAAGTATTCGCCGGATTAAGGGAAAACCTGAATGAATCTTCTCACTTTACTTGCTTCTGGCTGATGTTTAAAAATTGTTAATTTTAGAAGTCATTGAGTTGAGAGATATTACTCTTCTGATAGGTTGGTGATAAATGACACACCTAAAGATCCTAATGACAACAGATGCCTAAGAACTTTTTAGTGCCTTGGAGGTTACAAAGTCTTCACTTGCGCATGTTCAAGGGGTTGACCTTTTGATGTCAGAAGACCTAAAATTCTCGATTCAGATCATACTAGCACCATTTTCTGAACATGTGTCCATGAAGAGCCATGGTTTGATTATTCATATGTAGACACAGATTACCAACAACCACATTTCCTCAGGTGATGAACACCCTGATTCTCCATCCCAAGAACACTCTGGACATGAATGGGGTGATGATCCTGGAGTCCTCACTTCAATACCCAGCAAGCAAACTTATTTTCAACTTGATAATTCTTGCTGGCAGACAAAACTGCCAAGATTTGACACCACCCCTTAGGCGATAACCCATTGAACAATATCTCTCAGTAAGAAAGCCAGTCCGTATTTACATCTATGTAAAGAAATATTAATATCTTGCCATTAACAAGTTTCATAAATAAAACCTGTGATACAACTGATGAGAAAAACAAATATAAAGAGTATCTTTATTAAACATACCCAAACTGTTACTTCATGGTAAATAACTGAAACAACAAGGGCTTAGAAAAATCATCTAAGACAATATTCTTCTTTCCTCTTCTATTAAATAACAAAATTACTTACTAATCACGTTTTTCCTCACTCCAAGCAACTATTTATTTTTAGTTTTGTAATTACCAGTATAATTTTGGTTTCAAGATACTAATATATGGGGGCTGGAGAGATGGCTCAGTGGTTAAGAGCATTGACTGCTCTTCCAAAGAACTGGGGTTCAATTCCCAGCACCCACATTACAGCTCACAACTGTCTATAACTCCAAGATCTGACACTCTCATACAGACATACATGCAGGCAAAACATCAATGCACATAAAATAAAAATAAATAAATTTTTAAAAAAGATACTGTTATTTCTTTAAAAATTCATGAATAGAAGTTTCTTTTTAAAGCAATTATGACTTTAATTTTATAAAAAACAACTCAATTAGTCCATTATCAACAACATATTTAAGTTGCTGAAAAACACTATTTGAAATGTTTTCACAAGTAAATAAAAATGTTTATAATGAAAATTAGAAAAAATAAATTTGAGAGAAAAAATCTGAAAGCCCTAATAATATTTCATATTAAAAAAACCCACCACCTATTATTCTCCTTTAAAACTCCTTTATTCACTATAGGGACTGTAATACTCAACATATTTCTGACATTCTCTTCTTGTCCATGTGGAAATCTATATTAAAATTCACTTTGCATTAAGACAAACAACAATAAAAATGCAATAATACATTTTAAAAACAAAACAACGGCATTTACCTTTAATAATACTAAGTAGGAAATTTTCTATGTACTTACTCTTGACTATTTGATATTTTTTTGTTTTCACTGAGACCGTATGGTGGTTTAAATGAGAATAGTCTCCACAGATTGATATATTTCAGTTCTTAATCACAGTTGGTAGGAGTGTTCTGGAAGTATTAGAAGTAGTGAACTTTAGGAAGCAGTGTGTTACTGCGGACATGCTTTGAGGTTTCAAAAGCCCACGCCAACCCCAGTGTACGTGTGAATACGTGCGTACGAGCACTTATCTGTCTGCCCACCCACTTGCCTGTCTCTTGCTTCTGGTGGAGAAGATGTAAGATGTCAGCTACTGCTCCCTAGGCATACCTGCCTGTTTGCGCCCATGCTCCTTGCCGTGATGGTCATAAACTTAAACTCTGGTTTCTTTTATAAGTGGCCTTGCCTATGGTGGTCCATTACAGCAACAGAACAGTAACTAAGACAAATAGCCAAACTAACAATCCTCCTGCCTCAGCCTTCTCAGTGGGAAGAGATAGGTTGAACTTCTATACATTGATTTTCAAAAAGAAATCAGGATTCCTTTTCTGAATGTGAGTTGGAAATAGAAGCCAGGGTCTTGCACATGCCAGTCACACTACCACTGACAGAGTCTCTCAGCCTCGTCTCTTGTCAAGTTTAATGAGAAGATATTTTTTAAAAAAACATTCTGCTTTGCTATACATAATATATAAACACAGAATTGAAAATCATTTTGTTTGCTGCTTTCTCTGTCATTTTTTCATTTTGGAAACTGCTAACCTGCACTTCAGTTTACTCAGGTAATTAAGTTTATTCCTTCTCAAGTCTTTGATGGCGTTGAAGACCAGATAGTTTAGTCTTACAATTAAACCTAGTTATTTAGAGTTAAGATGTTTTTAGGCCTAGATAGATGTTTTAATTTGATGGACATGAGATATGATATATCTTGATTTTCATTCAGAATTTTAGACTTACCAAAATAGGAAAGATGTTTTCTTCAAGGCTGCCAAATACAAAAAGCCAAACATTATGAATGTAACATTTATATAATTCCTGATTGTTTCGTGGTTCTTCTTGCTGTATGTAGTTTATTTTATTTATGTGTAATAATATGAATGTATATGTAAAAAAAGAAACATAATAAAAATTACAAAAAAAAAAGAATCTTGTTATTATTAGGTCTGATGTTTCATCAAAACTTTTAATGCCTCTCTGACATTATCCCGTGAGATATTACCTCCAACTTCTCCCCAGGTCTGATCGGCCTCCTTCTGACACCCCTGCTCAGCTGTTACCTAACCTTCCTTCTCATACTGGAACAGATGCCACAGATTCAACCTAGGCTTCCTTACAATGCCTCAATGGCTGAATGCTCTCTGATCTGTTCCTTCTACTAGGAGGCATGAGTCAAATACAGTACAGACATATAAAGTTACTTAAGACAGTGGTTCTCAACCTTCCTAATGCTATGAGCCTTTAATACAGTTCCTAGGGATGTGGTGACCCCCCAAACATAAACTTATTTTCATTGCTATTTCATAACTGTCATTTTGATACTGCTATTTATCATAACGTAAATATGTTTTCCAATGGTCTTAGGTGACTCTTGTGAAAATCCTGTCAGACCAGTTTGTGTAACTGTAAGGAGAGGTGTCATGTTGCTGGGCAGATACTCTTTGTTTAATTCAGGTTCTTGCTCTGCAAGTTTGTTGTGGGAGTTCTTATCAGGCATAGGGATGGGTGGTCCTTTCCTTCTTGACCTTGAAACTTAACTTGAGGGCAGGGGCTGAAGTTAAGGATGCATAAACATATATACAGAAAGCCTAACCTTTCCAAATATTAAGAGAGATGCTATATTTCAATGCAAGTACCATCCAAGAATTCATGTTAAGGTGAGATGACGCTAGCTAATAAAGCTATTTTCAAGTATGCCATTGGATGAGACAAGTATTTTTGATATTTAAAAGTCAGTGTTTCTGAGACTGTAAGGGTATTAATGCTTTATTGTAACTTCCTATACAAATTAATTCAGAAATGGAAATTTTCACAGATATTAATAACTGTAAGTACCCTTTCTGTGCTGTACAATGTAATACAATGTTTATTATTGTAAATAAACATGCTTAGTTTTCCAAAGTTACTAACAAAAGGGGAGAAAGAAGGAACTACTCACTTTTCCGTTTTGAATATTTTAAAAACTCTACTTGGCAAGGACCAAACTTCTTACGACTATAAAACAAAACTTGACTGCCAAATTGCCATACATTTTAAAACGGAAGCTTGGAGTGCTGTTTTAACAACACTAATACATTGTGCTGATATTTTCTCCTACAAATAAAAGTAATTTTATAAAAAAAATAAAATAAAAATAAACATGCTTAGGTTTCAGGAAAGAGAACCTCAGCTGACTCCAGCATCACTCTTAAGTGTCTCTGAGTGTTTGTCTACTACCTCACTGTCCCTAGCCAGGGTTCTAAGACTGAAGCTGGGCTGGTCTCAAGATGCAGTCCTTTTCTTTTCTTTCTATTTTTTAATTAAAAATTGTTTATTGGGGGGCAGTATTTCTCTGTGTAGTCCTGGCTGTCTGGTACTCATTCTGTAGACCAAGTTGGACCTGAACTCAAGAAATTCTCCTGGCTCCACCTCCAAGATCAGGGAAAGGCATGTGACCACACCCAGCTGGTCCTTATTTTACCTATAAATTTTGCTATATTCCTTTGCTTTCTTGGATATTCTCATGTCTGTACCCTAGCATTGGTTATTCTTAAATAAATTATCTTAGGAACATTTGCCTCCAGTTTTTATTTAAGTTGAACAAAATATATAACCTTATTTGGAATCCTCTGTTTTCCCATAAAGGAAGAGATATAAGTTCCGTAAGAAGTGCCTCAGAAAATGGTAGGAGCCTACCATAGAGGTCCTCTAAAAGACTCCACGCAGCAGGAGATCCAAGCAGATGCTCAGATGCACTGTCAAAGTTTAGGGTAGAACATAGGAAAACTTACGGAAGAGTTGGGGACAGAAGGACCTGAAGGGGACAGGAGCTCCACAAGGAGAACAACGGAGCCAACAAGTCTGGGCCCAGGGGGACCTGCAGAGACTGATGGACCAACCAAGGACAATGAATGGATATTACTGCTTAAGAAGTTCCCCTGCCCACAGCAACTGGTGACAACATAGGTCATGGACGTACACAAGGTATCCTATGGCAGCATGGATGGTGGACATTAACATGGTTTCTAGTGACTACTCCAATCACAAGACATCAACCTGGTCACAGTGGCAACATGAATCACAGTCATCAACATTGTCTCCATTGGCCATACGAACTACAGACATCAACATGGTCTCCATCCATAGCAGGGATCATCAACATGGATTCCAGTAGTTGCTCAAGTCATAAACGTCGGCATGGCCTTTATTATTAAATTAATAATTAAAGGTAATGATGGTATAGGCCTTTATTCCACCATTAAGGAAGCATAGAAAGGCATGTATCTGAGTTTGAAGCTATCCTGGTCTACAAAGCCACTTCCAAGAAAGATAGAACTATACACAGAAGCCCTGTGTAAAACAAACAAATGACCCAAAAACCAAAACAAACTAGTTAGTACAACAGAATAATGTTTTAATAGACGTTGCATGGATATGAAATCATTTGATGATGGTACAATGTCTACATGACGACATGTTCTAAAAAGGCATAGGTATTGCTACATCACACCAGACTACTAAGAACCAGAAGGATCATCTCCTTTGGGTAATCCCAGATTTTCAAACCATGACAATGATTTCTAGCAGCTTAGCATAACAGGGATTTATTATCCTCATGTCCCTCATGCTTCCTTTGTGCTACTTCATGATTACAGTTTCTGTTAGGATGTTGAGATTTTTGTTGTTTTTTGTTTTCTGAGTCAAGATCTCTCTACGTAGTCCTGGTGGTCCTGGAACTAGCTATGTAGATCAGGCTAGCCTTAAGCTCACAGAGATCCACCTGCCTCTGTTCCTCGAATGCATGTGCCATCGTATGTAACAAGAGCTGTATTTTATTACAATTGAAAACTAGGTTGTGGGGTCAGTTATTGCTCTTATAGAGAACCAGGATTCAGTTCCCGGAACCTACACAGCATATCATAGAAATCCTTACCTCCAGCTCCAATGGATTTCATGTGGTTTTCTGGCCCTTGTGGGGAATGCGCAAAGATACATACACCCGTACAAATGAAATAAAAATAAATAAATCCTTTTAATTTTTTTCTAAAAGGAAGAAAACTTGGTTGTATACTGTTCTTTCAACTTAATCAACTTCTTTAATTTTCACACAAATATTGCAGAAGGGATCTCCATGTTCAGATCCAGCCTCTCACGTACCAGTTTCCTTGCTGGTATCATATAATACATTTTATTTCATTTGTTTGCTTGTTATTTCTCCCAGGACACGTTGCTACACTCATGCAGAATACTTTTAAGTTTTGTACACCCACAGATTTAAGATACTTTTCACCTTAACTGACCATGTTTCATGAAGTACAGCCATAAATTTTTAAGTTAAAGGTGGCACACAAACACTACCATGATCACTTAGCTCCTGTACAGTTTCATCAATATAAGATTCATTCTTATCAATTATCTCAGCAATCTCATCTCTCAAAATGTAATTTTCTTTTCCTTATTAGGTACAAAAATTTCACCTATCTCCTTTAAAAGAATGATTGGTTTTACTTTTTAGCTGTGGGTGTTTCATACACACGTATGTGCAGTGCCCAGGGAACAAGAGAAGGGGGTGGATGGTGGAGAACCACAGCTGCAGACGGTGGCGAGCCATCATGTGGGCACTGACGACTGAACCCAGGTCTTCTGAAAGAGCGTCAAGTACTCTTAACTGCTAAGGCACCTCTGCAGTCCCTCAACAATTAAGTTAAAGATCATCTGTGAGACACATAAATTGCAACCATCACTTAAATGTTTTGAGACACTATTTAGTCTGATAAATCTGATACCCACTAAAAGCCTCAGCAATGGGCAACATATGAAGTATAGATATGCTAGCTAAAACAGAGTTGAGAGTTCAACATTTTATTACACTACTCAAAAAATATAATTTAACATTTATAAACTATTTATTTCTGAAATATCTATTTGAATATTTTCACACCATGGTTTTTCACGGATTACTGAAACTGCAGAAAATGAAACTGTAGAAAAAGAACTATTTTATGCTGATCTTGCTTTCTACCAACTAGATTATTAGTAAAGAGAAATGACATTAATGGTCCAGATGCCTTCAGTAGGCAAATCCTTTAATTCTACACAGCAATAATAGATAAATCTCTGCATCAGCAAATCAAAAGCCACTTTCCTTCTTCATTACTTGAAGTGAGTTGAACGTGACAGGTGGAGTAAATTGTTTGCAAAATTACTTGTGGCTAATACTTTAGATAAGGAAATATCCCTGATAACAGACTGCATATCCACTTTCTGCTGCATTTCCACAATAGCTCAGGGCTGAGCTGTAGGACAGAGGAAGCCTACACGTCAAGTACGTAAGAAAAGAAGTTATGTAAGGACACAAAGCACTAGTAAGAAAGCCAGAGTCATCTGCTATGTCAAAGCAGCTTTTCCAATGAAATTTTTGACATGTACACACATCCATTTGTAAAGGAGAAACAAATTTCCCAAGCATTCTTCTTTTACTCCATTTCTAGTCTCACATGAACGGCTATTCATTCACATATTCAACTTAGTTTATGTGTAGGCCATCCAGCCTGAAAACAATTCAATTCATCTTAGAAATGACATGCACAAGGAAAACAACAACAACAACAACAACAACCCAAAACAAAAACAAAACAAAGCAATAAGACAGATGTGGCATTAAGATTTACAAAGTTACTGAAACTTTTTAACAAGTAAAATGCATCCTTCCTTAGCTACACCAGAATGAGGAATAAAGGGGTTTACATATGTTCCAATTCTAAACCTATCAATCAAACCCATGTTATTCCTTTGGGAGCTTATTTACATGCATATTTATCAGCCTCACATGCTAATTCCCTGCTGTTTTATGCCTGCAAGGCATGTTTATGAGTCATAATTGTTGATCTCATTTGATGTATTTTACTGAAGGAAGACATCATTCAGTTATGTGGCCTAATGTCAATGAGTTACGATGACCTGATCTCCTAAAAACAACCCACTCTTTAATTTTTGTTAGGATACATCACTTACTGCACAGGAGCAGTTCACCGAATAAAAGAAAACGTGTTTTCTATAAGGACTTAAGCTAATGATCTTGTCTTTGATTCCCCTTACTCCTCTATGCTCAATCTGAACTGTAGCTCAAGAGCCAACTATGATTCTCTTCAGTCACTTACTTCTCACACCTAGACTGCATCGTAGTGTTGATAACCTGTCATTTTAATCTAACTTTGCAAATCGTTATTTTCACACTGAACCATGTGCCTTCATTTACTCTCTTCTCATACTCTTTTCTTTCATTTTATTATTCTACCCCAATCAAGACAAGGTACTCTTTTATTTTTAGGTAACCTTTTTCTTAAAAAATACTGCTTTACAACACATGACAAGTGAAGCAATATTTTTCCTTTATCAGCCATCTTCTCCTTCTCCTACTTCTCTTCCTTTCCTCCTCCTTCTACATTTTCTTAAATGCACTTAAACTCTTACTCAGGCAGGGACATTTGCCCCTAAAGTGCGTGAACACACTAACGGTGACTATTTCTGCAGCTTTCCTATCCCTTCAGAAGTAACACTCATTCAATGTGAACTATCTCCACTGTTTAAAATAGTACTGAACGACAGGTATAGAAGATCTCAATTTAGCACTGATAGCAAATAAGCAGTAAGACTTAGCTACTGAGAAACAGATGTGGAATGTCCTAAAGTGTACTTCTAAGTATAAATCTATATTTGTATTGCAAGCAGCCATACAGTAATGGAGTGGCAGATATACAATTATAATGTATATGTAATAATAATATCAAGGGCCTTAAAAGCTTCTAGAATAATATGTCTAATTTAAATTAAATTTAAGAATGATTTTTGTAACTTGAACTTCTTTAAGGGAAATGGCATATGTCCACTGCTTGACCACCCTGAGTATGAGGAAGTAGCCCATGGTTGAAATGTACAAATGTGCTATCACTACCCTAGGAAGTTAAGTAGAAAATCAGCATAATGTACACATACATAAATGTTATAAGCATCATTCTCTTTTTTCTATACTTACAAAACTGTTAACCAATGCTTCCATATCCCTCACTTCTGGCTACTGTCTTCTACCTTTGGTTATAATCACTCTACTGAACTGCTTTGAGAACAACATTTTTTAAATTTTATATGTCAGTATGTTTAGGTGTACTTAGATTTGTAGGCCTGATTTACATGTGACAACATAATTTTCAGCCTTATTCATGTCAGAATGGTAGAATTTTTTTCTTTATGAATCAAACACTGGATAGAATTTATAGGCTATTTTATTTATGTATTCATGAGCAGACAGTCATTTAGGTTGTTCCATTTCTTAGTTATTGTGTACAGTGCTAGTTTTTTGTTTATAGAGATTCTCTGGCTGTCCTGGAACGCACTTTGTAGACCAGGCTGGCCTCCTACTCACAGAGGTGAGCCTGTCCCTGCCTCCCCAGGCCTGAGATAAAGATGTCTGTTAGCACACATGGCTGGTGGATAAACACTCAGCCGTGAGACTGCTGGACCATACTGCAGGTACACTTTTACAGAAGGGCTGTTTTGATATGCATCCTCACCACAGGTGTGTAGGGATTCTTTTTATCCATTTACTAGCCTGGATTGCCATGTTTAATGACTTTTTTTTTTTTTTTAAATAAAAGCCATTCCATGAGGTTTTATCTCAAATTTTCCATATACTTTTTAGCCATTATGTATGTCAATGATTTTGAAAAACAAAATCTAATGCTCATCGTAATCTATTTTTGTTTAGTTTTTTGAAATATTTTGTTTCTGCTGTTGAGGTTTTATGCCCATTACATATTAATGGCATCAAACCCCTGGCATCTTTGTTGAAAACACTTTGTTTACAAGTGTGTGCTTTTAATTTTAAACTGTTATTTTGTTTCACTTAATTCCATCTGATTTAAGGTTACTATTGCTGTGATGAGACATCCCGACCAAAAGCAAATTGAGAAGGAAAGGCTTTATTTGGCTTATAAATCACTGTTCATCATTGAAAGAAGTCGACAGGAATTCAAAGGGGCAGAAACCTGGAGGCAGGAGTGGATGTAGAAGTCGTAGAGGGATGCTGCTTACTGGCTTACTATTCATGTCTTGCTCAACCTGCTTTCTTGTAGAACCCAGGACTACCAGCCCAGGGGTGGCACCACCCATAATGTCTAGGTCCTTCCCCATTAATCACTAAATAAGAAAACACCCTACGGCCCTGCCTACAGCCTCATCTTATGAAGGATTTTCTCAATTGATGCACCCTCCAGTCAGATGACTTTAGCTTCTGTCAAATTTATATAAAACTATCCAACACAACTAGATGGTCATTCTTTGTGTGGATACACATGTATGGGAGTGCACATGTCTGTAGAGGTATATATGTGGAAGACAGAAGATAATCTTAGAATTCCATTCCTCAGGTGTCAAGCACCAACAAACCATTTTTTGGAAAGAGGTCTTTTTGCGTGTCCGGGACATGATGATAGCCTGTCTGTTCAAGGGTCCAGGGATCCATGGTTCCTTACTTCTCTGTCATTACTACAACAATCAGGCAGCATGCAATACCTTGCTTGGTATTTTATCCGCCACGACCACCCCAACCCGACCCCCAGACCAAGTACGCATCCTCTTGCAAGCACATCACTCACTCAACTATATTTCTTAGCACTTCCTGTAATTTTTATGGAATACAATGATGTTTGGATTACCATACCTTTGTCATGATATATGGACTACCACCTTCTTTGTTCTCTCTTTGTGTGTGTGTGTGTGTGTGTGTGTGTGTGTGTGTGTGCGCGCGCGCGCGCACACACGCGTATGTGCTCCATACAAGTTTTCTAGTTCTAGTTATTGTTTTAACAAGGACTACATAGAATTTGTAGACTGCATAGAGGCAATATGGAAATTCCAATCGTATTGTTTCTTCCATTCTATATTTTAAAGAATAATCTTTTCACTATTCTTCATCTCCCTCAATTATTCTCACTCATAATTACATGATTTTGTTTGGAGGGTCTTCATATTTTTATTAATATTTATTCCTATATCTTTTTGCATATGTAGCTACTTAAATGTAGTTTGTTGATGTTTACTTTAATTACTAGTATATTAAGATGTTACTGATTTTTGCATGCTGATTCTGTAACATACATGTTAATATGTGTAGAGTCTCTGGTGATTTCTAGACATAGGAATATATTATTTACTTTTCTGTTTCTGTGCTAAAACACCACAACCAAGACAACTTAGAAAATAAAGGATTCAGTTGGGCATAATGCTCCATAGGGATGAGCACCCATCATGGCAGGAAGGTAGGGCAGCAAGGAGCAGACATTGTGCCAGGGGCAGGAAACTGAGAGGACACACCTCAGACACAAGTACAACACTGAGCGAGCTGAGAGAGCATACCCTGCCCAGTGAGTACCTCTTTCAGCTAGGCCACATCTCCTACGAATCCCCCAGCAGCACCAACTAGTAACCAAATGCTCAACCATATGAGTACATGGAGGATATCCTCACTGAAGCCACCATGGAAAACATGCTATCCATAAACAAGAACAATTTGGCTTTATCTTTTTTAATCTTCAAGACTGAAAGGGCATGAAATGCTTATCCTGCCTGAATGGTATGGCTGGGTATTCCAAGCATAAAATAAAGGGTTGAATAATTTCCTTTTTTAAAAATTTAACTTTATTTATGTGCATTGGTATTTCTCTGCAGGTTCATCTATGTGAGAGTGTCAGATCTTGGAGTAACAGACAGTTGTGAGCTTTGATGTGGGTGCTGGGATTTGAACCCAGGTCTTCTAGGAGAACAGTCAGTACCCTTAACCACTGAGCCATCTCTCCAGCCCATATTTTTTTTTATGTAGTATTGGACTAAATTTACTAGGATTTTTGTACCTAATCATAAAAATGGCAGTTTTTAAAAGTTAACTATTTAAGGTAATTATATAAGAGTATATTAATAATGAATATATATACTAAAAGTAAATTACTAAGCACTACTCTCAGAATTATGAAGATATGAGTAAATAAGGAAGTAATTATTCTCTATATAAAAATCTGTTTAGCATTTTCTTGTGTCCTTTTCTGGTTTTGAGATCAAAGCAGTAATAGCAGTTGTCTCATAGAGTAAGTCTACATGAATTTACTTCTAGTTTTTGAACAACTGAAAAACTGCCTGTTCACTCAGGGTTCTGCCTTGTGTGTACTTGCAAATGCAATTCAAGTATCTGGAAGCAGAGTGTTCATTTACCTAGAACAGCATGTACATTGTTGATTAACACTTAAATAGCTTATGTTGTAGTGTGTTGTTGGTACTTAGCTAGGGTTGGGATGCAGTACAGTACTGCTTAGCCAGGTTTAGTATAACTTATTCCATGTTTCTATAAATTCTCAGGTTCATTAGAGATTTTTGGCCCTATTTACTCAGAAACAAATTAGGTGGTTATCACTCAGGGCCCTAGTTTAGCACTAGACCCTGCCCATCCTCAAAAGCCGTTTACAATGCATTACTTGGTCACTAATTTAGGGCAGTAAACAATCCTCTTATATGCCACTAAGAAGAGGGCATCACCTTTGTGTTTTTCACTTCTCACTGTTTCACTTTATTAAAATGGCTGTACAATGATTTATATATGTGTATGATTAAAACTTACTTTGATGTCTTATTGCTATTGCTAGAACTTCAAGTACTATATTGAAGAGACATGGAGAGGGTGGGCAGCCTTGTCTACTCTTTATTTTAGTGGAATTTACTTGAGTTTCTCTCCATTTAATTTGATGTTGGCTATAGGCTTGCTGCATATTGCTTTGATTATTATTTAGGTATGTGCCTTGTATCCCTGATCTCTCCAAGACTTTAAACATAAATGGGTGTTGGATTGTTTTTTTAAGATGCTTTTCAGCATCTAAAGAGATGATCATGTGGTTTTTCTGCTTTTGTTTTGTTTTGTTTTTATTTTTTCAGTTTGTTTATATGGTGGGTTACATGGATGGATTTCTGTATATTGAACCATTCCTGTATGCCTGGGATGAAGCCTACTTGGTCATGGTGGATAGTATCTTTGAGGCATTCTTAGATTTGGTTTGTGAGTATTTTATTGAGTATAGACACCTTATTCAGATCTAGCCAATGGACAGCACATTCTCCATGTTTGTGGGGAGAGTGAGGATGTCCTTGACATGAACTCTCAAACCCCTTATTTGACCACTTCCCCTTGGTGGGGAGGCCTGGTGGCACTCAGAGGAAGGGGAGAAGGCCATCTTGATGAGACCTGACAGGCTGTGATCATATGGTGGGGGAGGAGGTCCCCTTCTGTCACATGTCTAGGGGAGGAGGAAAGGGTGAAAGAGGGAGGGAAGGGGAATGGGAAGATACAAGTGAGAGGATAACAATTGGGATATAATCAGAGTACATATATAATATATATATATTATATATTAAATAATATATATATATATTAAAGAAAACAAAATCATGGGTATTTCAGGAAAAATGAATGTACTTAGAGTGTATGCTCACAATCGAAATCACCTAAACTCAGAAAGAAAGGGAAAAAATGTTCTCCCAGCTGTGTGCAGTGGTGCATGACTATAATCCCAGCACTGGGGAAAGCAGAGGCAGGCAGATCTCTGTAGGTTTGAGGCCAGCCTGGTCTACAAAATGAGTTGAAGACACCCAAGGCTACACAGAGAAACCCTGTCTCAAAAAAAAAAAAAAAAAAAAAAAAAAAGAAAAGAAAAAGTTTTCCCTTATATGTAGATCATAGCATATAACATATATATGTTTATATGTTAACAAACTCTGGGTGTGAATGCAACATAAGATTTAGAAAGGAAATCAAAAAAGGATGAAATTCAGTGAAAATGAAGGACACATGAGCTATGGAAGTGTTTTCTTTGTTTAGTTTTGTTTTTATAGTAGCTACACACATAAAAATGTAATTGATCATGAAAGTATAAAGCCCTAAGTGAAGATAGGCAAAATATAAAGAAATTCATTGAGACATATTGAATTTGGGAATGGGTGGGTTGTTTTTTTTTGTTGTTGTTGTTTTTTTTGGTTTTTTTGTTTTTTTTTTTGAGTAACTGCCTTAATCTAACTTTGTCATGTTCATATTTGTGGTTCATTACAATAAAGTGATTTTTTAAAAAATGAATCATATCTAGAAAACACCTAAAACAAAAAGTCATTAAGCTAAGTAAAATAAGGCAGATTCAGAAAGACAAAACTATCTTTTCTCTTACATGTGGAACATAGCTTATACGTTTGTGTGTGACCATGCAGTATAGAGTTGTGTATATTTTGCATCAACCATAAAGCTAGAAGGTAACATCTAGGAAGGTGGAGATTAGTAAGGAAATCTATGGAAAGTGAACACAAGAAGAGCTAGAGGGAGAGGGGACCCAGCTGAAAATGGGGAGCTCTAGTGAAGGGTCGTTTGCAGAGAATGAATGAAAACTCTATGTGTGCAGATTCTGATGAAATGCACTGCTTTATATGCTAACCTAAAAAACTAAGTGGAAGAAACAATAAAGAAAGACATGTAATAGTCATGAAAAAATTACTTTGAAAGTAACAAAAAAATTGTTTTTGCCAGGCAATGGTGGTGCATGCCTGCAATCCCAGCACTGAGGAGGCATAGGCAGGTGAATCTTTGTGAGTTGAAGGACAGCCTGGTCTACAAAGTGAGTCCAGCACAGTCAAGGCTACACAGAGACACCCTGTCTCGAAAAAAAACAGAAAGACCAAAAAATTGCTTTGTTTTGTTTTAAAGACAGTGCATCTCTGTACATTCCTGCCTGTTCTGAAATTCATTCTACAGACCAGGCTGACTTCAAACTCAGAGATCTACCTACATCTGGGCACAAACCACCACCATTCCCTAGCTTTCTTATCTATCTTTCTTTCTATCTATCTATCTATCTATCTATCTATCTATCTATCTATCTATCTTTCTATCTATCTATCTATCTATCTATCTATCTATCTATCTATCTATCTTTCTTTCTATCTATCTATCTTTCTATATTTCTATCTATCTATCTATCTATCTATCTATCTATCTATCTATCTATCTA
>OU015751.1:27301258-27311307 GCA_907169655.1 Acomys percivali | reverse complement strand
GGCAGAGGCAGAGGCAGAGGCAGAGGCAGAGGCAGAGGCAGAGGCAGGCGGATCTCTGTGAGTTCGAGGCCAGTTTGGTCTACAAAGTGAGTCTAGGACAGCCAAGATAACATAGAGAAACCCTGTCTTGAAAAACAAAGAAACCAAATAAATAAATAAATAAATAAGTAAATAAATAAAATACTGCATAGAATATATTGATTAAATAATTTTCAAATTATAGCTTAGAATGTGGATATTTTTAGAATAAGATTCATATTGTTTTATATTCTTAAAATAATAGAAGTAAAATAAAAATGTGGTATTCTAAGCTGTTAAATATCATTTAAATATATTAAATTGGCTTTCACAATCCTATTACTTTAACTCCTTTACAGTAAACTCTGATGTTACAAGTTTTAAAAATACAAATGAAGGAATTTGGAGCATTTGAATGTTCTGAAAACAGGTATCAATCCAACTGAGATCAAAGTGTATTTTAGAAAGTAAAGTAGAGCTGGGGCAGAGCTCAGTTGGTAGAGAGCCCACAGTATGAAGCCCTGAGTTCAATCCCCAGCACTAAGTAAATTTAATGTGGTGCTTCATGCTAAGCAACAGACCCTGTCTCAAAAAACGGGGAGTGCAGGGAAGAGTCAAGTGGGATCTACAATCGTATAGATGTGTTGTCCCGAATACTCAGAAGGGGAAGGCTGGCCAAAAGCCTTGACAATACAAAGAGACCCCTACACATCTGAAAAGCATAATGATGTTCATACTTCTTTAAGAGGCTAAGGCACTTAAGAACTTTTCATTCCATAGAGAAAGTTTATATTCCAAAAAATTAGCTTCCCCTTGCTTCATATGTTCAGCGCGTTTGGGAGGGAGGGGCGCGGGAGTACGAAGCAAGGAGGAGCAAGCTACACACATCTACCTGCACCTCAAGGAGGAGAACATGACTGTACATTAGCTCTCCACTAGAACCCACTCATTAAACTCTGAGGGCTGCACTTTCTTTGCATTGAACGTGGAGTGTGCATTAAAGGGGCAGTGTAGGCTGGCACTGGCTGTCTGCCGACATTTAATAAAGTGTCTGGCTGTATGTGCCCTGCCTGCAAATAGACACATGCCTGAGCCTGCTGCACAGGGTGTGCGTTGGAAGAAGGGAAGTCTTATACGGCGAGTATATCCCAACTGGAAAAGTTGGGGGTCATCTTGTATGCCCAGTTGTCTTATATGCCAAAACCACAGACCTAACATTTCAAATAGCATCAGATAAGCACACGTTCTAATAAACTAATGTGTGCACACTGGCTGTGAGGTGTTATCTGCTCCAGCTTACATTCATCCTTTCAATGCTTATAAGACTTGGTTAGAAATAGATTTCTGAATTGTGTCATTCTAAAGACACTTTTTTTTTTTTTAAGTTTTATAGGCATTCATTGATTTGAATTCTTGATTGATGTCAAATTAAAATATAACGAAATCAAACACTGAAAAGACAAAGTGGTATTCCTTCACAGGCCAAAAACAACAACAAATGATATTCAACAGACTGCTTTCCAATTTTTTGTTTTTGGGTTTTCTGAGACAGGGTTTCTCTGTTTATCCTTTACTTTCCTGGACTCACTCTGTAGACCAGGCGGGCCTCAAACTCACAGAGATCCACCTGGCTCTGCCTCCCCAAGTGCTGGAATTAGAGGCATGTGCCACTGCACCCAACTTGCTTTCAGAATTTTATAAGAAACGAGAACAAAAATAAGTATGTATTATAGGTAGAATGTATTCACTATGATGTGCAAATAAACTAAAATATGACATACTGGTTTAAAAACCCACACTCTTTTACAGAAGCCTTAAAAGCTTTATTTTCATATTTAAAAGGTAGAGCAATTGAACATTTTGTATAAGCTTTACAATGAATAAAACTCACCTTTTTAAATTTAGAAATGGTAATATATAAAGATAAATTCCTGGTTGAAAACAATGTTCTTTAAATTATCAATTACAAAGAAGACAAGATGAAAAGTATTAAGTTCTATTTAAAAATTCTTTCAATCTTTAATGCAGGACAGCTACATGGACTTTAAATAGGTTATAATTAAGTATTAAAATGTATCATTTTAAGTCTTAATATTTAATATTGTTAAATTGTATATCAGAGTAGTTTTATTATTTATTTACTCCAAACCTTTATAGAATACTTCATTTGGCAATAGGGGGTCTGATTCTCACAAGATAAATGCAGTTACAATGCCAAATAAATTATATATAAAAGCATTTGTCTGAATACATGTCATTCAACATTAAATAGCACCCATTAGTAAAACACCGAGACTCATTTCTATCAACCATAAACTTAAAATATCAACTGTTGTCTAATAAGCAGTTATAGGACTATAATAAATTTCAACATCAACAACAATGGTCTAAAGAAAATTAAAATACATGGAAGCCTTATAATTTTTATATTTTTAGGATAAAATGTTTAAACCAATATGCATAATAAAATATATAGTATGTAAGAGACTCACAGCAAATCTAAAATGCTTATCCTATAAAACAGTAATGTATTTGGCCTTTCAGTATTCAAACCTTTAAAGTCATAAGAAAGAATTTGGCTATAACTACATAAACTCTTGAGCATTTTAAAGCACCAAGTTACATTTTAAAAATGCCATATATCTTCATATGATTCTAGAGCTTGCAACATGAGGGGTTTCTAAACTACCCAACTACTGAGTGTCAAAAGAGCAGAACCACTTACATAATAGTCAGGGTTAGTATTGCTATAATGAAGCACCATGACCACGGTAACTCTTATAAAGGAAAACATTTAATTGGACCTTGCTTAGAGGTTTAGTCCATTGTCATTATGGCAGGGAGCATGGCGGGGAGCACGGCAGGGAGCATGGCAGCATGCAGGCAGATAAGGTGCTGGAGAAGTGACTGAGATCAGCAGACAGCAGGAAAAGAGGGAAGGGGAGGAGGGAGGGAGGGTAGAGGGAGGGAGACTGGGAGATAAGGAGGGAAGGTGGGAGGAAGGGACGGAGGGAGGGAAGTGGGTTGGTTTGAGCACTTGAAGGCTCAAAACCTGCCTATCCCCAGTAACATACTACCTCTAACGAGGGCACACCTCTTAATAGAGCCATTACCTGCCTCAAAGCATTCAGATTTATGAGCCTACAGGGACCGTTCCTATTCAAACTACCACAATAGGCATCTTACCAAACAGCAACAACAACATAATACACTCAAACACAAAATATTAAAAGGATGGGGAAAATAGTTTTGAGGCTGGATTAAGAAAACAAAAATATTACACGGCCATGAAAAAGAAAAGAACCTGTAACCCTGGAATACATGGAACTATTAGGAAAACCGTCAAACTACCACTCTTTTAATTAAAGCACTCAGGAGAAAAAGGCAGGCAGATCTCTGATTGAGGCCAGACTGATCTACATAGTGAGTTTCCAGGACAACAAGAGTTATATAGTGAGACTAACTAAAAAAACAAAATCAAAACAAAATTTCAGCACAATTAACAAAATCCTTTGTGAAAGTTGCCTACAAAAAAGCTAATATTTCTTATTATAAATGGTTTTGAAATAAAAAATGAAAATAGCAAGGAACTGTATTTATGGCCTGTTTGTAGCCATATATACTTTTCTTCGAATTACTAAACTTAATTTTTCTAAGAATCTCATAAGCCAGTATAAGGACATTAAGTAAAAGACATGTTTGGGCTGATTTTCTGTTTTTAATACACTCTAATTCTATTTCATTCTCATCAATCCTGAAATTATTTTCCATGTGAATCCTGGGACTGCCCCATCTACGTCTTCTCCCTAACCTCCCAGATACAGCCCAGGCCCCAGGCCCAAAGCCCCACCCTCCTCTGTCCTAGTCCTATCTCCTTATCTGCCTCCAACACACGGTACCCTCACAGGCCACATCAAGCTTCTCCAACCAACCAGATGAATCCCAACAATCCAGGTTTAGACTAGGAGGCACATCTTAACCCTAAGCCATTTCAAATGTCTATGCATAAGAACCAAGGAAGAAAAAAAGTGTACGGGGAGGGGGGAGAACGGGGGAAGTGTGAGACACCGTTGAAAAAACAAACAAACAAATGAAAGAACCGAACATTAAGAGTATAGATGTAGATGAAGGAGTGAAGGAGAAGAATCCAAAGACAAAGACATAGACAAAAAGAGCATAGAAGAAAAACTTTGTCAAACTAAGGGAAGACACACCTATATAGATTCAAAAAGCACAGAGATAGCATTGATAACAAGTAAAGAAAACAACCACAGCATCTCATAGCTAGAATACTAAGTATACAAAACAAAGAAAGCACATTAAAAGCTTCAAGAGAAAAAATACAAGGCAAATATAAAGAAAAATTTTCAGAAATGGCTGATTTCTCAATGCAAACTTTAAAGACGAGAGGAGCCTGGAACTTCCATACTCTAAGAGACTATTATAGACAGCCTAAAGTAACAAACACAACAAAACTATCCGCCTTAACCGAAGAAAAATGAAAAGCTTCCACAATATAATAGTCTTAAAATATTTATATCCAGCAACCCAAACCTGAAGAAAATACAGGAATATTCTCAGCTGAACGAGAAGAATGAGTGTAGCAGAGAGACTTGGGCGGCAAGGAAGGAGCAATAATTACTAAAACACCACAAATCAAAAACACAATGACCACATTAACATACATGCCAATAATAACTTTAAATATCAATGGTTCTCCACTACAAAGACACAGGCTGACCAAGAAAAAAAATGTCTCAGGAAACATGTTTATCCTTGAACATAGGCACCACCTTATAGTAAAAAAAAAAGGATGGACAACATACAAAATGGAACCAGAAAGCAAGGAGTTGCTAATCTTAATATTTGATAAAACAGACTTCATAAAGAATAAAATAAAAAAGACCAATTATTATATATTTATTTATTTATTTAGTGATTTACTTGAAAGTCTGCTTATACTGCCTATTTGCTAAGCATGACTTATTCGCTACTTGGAAGAGAAGGACCTGGAGAAACAGCGGAAACAATGAATACCCTGTTTGCAGCATGTTTCAATAAAATCTTGCTTGACCACTTCATCTTGTGGTATTAGAATATAAAATAAGAAAATAAACTGGGCCAGGAATGAAACTTTTCAGGATCTATCCTGGTACAGCCACTATGACCATCCTGTGGATTGAGTTTCCCATGAGGCCAGTCATAACCACTCATGGCATATGCCTAAAGGGCTCTCCATGCTGCTCCTCACTTACCTGCTCACCCATGTTCACTGCTGCTCTATTCACTATAGCTAAGGAATGCAAACAACCCAAAGGTCCTACAACTATGAATAAATAATAAAAATATGAGATATATACACACACACACAATGGAATATTATTCAGCTTTAAGAAAAACAAAATCATAAAATTTGCAGATGAACAAAAGTAGAAAAAAATCATATCAAGTAAGGTAATCCAGACACATAAAGAGTAATGTCACTTGTTCTTTCTCATTTGAGGCTCCAGGTTCTAAATCTCCAGAAGTGAGTCCACATAGTGAATTAACAACAGAAAGCAGGAAAGCAAACAAGGACCACTGTTGGGTACTGAGGTAGGAAAACAGCTGTGGACAAGTGATCTATTAGGAAAAATGGGAAATGGATTGGTCTGGTTAGGGTTGGGAAGAGAGATAAATATAAAAGCACGGATGGGAAAATAACAATAAGAATGTCTGAAAAAGTCATAAAAAATCATACTGTTAACTATTTACCAAGAACAAAAAACATATAAGCCTGTTTATAAATATACAAATATGCTTTAAATGAAATTTCCTCATCTGAGCTAACGATGTTTCTTCCAAGAGTTAAGACAACTTAACAAAAATTCCAACACCAGATGTGAGAAGCCCCCTTTTGATTTATTGGGCAGAGTTATCCACGGCACTCCAAAACACAAAGCCTTCTGCTATTATCCTTGGTTGTGCCTCAGAAGTGGGCACTGCTGATGACAAAATGCATTTCAGAAACAAGGCCCAGAGGCCTCCAAGCTGGAAGTGACCTAATGCCTCCTCCCTGAGGACTAGTGTTCATGGTAACAGAAGGCCCCATTTAGCTCCCAAATGAAGGAGTCAACCAATAGTCCTACCGAGCTTTTACAATAAAGAAGCACAATGACCAGCACGGCAGGATAAATCAGCGACTGCAGTAGGAGAGTATGTACGTGGGCAGTAACTAATAGCTCTCTAATTGGACTTCAGAACTGTTCAACAAGAGGCATATTGTGCCTGCTGATTCAAACCTTTACATCTACCCAGGACTAGTACAGTCACAATCTCAGAGGAGAATCTATAACCATTACTTTATTAAAGCAATATAATCCCTAAAAATAGTCAAAATATTTATATGTTTACCCACAGATACAAGTATAGTGATCTCCCTGCATCACAGAAACTTCTTTTTGCAACAAAAGGAGACAATTATAAAAAAAACCGATAAGTAATAAAAATACAGAGCTGTGGATCCAATGGTACCCATTGATACCCAATTCCAATGCATACATCTAGAAAACAGCCCCCAAACCTGAACCTAAGGCTCTGGAATATTTATATTAGAGGGGGAAGAAAAATTCTGAGAGGCAAACAATGAAACAGTTTGCTTGTATCATAGTAACATGAGAAGCCGTACACAGGAATGAATGTGACTGCCTACACGGGCGCTAAACAAAGACAAGAGCAACAGGTATGCCACAGGGCACGATGGGAGATCACAGGGCTCAACCCTACACAAACAACTACGGACAACTAAACGGTGCTGAGTGTGGGAGAAATAACTGTCCCCAAGGAATGTCATACAAATTGTTACTGGCTATTACACACAAAGCTGCTATGAACATAGTCGAGCAAATGTCCTTGTTGTATGGTGAGCATCTTTTAGATGTATGCCCAGGAATGGTATGGCTGGGTCTTGATGTAGCACTATTACAAATTTTCTGAGAAAGCATTAGATTGATTTCCAAAGTGTTTGTGTAAGTTTACACTTCCACCAGCAATGGAGGCGTGTTCCCCTTTCTCCATATCCTCACCAGCATGTGCTGTCCCTTGAGTTTTTTAACCTAGCCAATGAGATGGGTGTAAGATGGAATCTCAGAGTTGTTTTGATTTACATTTCCCCAATGACTAGGGATGTTAGTGTTTTTCAGCCATTCAACATTCCTCTGTTGAGAATTCTCTGCTTAGCTCTATACCCCATTTTAAAATTAGGGTATTTGGTTTGGTGGAATTTAATTTCTAGAGTTCTTTATATATTTTAGATATTAGATCTTTGTCAGATGTAGGGTTGGCGAATATCTCTTCCCAATCTGCAGGCTGTCATTTTGTTCTGTTGACAGAGTCTTTTGCCTTACAGAACCTTTTCAGTTTCATTATGTCCCATTTATTAATTGTTGCTCTAAGGGCTTGAGCTATTGGTGTTCTGTTCAGGAAGTTGTCTCCTGTGCCAATGAGTTCCAGGGTCTTTCCAACTTTTCTTTTAACAGATTTAGTGTGTCTTATATTACGCTGAGGTATTTAATCAACTTGGACTTTATTGTACAGGATGATTAAATATGGATCTATCAGGATATAATGTGAATAAATTATAATAAATAAAATATACATTTATGAAATGTGGATGGAGGAGGGGGTGGTGTAGAGACCGATACACCAACCACGGACCATGCATGGCGAGGACCTAGACACTCTCTCATATGGAGTAGACAGGCAGCACAGTCTCCTTTGAGCCCCAAAACAGGGGAGTAGGACTACTTCTGACGTGGACTCTGGCCCCCAACATTGATCACTTCCCTCTGTCAGGGCGACCTTGCGAGCCACAGAGAAGGAGGACACAGGTAGCACAAATGAGATTTGATGGGCTGAGGTCAGATATTAGGAGAGGAGGGCACCTCTTTCTGAGGACTAGGGGAAGGAGGGAGGGGGGATGATAGAGGGAGGGTAGGACTGGGAGGCAACAAGGGAGGGGGCTACAATCGGGATGTAAAGAATTCAAACTGCAGAACAAACAGGTAACATATTGCTAATCCCTCTGACACTGGCTGAGACATGAATGTCTATGTATAGACAACGTTTCTTGTTGGTTACAGAATTCTTGCGACTTATTATTAGATGCCATTCTTCAAATCATGTGAAAGAAGATTTACAGATGTCCTTCTTCTGCTCATACAAAGACCAGAGACCTAGCCTTAATTGTTCTGTGTATCTTGCACACCTCATATATTTATAATCTTAGAATTCTAATGCTTGTGAGAAATTATATTTTTCAGAACAAAAGAACCGGACACCGACGCTGGATCAGACCTGACGGGATTCATTACTCTCAGCATGCTGGACACTGACATCCTGCATCCTTCATGTTCCAGCACCAAGTGCTTCAGCTGCTGCTCCTCATCAGAACAGAACAGCTTTGAATAAAGCTTCAAATCTCAATTGGTTCAGCATTTCAGACTGACCCATACAGTACTTCTATTAAACCTAGAATTTCTCAACATTTAGAAACTGGACTACAAATGTTATTCCTGGCTTGCTTAACCATTGTCCCCAATTTTATTTGGACCCCTACAAATGTATTATTTGCCACAAATCAGCCATGAGAAACCTTAAAAGAATGATGTCCCACTTCCCTTAAGAGGGGTTGGGTAGGTTACTGTTTGCTTTCTCGGGCTTCAGATGTTTATTTTCACTGGTAATGGTTATAAGTTACTATTGGTCTTATTAAGAGAAAACACGAGGTTGGACTCAGGGATATCTTTCTTTTCCTTTATCCTTCTTTCTTAGGTTTGGAGATAGAATTTGAAAAGAAAGAAGAGGGAATATAGAATTATATAAGAATAATAGAACAAAAAGTAGATTATTGAATCTACTCCTCAACTTAAGGCCTTCACTGTTACTCACAAGGTTATTTTTAATTCATTGGTATAGATTTTTGTATATTGATGTAAAATTAGTTTAATTTTGATACATTGGTATAGAATTAAAATTTAAGATTATTCCTCACACATTTTATATATATATATATATAAAATATGAGATATTGTACTCATACAACTCAAGTAGAATACAAGGTTTATTTCAAATACTTTGAAAGTGCTATTGCAGGCTGTTTAGGATAAGTAAGTTATACAAGTTAATTGCTAGTTGATTACATCATGATCATATCAATTACTAGTCTATTTATATTACAAGAATATAAGTCCTAGGTTTAACAGATAGATATGATTCTACAGATAGGTAAGGTGAAATAGTTAGACATGGTCTTCAAAAACCTCAGAGACCTACAGAATATGTCAATTACAGATGTTTTTTATTATTTTACATTTACAATTAAAGCTTAGTTAGCTGTTTAGGAGTTAAGATGGTTTTTGGTGCAGATAGATGTTTTAAGTTGATAGAGATGAGATATGACAAATATTGATTTACATTCAGAAATTTACGACTCACCAAGATAGGAAAGGTGTTTTCTTTAAGGCTGCAAATACAAATTGCCAAAACACTATGAATGTAACATATAGAGGACTTGATGTATTCATTACTAGCATGGAAGAACTTGACAAAAAAATGTTCAATTCAGCAATAAAAATCAAAATCCTTCAGTATAATTCTCAGATAAAAGGATCAATTGAACTATAGATTAGCAAAATTACTGCCTTAAAGGGTACAATACATTTGTAAGTTTTGTTCATTTTGCTTTGTTTGGTTTCTCTCCCTATGTTTCCAGAAGCTTAGAAGTTATACTTGCATTTGACTTACATTGTTTGAGCTACAGAATCTGAAATATCTAATATAATATTTTCAGTAACTACCATAAAGAATATGACAAAAAAACTCATTAACAAATTTACACCAAAGATCCTACTCTGGCCAAGTATCACAGCTCTGATCCTCATCCAGACGCAGATTCAACAGGAACTGCCACTATAATACTCTATGTTATACTCAAGTGTACTATACATTTTCAACCTGACCTCTTAACATTCTCCCATGAGATAACAAGCCAG
>OU015751.1:27290773-27301248 GCA_907169655.1 Acomys percivali | reverse complement strand
GGAATTACATCAAAGATCAAGAAATAAACCCACACACCTACGGACACTATTTTTTACGAAGGAGCCAAACCCATACAGTAGAAAAGAGAAAGTATTTCCAATAAATAGTGCTGATCTAACTGGATGTCTACATACAGAAGAATACAAATAGATCCATATTTAATACTCTGCACAATATTTAAGTCCATGTGGATCAAAGACTTCTACATAAAACCAGATACAGTAAAAGTATTAGAAGAGAAAGTAGGGAAAGCCTTGCACTCATTGGCACAGGAGACAACTTCCCAAACAGAAGAATACCAACATCCCAGGCTCTATGATCAGCAATTAATAAATGGAACCTCTTAAAACCTAAAAGCTGGAAGGTAAAGCACACTCAAGAATGAAACGGCAGCTTACATATTGGGAAAAGATCTTTATCGATCCTACATCTGACAAAGGACTAATACCCAAAATATATAAAGAACTCAAAACACTAAACACCAACAAAAAAATAACTAAATTTTAAAAATGGAGTACAGAGCGAAACAATATTTTCAACAGAGGAATATCAAATGGCTAAGAAAAGAAATCCTTAATGTCCTCAGTCATCAGAGAAATGCAAATCAAAACAGCTCTGAGATTCCAATCAGAATGGCTAAGATTAAAAATTCAAGTGACAGCACATGCTGGCAAGGATGTGGAGCAATGGGAACACTCCTCCATTGCCAGGGGGAGTGGAAACTAGCACAACTACTTTGGAACTCAATCTGGTACTTTCTCAGAAAATTAAGATTAGCTCTACCTCAAGACCCAGCCATACCACTCCTGGGAATATACACAGAAGATCCTCCACCAAACAACAAGGACACTTGCTCAACTATGTTCACAGCAGCTTTATTTGTAATATCCAGAATCTGGAAACAACCTAGATGTTCCTCAACCGAAGAATGGATAAAGAAACTGTGGTACATTTCCACAATGGAATATTACTTAGCTATTAAAAACTAGGAAATCATGAAGTTTTCAGGCAAATGGACAGAGCTAGAAAATGCCATCATGAGTGAGGTAACCCAGACCCAGAAAGATACACATGGTATCCACTCACTTATTTTAGCCATACAGTACAGGATAAACATACTACAGTGCACAGACCTAAATAAGATAAGTAACAAAGAGGACCCAAGGGAGGACGCTTAAATCTTACTCAGATGGGGGTGGGGGGGGGGGGGGGGGGAGGGAGTGGGTTGGGGGAGAAGAAGACAGGGGAAGAAAGAAGAAACACAGTAGGAGAGGGAGCCCAGAGAGAACTGAGGGTGGAGATCAGACCTAGGAGAATGGGGGCAGGAAGACAGAGGCCTGCAGAGAGAACAGAAACCACTAGTGTTGGCATCTCTATGACAAGCAGGAGACCTAAGACAAGGTAGGCTTCTGGAAGGACATAGAGGTGACTCCTGCTCAGACTCCTAGTAGTAGGGGTCATGGAGACTGAAAAGGATACCCTATAATTAGATAGGGCTCCTAGTGGAGGGAGGAGAACACCAACACACACACACACACACACACACACACACACACACCAAAAAAAAAAAAGAGGTTGACCCAAAATTTACCCTGCCTCAAAGATGTGCAGGGACAAAGATAGAGCAGAGACTGAGGGAATTGAGGGAATGTTCAACCAACCAATGACTGGCCAACCCAAGGCCCACCCCACAGGAGAGAGCCAACCCCTGACACTAATAACCATACTCTGCTATACTCACAGACAGGACCTTAGCAGAGCTGTCCTCTGAGAGGCTTCACTCAGCAGGAGATCAAAATAATGCTGAAGCTCACAGCTAAATATTGGCTGAAGCATAGGCAGTCTTGTGTGAAGCGAGGGAAAGAATGAAAGGACATGGAGGGGACAGGAGCTCCACAAGAAGACCAACAGAGCCACCTAACCATGGCGCAGAGCGGCGTGCAGAGACTGAAGCACCAACCAAGGACCATGCATGGACTGGACCTAGGACTACGACACAGATGTAGCCAATGGGCAGCTCAGGCTTCATGTGGGTCCTCTAGTAAGGAAAGCAGGGGCTGTCTCTGACATGGACTCTGTTGCCTGCTTTATGACCACTTCCCCCTGGTGGGGCTGCCTGGCAAGCAATAGGGGAAGAGGATGTGCTTAGTCCTAATGAGACTTGATGAGCTGGGTGGGTTGGTGAGTGGGGGTGCCCTTTTCTGCAGAATGGGGAAAGGAGAAGGGGAAAAGGATAGGGAGGGTGGGACTGAGAGGAGAAGAGGAAGAAGGCTAGGATCAGAATGTAATGTGAATAAATTAATTAAAAATAGCTCAATAAGCCAAAAATCAGCCATCTTGATACTTAATGTTCCTCATTGTAAAATTAGTTTAACTGTACAAAATTAAAGTTTCAATTTTATATTTAAGAAATTTTCCATTTTTCATGACAAAAACATTGTTTCTAACACATATGGGGGAGGAAATTTAATCACAGATAAAAGGCTATAAACTGAAAATGCCCATAGTCTTTTCCTTAATGGAAATTAATCCAACAGACCAAACAAAACAAAACAAAAAACAAAAAAACAAAAATCAAACAAACAAAAAAATCCACTGGTTGGCAATCAGGTCCTACCTGATTCTTACTAAATTACTATAGATTTAAAAAAAAAAAAAAAATTAACTGGAACAGAAAGTCGGGCTTAGATCTCAAATAAACGTTTCCTTTTTACCTATTGTTTTTGGCAGTAATTGCAGATCTGTAGCAACAAGCTATCACTTCATTATCTTCCCACAAGATACTGGTTTTTCTTTAACACTTCATAATGCCTCTGAGATAGCATATCTGACATAACACT
The DNA here is from genome assembly GCA_907169655.1 of Acomys percivali. Lineage (NCBI taxonomy): Eukaryota > Metazoa > Chordata > Mammalia > Rodentia > Muridae > Acomys > Acomys percivali. The sequence goes on along the minus strand of OU015751.1, from coordinate 27,298,407 downwards.
TTTGCTTCTCTCCAGTTTAACAAGATAAAGAAAAAGCAGAAAGAAAGAAGACAATGTTGGTGTGTACGTGTGAGCATCTAAACCTCATGAACATCCTAATTACTTATAAACTATAAACCATTTTAACTACTTCCTATGTAGGTAGTTGGCAATCTAAATTCTAACTTACTTTAAAGGAATACACTGTACAGTTATCCACTCAGCAACAAATGAGGGCAGTCATTAACTAGCAAGAGGAGGATTAGATTAAAATATAACTAAAATCATAGCAATTCAAGGACACAAGCATGCTCTCTCTCTCTCTCTCTCTCTCTCTCTCTCTCTCTCTCTCTCTCTCTCTCATCTCTCAGATAAGATAAACCTGGTTGTTCAAGAACTCACTATATAGACCAGGCTATCCTTGAATTCACAGTGATCTGCCTGCCTTTCCACTGGAGTGCTAAGATTAAAGGAATATATTACTATGCCCAGCACAGCCCTAAGCAATCCAACACTGTTGTTTCAATTATTTTTTTTAAATATGTAAAGCTAAGTAAAAAAATGTGGTCTTAAGGAAGTTATTTGTTTTATTTTTAACCTCAAAAGGATCCCTCAGAGAAACAAACGTCAGGACCTACAATGATGCCATGTATAGAGAGGTTGGTGTTCAGAGTGTCTATTGTGGCCTAAAAAAGACTCCACTTTTCATCTTGGCAAATAAAGCACTGTTATGAGCCTAAGAAAACATTTTGTTTGCAGAGATTAAAATAAAATTCTGTTTTGTAAGTAATTTTAGGTGAGCAAAAATGTAAAAAGGAAAAAAAATCAAAAACAGGAAAAGAGGGCAAGACGATGCTCTAAAAACACTCTCTCATACAAACTTGCAGTATATAAAATTGAAAATGTTAAATAAAATTCCCAACTTTTAATTAACACACACAAGTGTGCTACAGAATAAGTAAAACAACAACTAAATATTTTTAATTAAAACTAGGATTACAGTTATCCCTAAATCATGCATTTTTAAAACTATATAAGTATTAAGTATCTTGATAATTGCCATGTTTAAAGATTGTCCACATAACTATGGACATTACACCAAAACTATTTCAAGGACTTTTTTTCAGATATATAAAAAGTAAAATTTAATGAATCACTACATTTAGATATAATACAGTTTATTAGACAAACAGTGTCTTCCTACACAATGTAAACAAGTTACTCAAATATATTACAATTTAAATGAAAAAACTATGAAGGTGTTTTCCTATAATCTGCTAAAGAACATTAAACATGTGTTTGTTTTTCTCACTTAATATAGATCTATCACTTTCAAATGCAATCTATATTCTCACAGCTTCATCATTAAAAAAAAGGAAAATATCAGCAAAACTCTGTCAAAAGACACATAAGTCTAATGTACACAAGCAATAACTTTGAAATAGCTACTAAAATCCTGAGTATGCACACATATCTAGCTCATATTTGTGAGTTTTGCACTAGACTACAAAAAGCACTGAAGAAAAAAAAAAGGTATCTGCAATGAAAAAACTTGACTTGGGACTGAACAAATACAGACCTCGTTCTGCCAGACAATAGTAGCACACCTTTAATCCCAGCACTAGGGAGGCAGAAGCAAGGGAATCTGTGAGTTCGAGGCCAGCCTGCTTTACAAAGTGACTGAGCGCAGCAAGAGGTACACAAAGAAACCCTGTCTACCAAAACAAAACAAAATAAAAACAACAGCAGCAATAAAATTTTTTTAATTAAAAAAATAAAATAAAACCTATTCCTGTAATTATTCTCTAAGCAACACAGTGCAACAACTGGATTCAAAGTATTTACATTAGATTAGGTATTGTAAGTAATTTAGGTATGATTTAAACTAAGATATATGTAGTTACTATATCATTTCATGTATATACATTACAAATTTTAATGTTTTTCTAAGTATATAATGTAGCAGTATTACATATAATACTATACAACTACCACCAGCAAATATTTCAGTAATTCAATCCCTTAAAACTGACGCCCTGCACTTATTAATTAATGACTGTCCCTAAACTTCTCCTCAAGCCCTCACAATCACCAGTATTTCTGATTCTTAGACAAGTACTGAAAAACAGTGAAATTTTTCATGTCTTTTCATACCTAGCCTATTTGACTTCTTATAATGACTCAAATCCATGCAAGGCTAATATTCCATTGCATGTACACACTACATCGTGCTTTGATTGACAATGCTGTGAGGAAAAATGGTCATTGCTCTGAAACTACACACTGAACTCATGAGACCACTGGCAAATATCGTATAGCACTTTTGCTCTATCTACTGCACTAGCTTACAGGTCTGTAATTATACTACTATTAGATTTCCAAAAACTGTAACTTAGTAGCAGCTCTTGAAATTTGGACGTGACAATGGTACAATTTTTCCTTTCAAGATTAATTGTCTATTCAAAACACCTTAAGACTGCATATTAACTGCAATATATGCTTTTCTATTTTTTAAAAAAATATTACTGGCATTTTTACAAGAGTTAAAGTGAATTTATAAACTGACCTGAGCAGTAATAATGCTAGTACCTTAATTAATGAATATAATATATTTTCATTTATTTTTATGTCCTTTAGTCTTTTATAGTAGTATTTTTTACCTCTTTTATTGATATCTAACTATTTTGTTATTTATCTCCTTTGCTTTTGCTTTGTGAAGGGGTGGTCTGGAGCAGGTCCCAAGGTCATATGTATGATAATATGTGCTTTCCCATTGATCTGTAAGTCAACAGGCACAGACTCCATTCTTCCTCTGTTCCTTTTTTTTTAAATTTTTTTTCATCATTTACTTACAGGATAAAAGGTCTCAATATTTTACCCAAGTTGACCTTGATTTCCTGGCGTCAGGCAAATACATTTGTGTGAATACAGAAATATTTACAGGTTATAATAATAATTAAAACATAAAAGTCTTAGGTCATCATTTGTAAAAGGAGAAATTATACAGAGTAATAGATGTAGTTGTGTTTGTCTTTACACTCATAAAGCGTTTCCAAAAAGACACACATTTAAGCAATGACAGAGATCAATGGTTTTTTAAATAAGCAGAAAGTTATAATGCATCATGCCATTTCTAATCAAAATGTCAGGATCAAATATAACCAGTAGAATATTAGAAGGAAAGGAAATGAAGTTTTACATACTTTTTAAGTTTATAGTTATTTAAAGCAATTATATTTGGCTGTGTGTGTGTGTGTGTGTGTGTGTGTGTGTGTGTGTGTGCGCGCGCCCATGTTTGTTTGTACCATATACATCAGAATCATATTATATTACTAAAATGAATTCCTTGATTCTAGTCTTAGAATTGTTCTGTGTCCTAAGTAATCCAAAAAAGTCTTGGTTCTTAAATTTTCCAAGAATGCTGAGATGCTGATTCAAGACTAGACTCCAGGAACAACTGTTCTAAATTAGTTTCCACCTCCTCAATGTTCTACGTGAGAATCTCCATAGCTAATTATTTTCCATAATGTTTAGATGGTATTGCTGCTTTTCTCAAGAATTCACAAGTCTAGTCCGTGGAGATGTAATGATTTTGATTGTTTCCAACATGGTGTAATAAAACAGTGACAGAGTCAGACTCGGTAGCACACACCTGTAATCCCAGCACTCAGAGAGGCATGGCCAGCATGCTACCAAGCAAGTCCAAGACAGCCAAGGATACACAGAGCGATTTTTCCCCTCCCCCCAAAAAAACAAGTAAATAAATAAATAAATGAGATAGTGAAAGAAAATAAGGGATTAAACCATATTTCAAATTTAGCCCATTTTTGAAAGTACATTTAACTGGAACAATGATTAAGTACAAATGTAAAGAACTGAGATGCAAATTATGCTAGAGCATTAATTACAGACAGACAAAAAGCCATGGGTTCCTACACTTACACTAACTATAAGTATGCCTAATTTATTTTCAATGTATATGCCCCTAACAAAGCACACCACATTTTCCTTTTTTTTTTTTTTTTTTTGAAGAAGAAGCTGCTGTTGCTTTCAAATGGTAATAGACTAGTACGTCACAGATGAAAGACAAGGTTTTTCCAATGATCAAGTTAAAATGATATCACTAAGGTAAGATCTAATCTAATGTGTTTGTTTTAATAAAATGGTGAAGTGTGTACTTGTTCACAAGGAGAAGGCAATCTTCAAGAGGACTACAGGAGAGCCCTGGAAGGGACTCGCAGACTCCAGATGGAATCACACCATTGCCACACCCTGATTGCAGATGAATATTTAAAACTGTTCTAGCTTGCAGTACTGTGTTACAGCAATTAAGCTTTAGATTTTAACTATTTTAACTTCCTTATCTCACTTGTTTCTAAGTTAAATGACAACCAGGCACAATGAAGTAGACTGGTGAGGCAAGCAGATTCTTCTGAGGTCAATCAAGATCAAACTGGGCTACATAACGTGAACTAATATGCAGTCTATCACTTCAAGACGAAGTAGCTGAACAAGATGAAGTAAATGAACAACAAAAAACGAGGATCAGTTGCTTCAATGAATGAACTTACCACACAATAGTTTATTATTTTAGAAGAGCAAGATTAGTTATAAGATTTCAGCATTATTTAAGGTGGATGGAGTGTTTAATAAGATATCAATAAACATAAGACATGCATGAATACTGTCTCCCACTGTATCCTTATTATCACGACCCCATCTAAAGGACTCTTTGCTATCTTGTCCTTAACACAAATCTAAATATGCGTTTCCTCTTCAAACTATCATCAGATTCCTCACAAACTTCTCTTCAAAGTAATTTCATGTTTGTAGTATTTCAATGAATAACTTAAAGGACTATGAGGAGTAAGACACAGTACCTCACACTGTAGCCACAGTACTGATGTGGCTACAGACACTGAGCCTAACAGCTACAGAGCAAGATCAAAACAACTTAGGATATTATCTCAAGACTTGACCCACTACCCCCAGCAATAGAAAACACACACAAAAGAAAAACAAATAAAAAGCAACACTAGCTTATTTCCAAGCTTTAGATGTGCACAGTTTCAATCAAATTACGATGTAGATGAAATTTGCACCTAGTAACTCAGACAGACTTTTGAAGGATAAGCTATTTAAGTAATAAATTACAACGAACAGAAAGAACATTGGTAATAGCATAAGTTATCATTAAACACACAGTAGCACACACACACAGTCCCTTAAGTAAGTCTACGCTTATTCCAGCAAAGCATTAATTATGTCACATTTTAAACAGGGCACAAACTGTTACCTGCGGGTACACCTCTTAACACATACATGGCTATCCAAGAAATTTTATTACATAAGTCCTAGGTAAGGATTCTAAAACTGTAAGCAAACTACTCAGGAGAGGGCTTATATTTAATATATCATTTTACATTAATTTCCTTAGCATTTTTTACACTTTCAACTATTGCATTAACAGTTTCACAGACATAGCTATCCATTTGTTTCATCTTTGAAAAAAAAAAAAGAAAAAAAGCATTCAATTGCTAGAGACCAGTATGCTAGAATTAACTTTCTCTAATATTTTCCTCTACTCTGTTCAGATTCAGTTCTATGCCTGAGGAATAAAACCAAGTTGTTGCTATTTATTTTATTTCGAATAAATTTTTCATTCTAAATATTATAAAAATATAAAAGAATATTTTGGGTCACTTTATCTATAAAATTCTACTGTTACTATGTCTGTTGGGTCCCAGAGAGAACACTTCTTTATTAGCCCTACAATTAAATGATTCAGCAACCATCCACATTATCTTTGCCTTTTAACAGTTCCAATCAGTAGCAGATCTAGGTGTAATCAACAGCAGCAGGGGGCTTTAAGAAGCAAAACAAAACAAAAACAGTAGGAATCTTTACTAGAATGCAGCAATTGATACAAGGGAACTACTTTACTCCAAATTAACAATAAGATATTACACTTTGATTTCATAATCAGAAGAGAAATAAAGAGGACAACTTTTAAATACTTGAAAAGAGGATAAATTTCAAGCCAGTAATAAGGCTAAACTGAAAAAAAAAAAGAAGACTGTTTTTACAACCAGCCTCTTGAGCCTCTGAAGGGTCATTACTTCTGTTTTGGTTATTTAGCACCCATTTAGCTGACAGACTAATGTTCCCCTTACCTCCTACTGCTACCATACCTAACCAATTTCATTATCACATACTTATAAAAATTAAAGCATCTCAGAGAATAACTGGCAGTGCTCTCACCCTTCTTCAAAAACATTTAAATTTTTACCAGCACCATCAGGACAATCTTAAAATGTAATTTTAAAAAAGGTTCCTATTTCTTTCATTTTTGCTTTCTGTTTCCCTTGCCTAGAGCTTATGGGATGTAGTTAAGTGCTGTGTCTGCTGCCACTCAATAACATGCAGGTAGCACAGTGATTTATTTATATGAGGAATCAAAAGCCAAAGGTAGTATGATGTGATGACTACAAATTGTAACTACACAAAAATTCACAAATGGAAATGTTACCATAGTAACAACCTAAAAACACTGCACATGAGGATAGCTAATTTCATGAAAAAATTCTATAGCTGTTTACTGCAATACATGCAGGAGGCATCTATGAAACCTTAATTCAAATCCCTTTCTCTGATAAAAAAAATACAAGATGTGAGGAATGCATCCGACAAGTTTTAATCCTGACAGTTTTTTCTTTTGGTTCTTTGAATTTTACAAAACAATAAGATAGTTAAAAATAAGCCGACCGATGTAAAACATCTAAAGAATATTTCATATATCCCAAACTGGAATATTAAGGTTTTACACATGCCAAAGAGTAGAAAAGAAATGTACCTGGTAGCAACTGCTTCTAATCTTTGAAGCACTTCAAATGCTATTCCTACTACAATACTTTAAAATGATAGCAAACGAAATCAAAACACTGCATTTTGTGTCTAGCAGGACATAAAATGAAATGTCAATAAAAATATTACCAATGATAATCTGCACATCAGTATTTGTCTTGAAAGGTACTTTGGCCAACAACAATGTTTCTAGACTCCTGATTAACTATGAACACAGTAAAGGAAAGCAGAGAATGTGGGCTCTAGTTTATGCCAAGTGCCCAAAGTCAATTTAAGGTTAAATCTTTAACTATAAAAATTTACTCTGAAAAATATTGTCATTCTCTTAGCTAAGCTGATATAATAAATACTATACATTTATTGAAGAATATGTCATAAACATTTAAAATAATCACTGTCTCACCACATTTAAATGCAAATTCTTAGAGTAATTGAATTAACATTTTTCAAACATTTAAAATTATTCTGCAAAAATATAATTAGGATGATTATTTTAACAACTCAAGTTGTTATATTAAACCATTTTTAAGAAGTTTTTATGTTATCAAGTGATGCCATCCTTCCTATCTGGTGTGTATGAAATGAAGAGAAATTTATTTTCTAATTTTCTCCTTGTATGATGAATATTAAGGCTAACGGCAATGCACTTAAAAGTATAAGACTTAAAAGTTACTCCTGTTTACCTTTAATGGATTTTCTGAAATGTACACATATGAGTATAAATGTAAATACTAACAATTAATTCATTAGAAAATTAGGCTTCTAATATTAAGTTACAAAAAAAAGTAAAA
>OU015751.1:27280773-27285773 GCA_907169655.1 Acomys percivali | reverse complement strand
CAAAATAGTAATAGATTTTTAATATTTGATAATTGAATTATCTTTATTAACAACTTAGTAATGTGTTTCATAAATGATTGTCAGACAATGCAAGCCTAAAGAGCAAAACCTGATCTTTATTTATTTCCCATAAAAATAACTGACATACAGAAATGATATACTTACTGACCATTTAATTTATTTTGAGGAACATAAAAAATAACACAGAGAAGGTAAACAAAAGGCTTTTAAACTGTCGTGATGGTGCACACCTTTAATCCTAGCACCTAGGAGGCAGAGCTAAGTGAGTCTTTAAGTTCATGGCTAGCCTAGCCTAAGTACCAAGTCAGCCAGGTAGACATGGTAAGACACTGTCCCAATGCACAACAATAAATGAACACCTAAGGAAGCAAACCATTAAGTGGAAAGGAAGCCCAAAGAAAAAGAAAATCTCCTCCAGATACACATAGGGCAGAGGATCAATATATGGGAGATATATATATACTCAAAAGCCAAAGAGTTAAGAAAACAAAAGACAAAATTTAAATGCCTAAGAAATAATTCAAGTTTTCATCGTCCTTAGCAATTATGAAAAGGCATAGTAAAACACCTTTCGAATTTTTATATCACCCCAATTATAATGCCTAAGAACAAAATAATCAACAATAACTGATATAACGATTGTAGAAAAAGAAAAATTCCACTGTTAGTTGGAATGCAAATTGATCCAGCCACTGTAGAAGTCAGTATGGACCCTCAAAAAGCTCAAAACAAATCTACCATATGACCCATCTATACCACTCTTTGGCATGTGCCAGAAGGACACATAACCCTACTCCATTGTTACTTGCTCAGCTATGTTCACTATTGCACTGTTCATGATAGCCACGAAATAAAAAACCTACATGTCCATCAATAGATAATGAAAATGTAGTAAATATACACAATTAAATACTACTTACCTGTAAAGAAAAGTGCAATCATGAAACCTTAAAGTATACAGAACTCAAAAGATTATATTAAGTAAAGTAAGCCAGACCCAGAAGGACAAATATCATATGTTCTATCTCACATAGGGTTGCTAGACCCAAATTTCAGATGTGAGTAACTACAGAAACCTGGAAAATAAAAGTGACATTGAGAGTAGGTCCTAGAGAGGAATAATGAGAGACTGGTGATATGAACGTGGAAAAACATGAAAGAAATTTCTAATTGGGAGGAAGAGACACCAATACAAAAGATAAATATTGGAAGAGGAACAAATAACACCAAGGATGTTTGATGATAAAATTGTATACAATAAATATAACTTTGTGTATACAAACACACACACACACACACACCCTCTCTAAAATGAAGCCTTGCCACTTGGACTAGTAATTCATCCTACAAATGTCATAGGTTACCAAAAAAATTCATACCAGGAATGAGAAATCTTCATTTGAATTGTTGGTCAGTGACACCCAAAACAATACAGGCTACTGCTGTAGCCCTTGGTTGCCTTTCAAGGGTTAAAGGTAAAACTCTACTATTGAAGACACCTCACACTTCAGATACAGGGACTCAGAAAATGACATGTGACCTGAAAGCCTCTTTCCTATGGCTACCTTTTGTAGTACCAGAAGATATTACATATTCTGCCAATGCAGGAAAACAATCGATAGTCCTATCAACTGTAACACCAATTATAACGAAGACTAATAAGGCAAGAATCCCTAAACATGCAATAGTAACACTCATATCTTGGCTGTACTCAACAGCTGTCCAATTGGGTTTAAGTTGAATTCAATAGGAATGAAATCATGTCTGGTTGTAGAAACCAAGTCAATTACCTGTTGCTGATAAGAAGAGAAAATTCTACCACCATCTATTTCTGTATTAGACCATGGTAATTCTTAACTGCACTCTAAAACTTATGTTATACTCAGATTTGTGAAGTTCTCATGCCTCATCAAAGAAGCTTCCATTTATAGCAAACAAAGACCAGGTTATAATGCAAGATAAATACATTATTTATACATTTACAATATAACTACTGCCCCTAAGCCTCAGAAAGCATTGAAGAAGAGGAGGCAGAATAAGTGTAAGAGACAAGAGGATCATGAAGTCCGCTGTGATACTCTACTAGTTATAGGTGACAGGGAAGCTACATTCATAATACCTCAAGAATATGGCCTAAAAAAGACCTGAACGATGATAGTATTCACAGACATGCTAAGGTGGGAGGGGAAATTTTCATGGAGTCCCACCCATACACAAAGAACTGCAGGCAACTAAGGACTGCTAGGAGAGGGAGAATTACCCCCCCCCCCAGGGAGGAGGCCCACAAGTGGGTAAACTAAACACTTAGAGATGCACTCTTGGTCATTAACGCCACAAATTGAAATAAGTTATTGCTATGAAAGTCAAAAGAATAATACTCTGGGAGGAAGACAGCTGTAACTCACAGACCATGGGAGGCTTCTGCTGTGGCAGACAAACCTTTATTCATAACCCGAGTAACATCCATAAATATGTACAGTAATTCAAGATAGGTTTCTTTGGAAAAGTCTTCTACATCTGTGTTATATTTCATAATGAAAAGCTTAAAATTAGTTTAAAGAATTTAATATAGAATTACATCATGCTTAATCAAAAGAGAAAAATAAAAGTTTAGCACTTTGTTAAAAGAAAAAAAAAACATATATGAAATGATGGGCTAGCACTTTACTCCAGATGTTCATTAAAAACAAACAAACAAGAAACAATGTAAGCTGGGCGTGAAGTGGCTAGTAGTATCAAGCAGGGGCTTCATATGCTCTGGGAGCAGAGGTTCAATCTCTGCCAGTGCCAGAAAAAGGAAAAAGGAAAAATTACAGCATTAAGTCAAATATGTATTATCTAACAGGACTTAAGTGGCCAAGTTTGCTCTTCTTTGAAAAGTTCAAAGAAATACATTCTAGTAGGCTGGCAAAGTCAAAACAGGAAACCCAATATATTGATAGAAATACTCAAGGAGACAATATAAGATGCCTATATAAGAATTTCTTGACCACAGGGGTTACAGTAAGGGGATATGATACTTAACATCAACATAGCAAAAATATGAGATGGATAGAATTTTATGCAAAAGAGCATAGTTCCATAATCAATTAAGTGAACTTTAAAGAACCTGAACATATTATTTCTTTTACCACTGCAATGTCAATACCCTCAAAGATATACCAAGATCATAGTGTGGTTAATTTTTAACAAGGTTTCAATTAACTCACCATTCAAATTGTGTTTCAGATGTCTTAAAATATGTTAAAAAGAAACATCACAATTCATTTTATATTAACATGATCCTAAAATCAAAGTAAAACAGACCAAAGACAGATAAAGGATGGTTCACAATATACTCTCAACAAAAAAGCAAATTCTTACTAGATTCTACCCCTAAGCTGAAGAAATGAACAGTGTAACAGAAACCATAAACAGTAATGAACTAACTGGATTTCAACCTAATGCATATATAAATATAAAGTGCCAAGGACAACGAAGACAAAATATTTAACAAAACAAATACAATTCAACTAAAAAAGATGAGGTAAGCTGTCTGATCCTGCACTGAATTCAAAAAGAACAGAAAGCAGAGACAGAGGCCTAAAGGTGCTTTCAAGGAGTTCCATTCGTTCCCCAGTGCCAGTTGATTCCAAAGATAACTGGGAGGATCTTATCAAATTCTCACCTCTTTTTCCCAGAACTCATCTTAGACAAATGGCTATTATATCTTAAACACTACGATTGCTCGATAAGACAGACAGACAGGCAGAGAGGCAGGCAGACAGAGAGTATCTGACCATTCCCTTAAGCACGCACGTCATGAATAGACTGCATATTACTTTAATTTTAGAGCTGTCAAACATTACATCGTAATACTATGCCATGTTATTGAATAAAAAGAAAAGTTAAAATGAGCTGAAAAATCCAATTTAAATTAATTAATTTAAGTTCTTTTGGCAGTTATATGATAAAATAATTTTAAGATATGAAAGTAAATCCAACAGCTTTAATCTATCTCATTCTCTAATGTTTGGAATAACTAATATTTGGATTCTATTGCTAGTTATCAATATGATACTACCCCATGTGGCATATTATAGGAAACCTGTATACCTGAGGACCTGGACCTGGACTTAACGGGACCTAGTAATTTTGTAAATTTCTGCCTAAACATCAACTGCAGATTACTAGCAGCTTACCCAGCCATCACCTTTTCTGAGTGTTCCTTATTTTACAAAATAATTCTACAAATTCATGCAGCTATTCATTAGGTTACTGTATCGCAAGCCACTGCTTAGCTAATGTAGTATCATGGTTAGAGACAGTATCAAATAATAAGACTGATTAATAAAATATCACATTCTGATACATATTTTTCACGAATTATTTCTATGGAAAGAAAGGTTTTTTTTAAGATTTATTTATTTTATATCAGTGCTTTATCTGCCAAAGAAGGCATCAGATCACATTATAGATGGTTGTGAGCTACCATGTGGTTGCTGGGAATTGAACTCATGATCTCTAGAAGAGCAGGTGGTGCTCTTAACTACCGAGCCATCTCTCCAGCCCCAGAAAGAAAGCTTCTAATAAATACAAAGCGAGGGTCAGAGGGACCGGTACTATCATTTTAGTTGAGAAAGTCAAACTCATGTATGCATGGTTAACTGGCTACGGAAGTATTTATTTAAAAGTACTTATATGGGGTAAGTGGTAGGCCAGAACTTGAGAAACTCAATTGTAAGGAAATTTCATTTCTATTTTCATTTGCTGCTTTTGTTAACAAGAGATAACTTTCAAAGCTAGAGTAATTAAACTCTATTTGCCTTTTAAACTTTTTATTTTTATTTTTTGAGATTATTTCTCCTTTCTCTTTCTTCTGTCCAAGCCCTCCCATATGCCCTTCCTTGCTTTCTTTCAAATTCATGGCCTCTCTCTTTTTCTCATGGTTGGGTGTGTGTGTGTGTGTGTGTGTGTGTGTGTGTGTGTGTGTGTGTGTG
>OU015751.1:27238901-27255310 GCA_907169655.1 Acomys percivali | reverse complement strand
TGGAGATAAAATAACCATCTTTCTTCTTCCATGCCACATCTGTCTGTTGTCCTATCTTCCCTACCACGATGGATTAGGAACCATACGCCAAAATAAACTAAATCTTCCATAAGTTGTAGTTTTTTTGTTTTTATTTTTGTGTTATTTTGGTTTTGGGGGGCTTGGTATTTTATCTCAGCAACAGAAAAAATAACTAATACAGCATGTTTCCAAATCTCTTAATATGTCACAATATTCTTCTATCATCGAACAATGTATTCAGTACTATCCTATTCTAACCATGCTACCCTTTCCAAAGCAGGGTAGTAAGAGGCTTCTGACATTTGTTTCTAATTGCAACTGCCTAGACTGAATACTTGTCTACTTCTAGCCCTACTAAAATTCCCAAATGCTTAGTTACTGGCTCCTCTAAAACTGAACTGGCCAAATTCAGAATCAATACACAATTAAAACATGCGTCCACATACCCTCATGGAAAACAAATGAGAGGTTTGACAAGGTGTTTTATGACAGTGTATCTTGAATTTTAATGTCCATATGAATTTTCCAGAAATTTTAATAAAACAAAAACTGCTTTAGTAGGTATGGTGCTGGACTCAAGATTCTGCATTTTCTAGAAAACTCTATGGTGGTATCAAGACTGGTAACCTATACATCATGCATTAAAAGAAAAAATACAGCATACACACACACACACACACACACACACACACACACACACACATAGTTGATGCTTATAACTAATATTTGTGGTTTTATATTTTAAACTGCTTTCGAAAAGCCTAATTCTTCCTTCAGAAATCAATTATTTTTTCATTTGTTAATAAGATAAAAACTGCACAAGAAATAAAGATAATATATACATAGCATTATTATCTGAAAACCATTATACATATATATATATATATACATTATGCATTATACATAAAACCATTTCAGACAGTCACAAAATTACATTAAAAAGCAGCTTGTACTCTACATCTTCACTCTTGTTCTGTTTTTGAATTCCCACACTGAAAAATAAAACAAAAACAAAACAAAACAGAACAAAAAAACCCTCACTTTCAAAGAACAGAGAGTTCTCTAATCTTACCAACAACAAGGCTTCAATTATAAAATTGCCCCCATCCTGAAATAACATGCGTGAAGCCAGGATCCTTACCCATGATTTACTGAAAGCAGCAGCTCATTTTAATAAACCATTCCAAAACATAGAATTGATGGAACCAACTGTTGTGTTGGGCATACACAACAGCTAATCAAAATCATTGAAGAATTTTGATTTTATTTTAGGTTTTGAAGTTTTTCTCCTACTCTATCTTTATCTTGATAGTGCGATAACTGAAATAAAATCAGCTCTTTGGATCAATAAAATAACATTTTAAACTACAAAACTGGTAAACAGGAATATTAAAATATATTAGATCATACACAAGTTAATGCATATAAAAGACTAATAACTACTTTTATAAAATGTATTTTATGTAACAAAATGAGGCTTAAAGTAATTATTTATGCTGTGTATCTAGGTATGAAAACAGAGCACATGTCATTCAGCAGCTTTACATGTGATATATCACCTTCATTTCTTATCAAGAAAAACTTAGTGAATTAGAAACTATTTCTCCTTATAAGTTAAACCTTTTCTCATTTTACTTCACTAAACACAAAGAAAAACCTTTACATATTATATGATATCAAATGAAGCAATTTTGTAGTATTTTTGTTACCGTGAAGGACAAAGATTAGCCAACTGTTTAGAGTCTTTTCCTTTATGTTGTGCCTTTGATCACTAACAATGCTGTGTGAACAGCCAACAGAAGGCTGACATTTTATAAAATATGCAGTGATAAAAACTAATACTGTAGCATCTGGGAGCAATATATAAAATGCAGAAATACACCTAATAACTGTGATCCTAAATTATGAGCTACTTACTATTAAAAGTTAAATGGGGGAGGGGGAAGAAGAGATACCTAAGATTAAAGAAAAAAGTGAAAAGCTTCTTTCATAATTTTTTGTGCTGTATTTCTAAAGACAAAGTTTTAAAAATACAACCATTACACTCTTCTCCCTCTCTAAGAACTTAAAAGCTAGAGGCCTTGTTGGAATGGGGTATCTTAACTATTTATTTTTTAACAACTGAAGAGCATAGTACAAAACTGTCAATGAAAGATATACAAAATACAGAGGAAATTTTCTTCACAGGTATTTACAATTCTCAAAACTGTTTAATCATAATGCAACATTGCCATTTTAAAAGATGCCAAAGACCATGACCAATTTGATTTTTAAAACTATAATAATCTAAATGGATATGTTCTTTATCCACTGTTAATATATATTTCTAATTATAAGCCTAAAACATTCATAGGGCAGCACAAAGATGCTAAAATATACTTAAATTATCTTAACTTTACTATTAAATATGTTTTTAATCACCAAGTATTAACTTACAATCTAAGTTAAATACTATCTAAGACCAATCTATATGAATTATCTACACAGCATTTGGTTTAATAAGTCACCTATCTCCATCAAAATCAGAGTCCCCAGAACTTTTCTAGTTTTTATAAAAATAAATACTAAGAGATAACAAAAAAAAAAAATGTGAGAGCTATATTCAGTGCTTCAAGAATTCCAAATTACATTTTGATTAGAGAAAATACACAATGGTTAACTATATGGGAGGCACTGCTTTGTGATTATAATTGGCATCTGAATTTAGGGATTTTGTTGTTCCTTAATGAACACCACAGGTCTGTTAGCCTTAGTATACCATTTTGTATCACTTAACTGAGATAATTCCTTTCCCTTCTCGTATTTACTTCAATGCTATTTAATATTTTAGGCCATTACAATAAGTTAAACAGCAGTCTCAATATCACTATTCATCTCCCACTAGACAAGTAAAGGTATTACAAAACAGAGAAGACATGTTTACACGTATAATGTTTTATAATGATAATATTTATGAAAATTATTATTTTAGATTATACAAGGACTTTTAGTGTTACTGAATACTTTGTCTTTCTTTCAACATCAACTTTGTACACATCTTCAAACTTCAAAACATCACACCTATGGTGCGATGCTATGTAATCCACTAAATGTAACTTAAAGCTAAAATAAAAGCTATGTAATATTTTTAATCTTATCTTATTCAATTATGAAGACAGATTTCATGTATTAGCTAAGAAGTCTTAATCATTTAAGTTTATGCAATCCTTTAAAAAATATTTTGTCTCTATTGCACATGTATTTACATCACATAATAATCACCTTTACTGAAATTGTTTTAACATAAGAATGTGTTAATTATCCTTTCCTATTATTATGTGGTTGAAAGTACTCATAGTATTATCAATATTACTTAGTAATAATCGTTACTATGTACATTTAGAAAGAAATAACTCTTAGGCTATTTAAAATTCTATGATTTTAAAAATAATCTTTTCAGTTAAAGGTTCATTTTTTAAAAATTATACTGATGACAGAAGAAAAATGAAATAAATTTTTAGTACTTTTTCATCAAAATAATATATCATGTTCACCAACTGCTTACTAAACAAGTAACTGAAATAGCTCCAGAATTATTTCTTCTTTGTAGAACATCAATTTCAATAAAAAGTCAGTCCTTGGCTATCTTGTTTAGCTCAATAACAGTACATAGATCCAAGCAATAAATGTTTACAAGGAAAAAAAATGAGCATTTATAATGGATTATACATAGGCTAAGCGAGGTGCTGTTCCACAGTTCAAATCCAATGAGGAAACAGGAAATACAGGACCTAGATCCTAGTAGGCAATGTTCAGATTTCAAATGTCAATCTACTAACAAAGTAGAACCACTGAAAAGTTCAAAGGAGGAGAGCGGCAGGGTAAAGGCAGTGCTTTAGAAAGATTAATTAGTCTGACAGCAATAAACACTAAACACTTGATATCACAGCAATGCTACCAATTCAGAGATAGGAAATAGTTTAAAATAAGGTTTTAGCGGATTGGGTATGGCTTCGTGGAATAGTACAGAAATGGCAGAAACAAAAAATAAGACTATACACTGACTAATTAGGTATGATGGACAAAGGGGGAGACAGGTAATTCCTAGATGTCAAAAAAAAAAAAAGAAAAGAAAAGAAAAGAAAGGAAGGAAGGAAGGAAGGAAGAAAAGAAAGAAAGACCTTAAAAATTAAAGAAAGAAAAGCCAGTGGATGTTTAACTAATGATGTGTGAAAGGCAATATGGTGCTATCATTTCTCAGTCTGAGGATAATGAAAAGTGCGTAAGCTGTAGGACCGGAACTGGAAACATATTCACAGCAGTACAGATTTCAAAGTATTATACAAAGATTAATATTAAAATAGAAGAATCTTATTAAGATGGAATAGTATAAAATCATAAGATGGGAAGAGTAAAAAGAGCAGATTACTATAGTATTCAATATGTTCTAGAAAAACACCCACAGAAATTACAATAAGGAATGACTGACCTTATAACACACTGCCGGGTCAAAAAGAATGACTCAGGAAGGAGTACACAATGTCAAGGCTATATAAACCCCGGGGGCCTGGGTCAGACAGGCTCATTATGTAGTCCAGACTACTTTGGAACTCACATTTTACCTACCTAACAACATTCTTGCAGCAATAACTTTTTAAATGATTTTGTTTGCTTGCATAGTTTTGGGCTTTACTTTTTGGATCAAGGTGGAGGATGGTTAGTACATAAATCAAAGGGATGGTGGAAACTATAAAACTTCTACACTCTTAAGTTCCTTTTGTCTTGTTTCAATGATTCTAGAATGCAGAGAAAATAAATCCTCATACAAGACATGGTCTCAGAAAAATTTTTGAGCTAAAACAAAAACACATTCATGTCTTGGTAATATTCATTTCTTCTATTTTCTCCTTGCCTATATTATATCTTTCTGCCATTTTCTCAAATTTAGTTTGGTATGTATTGTAAACTACACACTGTATTCAGGTATTCCTTAATTTTAATAAAATAGCACAAAGGGAAGAAAAAGAGACCAAGAATGCCTAAAGTTTTAAAATGTCAAAACACTGATGATACCTACTTAAAAGGTAAATTACACCTTTATGAATTTATGAAATAAGTAACTTATTCCCCATCCCTCATCAAGGAGAACTTTTAACTTTTGGAAAATAAGTGTACATATTGGTCCAAACCTGAAGAGCAGTGATATGCTTATTTTTTTAAGTTCACTTGTCAAAATATTCCCATATAAAGGAAATGAAAAATAATTTTTGTGGTAAATTTTGATGTGTCTGAGTATACCTGGAAGGTTATTAAAGTGCCAGGACACTCACTAACTTAAGGTTTCACATCAAATTCTGAACAATGGAAGCAAGAGGAAGAATTTCTAGTAACCATCTCAAGCTCTCTATCCTAGAAACTGCAAACACATCATATTCATACTAAACCTTTTTGACTCTCTGAAGTTGAGAAAATTATGAAATTACCCTTTGGCACAATAAGAAACTGTGTTGATATTAGAGTAGAAAAACTCCTGATCAACAGACTAGAAAACCTGGCCTTTGTAGAACCCCAGCACTCCAGTTGGGCCAGGTCACTCACTTGGAAGAAAGACTACCCCTAGGAAAGCAAGTTCATCCACGCTATGCTAAGGAGATTGGTGCAATGATTAGTCCTGCCATCCTGACTCGCTGCTCCTACTGCAGTAGCCTACTGGGTCATGGGCATAGCTTTTAAGTCTGCCCACTTTTCTGAATTCAGAAAAACTTAACTTTTCCTTTTCTTCTATTTCTTTTCTGAATATGCAGGGGTTTTGTTTGTTTAACACTTTGGACACCCTTAACATTTTAGTATTCCTCATTCTTTCCTCTAAACCAGTGTTTCTCAACCTTCCTTATGCTGTAACCCTTTAATACAGTTTCCCAATGTTGTAGTGACCCCCAACAATAAAATTATTTTCATTGCTACCTCATAACTGCAATATTTCCACTGTTATGAATTGTACCATAAATATCTGCTATGCAGAGTGCTCTTACATGATCTCTAAATGGGTTGTTACACACACACACACACACACACACACACACACACACACACACACACATCCTTCCTCCTCACCATCAGGCTGTTTGTGTACCACATGCTGCCTTCACAACATTCCCCTCCTCAAGGTAGCAAGTTAAGTGTACCGGTGGCCCACCACTGGGTTTTTCTTTTAAACTCTGATAAAATTGCCCTTGCATTTCCATTTCAGTATATTTTAAAATTATTATTATTTGGATTTGTTTGAGTTTTTTTGGTCTGTTTGTTTGTTTGTTTTTTAGATGAGATCTCTAGGTAGCCCTGCCTGGCCTGGAACTCACCAAGTAGACAAGGTTGGTCTGAAACTCAAGAGATCTGCCTGCTTCTGCTTCTGCATAAGCCTCTGGCTCTGGTTCTAATGCTGATATTATGAAGAGCCACACCCAGCCCTATTAAATTATTTCACTAATGAGACTAAGAATCCCAAGAGGGGGGGGGTCCCCAATTTCCTCTGTATCAATCTGGCAACCAAAAAAGGATTCCAAAATTCCAGTAAGTTATTTGGTGCCATGTATGGAGACATTACTGATGCTTTTCAGAGGACTTAAGAGGTAAGCTTTAGCTTTTCTGTCATGCCTTGGGACTAAAAGGTGCTTGCTTGATACTCAGCCTTCCTGGGAAGAAAAAAAAATGACCTTTTTCCTTCTCCCTCAGATTTGTATGGCTGTCTGATGGCTAAGTGGAGAGAGCTAAACAGTTCAAGAAGAGAAAATCTTTTGGGGCACAGGATTCTCCCTTCTTTTTCTTTATATTGAGGCTAGGTGACCTTAGACCATATGGTCCCCAGTCAGTTGTTTTTCTAACTGGGTAAAAGTGTCACACTAGACTACTAAGGTTTTAAATCAGGATTAACTATTTTAACAAATAGTATCTCAAGAACCTACATTCCAAGCAACAATGGTCACACTCTGTCTGGTCTGAGCCAAGCCAGACTTTCCTGCTCACACTGTTCATAATAGCAGCAAGTTTCCTTCCCAGTTTCTCCATGTGCGTGCACCCCGGCATGTACCACCTTCCCTTCTGCTTCTTTCCTGAGTTCTTTACCCAGGAAAGGTTTATACCGAAGAGCCAAGGGAAGATCAAAACAGGATCCACTGCTTGGTGTTCACAGACAGAATTTATGCAGTAAATTATATGGACTTTTTGAGGCTGTAGAGAATCTTTGCTTTGTTTATTTATCTTGTTTTTTTCGGGGAGGTGCTTACATGCCTACTTTACATGTGCAGTCTTCTCTTTGTCCATGCTAACCTAATTCAGGTGTTTTGTTTTGTTAAGTGAGTGTTCACCATTAATTTGTAAGGTACAGGGGTCCATGAGCTCTGATAGTGCCGTGATAGTGAATCACAGACTGAGTTCATCATAGGCAGGAAGTAGCCATGTTGCTTTGGCTAATGATCTTATCAAGAGGGAAGAGGCATGTAACTTGGTCAGTGATATCATTAGGATGGCAACAACCAAGTGATGTGATTTCCATCTTGATTAATGGCATCAAGATGGGGAAGACTAGGTGTCTTCATCACCATCTTAGTTAAATGGAGCTATATGGCATAAACCAAAATGGTGGTACCCATAATACTTCTCAGTACCCTGAGCCTCACCCCCAGGGAAGGTCACCAGACCCCTAGAATTTTTTATACCACAAGTATTCAGTCAAATATCCCAATCCCCTTCTCCCAACTCTTACACTTTTGGTTTTCACCTTCCTGAATGCCCAACGGGATCACAGAAATATTAAGAGCCAAAGCGGACTCAACATGGGGTCTTCTGCAAAACCATACATTTAATGAATTTTTTGTCAAACTACAGAGGTAATACCAGACCTCCATGGTTGTTTTGTTTTGTTTTTTTTAATTTGACACATCAGTTTGCATGATACATTTCCTGGTTTCCAAGGGGAGCTTGGAACTATACATGATATCTGGTATTCCTCCTCCAGCCCATCCTTCCTATTGCATGTGGCCACAGGATCCATTTAATTGATCTTAACAGAGGCAAGTGAATGTTTAGTAGCTTAGAAAAGAAAACACAGTTATGGCAGTTGTTGACTATGACAATAAACATCAAACTACCATTTTCACAAGCAGGTATCTCTGACTTCCTTGGTTTTAAGGTAACCAACAAACACTTCTTCAAGTATATTTTATACTACAGCAGGGAATCTCAAATCTAGCCTAAACTTCCCACACAAATTATCAGATTCCTCTTAAAAGTGGATCTCTACAATATTTTAGACATTGGGTCTTAAAAACAGTACTATAATGGAGAGTTTTAAAGGAAAGGGGGAAGCACTATCTAAGAATAAAACAAATTATATCTTTTATTGTTTCAACAGAAGAAAAATACCAGAGGCTATTTCAAAGATGACTGTTCATTTGATTCTGCAAGTCAGAGACAGAAAAAAGTGAAAAAAGAATCAAACAAGCAAACAACCCACAAGTCTATCTTTAAAGCAACAATCTAATGTATATTTGTCAAGCAAAAAGGAAATACCTTTAAGATCAAATACTATATGGAAGACCAAACTATGAAATATCATTATTTCATACCTAAAATAATGCTTATCGTGTTAGACTATGGTGGAAAAATCTATTAAAGAGACCAAATGCTTCAATTAATAAGAATATTCAGCTAGGAATTATGAAAATTCTAAATCAATCCCTGCCTTAAGAATCAGTGTTGAGGAGATGGATCCATGGGCAATATGCTTGCTGTGCAGGTATCAGGGCCTGATTTTGCACCGCTAGCATCCACATAAAAGCCTAGCCAGGAGGCATACGTTATGCACCTGCAAGGCCAGTGCTGGAAGGAGGGGACACAGGTAGAACCCAGAGTTTGCTCAATAGCCAGTCTAACAGAAATGGCAATGGCAAGCTCCAGTGGTTTACACACTTACACACATACACACACACACACACACACACACACTCTCTCTCTCTCTCTCTCTCTCTCTCTCTCTCTGTCTCTCTGTCTCTCTCTCTCTCTCTCTCACTCACTTAAAAAAATCAATGATGTAATCTAATTCTATACTTGTACTTTCCCTTCTTTATCTTTTTTCTATTTACTTTACTTAACAATTATGAAAAAGTATTATATAGAATAAGCCTTTATACAGTTAACTATTCTTTTACTCCATCTAGGAAAACACTGCTGTATTATTGCAGACATATTACTAAGCTGTTTCATCATTTTTCAAGGTTTCCACTGTCTTTAAGATCCCAAGAAACATACACAAAAAAATATAGAAACCAGTTTGTGTGCATCAATAGACGGAGAATATCAATTTTGTGGAATCAGTGTGCATAGTGGTTAATGATATGAACCCTAGAAACTCACTAAGACTCAGCTACTTTACCTAAACATGTATATTAGTCAGAAGGATTAGCTGGAAGATTGGTTGGCATAAACAGTGCCTCCTCAGTGCTCACAGAGTACCTGCTGCCTATTTGTGTGCCCGTCCTCGCCTTCTTTCCCACACACTGATTTATCCTTCTCTTTGTGTAGTATGCCCATCTATGGGACATCACTGACATCTGCTTCCCAAGCATCTTTCCTTTCAGAGTTTGCTCCAATGTTTTATTTGTAGCTCTAACTTTATGTTTATTGTGCTTTTTGCTTCCTACAAAATGCAATGACTTTCTATTACAGTATTTAGAATTGAAAATTTCAAAATCTATAAATAAAAAGTTAAAATAAATTATTTTATAGGAAGCTAGTCCTGATTATAAATGCAGACTAATGACTTTTTCCATTTGCACAAAAATACATGATTTGACATAGCCCAAAATCTGTTCCTTACACATAATATCATACAGTATCACAGTATCACAGTTCTTAATTGGCTTAAAATAAAATATTATGAATTATTGAGAGAGACCTGAATAACTTGGTTGATATGGAACTTGGTGTATAATATCAGGATCTGATAAAAACTCTATCAATTTGGCTAATCATGTTTTAATATTTAAATATTTTTATTCTGTTTTCTCATTACTTCGATTTATAACAGTTTTATGCTCAGGGGCATGGTTGATTGTTTTCATAGGCTTTTGCATACTAGGCCCACACAATACTATTTCAATGTCATTTTCTCATTTACTCAGGGGTCCGTTACCTCAAGGTGACCACTGTATTCTAGAAATGGGGCTCATCAGACCCAAGAAAGACCTCATTCAGAAGAAATCCACAAAGGTAATGTTGTTCTCTCTTCAGCACATCAAATTCTAGTCTTACTATGAGCCAAGTTAACCGACTACTTGTTATCTGTTGATGTTTGGTACTTTCCCACGCTCCTTAATGTTTATGAAGGGAAAGCAGTAGCTTTGTGGGAAGATACCTTTGAAATAAGCAAATATTCTTTTTCTCCTTAATCCTTCCACACATTTTTAATGATGATTTTGATGATTCTTACCTGAAATAATTATTACTGTGGTGTTTGTCTTATGTTGTTTTTATTTCTTGAATTACTTTACAACCAAAAGTTCACAATAATTGATGAAAATGTGGTTTTAAAACTGCATCAAGTAACAAGGGCCAAGAAATTTCAGAAAACAATAAAATGTATTATCTTTGTTTATAGTGACTTAACTTCCTGTATCAGAAGTCTGCTAGTTCCTTTTTGGAGGATCTATAAGTGGACCTTTCAATGGTATCTGTCAACAGATGTAATAGTTCACTTTCCATATAACTAGCCAAATATTGTGTTGCAAGTAATGCATCATGATGCATATTTAAGGTTTTCCAAATAAAGAGTCTTGAGCAATCCTTTTGGTTTGGGGGGTTTTGTTTGTTTGGGGTTTTTTTGTTTGTTTGTTTGTCTGTTTTTGAGACAGCATTTCTCTGTGTAGCCTTGGCTGTCCTGAACTCACTTTGTAGAACAGGCTGGCCTCAAACTCACAGAGATCTGCCTGCCTCTGCCTATCATAGAGCTGGGATTACAGGCATGCGCCACGGTGCCTAGCTTTGAGCAATCTATTTTAAAGTAGCTACTTCTGCAGTATATTTCAGGCTATGGGATAACCTTATTTCCAGAGGGCAAAAAGGCAAATATTTTGTCTCTGAAAATCTAATTCCATTCCATCACCTAAAACCCTATCACAGGAAGAGAAAATTATACTGACAGGTGTGAAGAGCAATCTTGAAGAACATGGAATTCTAGAACTCTTGCTTTTCAAGAATATTATTCTTTTGACAGGATGAGGACCTGAAAACATGTAATATAATCTTAAATTATTCAGTTACTCTTTCACAAAAGGAAAACTTGTCTGTCTAGTACTGAAAGACTTCAAGTTTACTAAGGGTTTCAAGAAATGCCTTATTTATCAAAACTTTACTTTGTATTAGTTTACTAAAAGCATTGCCTTACATTGAGATCAAAGAATGTCAACCAATTAAGTAAGACTATTAGTATTTAAAGCTACAGAATTATTTTAATAGGCAATCTGGTTTATCCCAAAGTATGTTTTAAACTTCAAGTAAAACTCTGTCATCTAACCACACTCTTCAAAAGAAAAGCCCAGTAAACTAGAAACTAGTATCCCATCACGAACATTTAAAAAAAATTGCTTTAAAATGTATTAATTAGTGAGTGGTAAACATATACAATCAATATATTACTACCATAAGTTTACAGATTCTTCTGGACTATTTCCACTGCAACTAAATTTCCATTTTCAGAAATGTATGTATTTTAATTGCTTCTTGATAAAACATTAAAAAGACTTACAATATATCCAAGTATCAAGGAAACATTCTTGAAATTTATAAGCCCAAGGTTATAATGTTTTTGTAAAAGATATTTAGTCAATGTTTAAGTGATTAATTTTCATAGTTGATACTTAGGTGATAAAAATTAATAGAATATGAAACACCACTCCTATTTCTGATCTTATGAATTACTATCATGGTAAGTTCTACAAACTGTATCATAATTACTACTATAGGATTTATGACAACTTAATCTTTTGTTACAAATCTTAATTTATGTTTTATAAAATGAACTCTTGGTTTATATCATAGTCACGCATATTATGTGTATAGCAAGTTTATAAGTAAATAATTTATATTTGTATATTCTTTAAAAATGAAACTTTAAAATATAACATTGCTTAGTCTGTGCTTTCACATAATGCTTTATTATACTGGAAGGCATTGTAGAGTGAAAAGAAAAATCTGATATACAATGGTAGATTTCTGTCTAAGAAAGAAAATCATAATAAACAGCTTCCTAATTTCTCAGATCCCAATGACCAGAAGACACTTCTAACCAGCAGGGGGAGATAGGAAGGAGAGTAGTAAGACAAAGAACAGGCTACAGACGAGGAAAGCAGTTAGAATTATAGCTGGGAACACAGAATTTGTTAAAGGAAGTCTACTGTATAATTATATTTGAAAATTTAGCAAGATGCCCAGAGGCTGACTCGCAGCTGTCAGGAACTGGTAACTTTACTTCTGTTCATGCAACTACCACTTCAGCAACCAAATCTAGTATGTAGATCTTACTAGAGCTGGCACTTAAGAGTAAAAGGATATATCTTTTAAAACATTCTATTTTCTAAAAATAGGATAGAGGCATCTCTTTCAACAAATCTTCTCACTTTAGCTGTTTTTTAGGTTTCTCTCCTTCAAAACCTAAAGGACTTAACAGCAAAGCTATTATCTAGCAGCATTCTCTCTCCTCCTAAAATTCTAACTGGATTCGGTACCTGACTATAAAATATAATTCCAAATTCAGCATGTTTATAACAAATTCTGCTTTACTTCTCTTGTCTCAAAAAATTGCCTTTCCCGTTCCAACTCTACTTACTCGCATCACACCACACAGGACCATCATAGTCTGCAGAGCTTGAAGATCAAGATTTACCTTTGCTCATTCCCCTCCCTTCCTGACCTCCTAGTTTTTATTGATTCAAGCAATCAATCCCTATTAACTTTTTGCTAAAATGTTGTCATTCATCAATGAAGGATATGCTAAAGAACTAACACCATCTCACTGAGAGTTATCTTGTTTAGAAATTAAGTTTTACAGTGGTGATCAAGTGAAAATAAGGTCATTAGGGTGGGTCCTAATCCACCATGAATGATGCCTTATAAAAGGAAGAAATTTAGACCCAGATACTTAGAAGAAAAATTAAGGGACGAAACACAGGAAGGAGGTGGCCATGTGGTGTAATACATTCATCCACAAATCAAGAGCGCCAAGTTTTATATTTAAAAATAAAATAGTAATAGATTCAAGGTACCAGATATTTGCACAGTTTATTAAATGAGCATGGGGCGGGGGAGAAGGAAAGGGCAGAGAGGTATCCCAGAGAGAGAAAGAGACAGAGACAGGAAGAGTAAGAAGGAGGGGAGGGTCTAGAGAGAGAGGAGAGAGGGGGGCCACATGGACGGTTTGTCCCTTTATATGGCCCTGGGAAGGGCCACGCCCCATGGTAGGTAAGCAATAACATCATAGGTAGGAAAACTAAAGCAGAATCCTAAAACCAAGAGTTACCCACACACAACAAAAGCTAGAAAGGACAAGCAAGGATTCTGCCAAAAATCATCCTTCACTAACATTCTGAACTTATAGCCTCTAAAATGACACATTTTTATGAAGCCAACTACTTTTGGGTGCTTTGTCCAATTTTTGTTCCTTTAACAAAATATCACCAAGTAGGTAATTTATAAACAACAGAAATTCAGTGGAAAAGCATGGAACCAACCACTGCTAAGTCTCTAGTTTTTGCCTCAGTCTCTTACAGAAAAGATGTAGAAGAACAAAAGGAGGAGGGAAGAAAGGTAAAACTGGAGTAAAGGAAGAAGACAAATGCAGTCTTTTATCAGAGCCAACTCCCAAAATAACAACACTAATCTCTCATGACCCAATCATCTCTTAGAGGGCCCACTTCCTAACATGGCTGCATCAGAGATTTTATATAGAGCACAGGAAGAAAACTTCTGTGACAAAGTAACATTTACTAAGAGACATGAAAGAAAGGAAGGGAGGAACACTATGGCTATCCTAGAAAACAGTTCCCAAGTTAAAAGAAAAAAAAAAATAAGATAGACAGACAGACAGACAGACAGGCAGGCAGGCAGGCAGGCAGACAGACAGACAGACAGACAGACAGACACCAACCGACGGAACAAGTTCTAAAAGGAAGAGATTAGCAGTTCTGAAAGATTAGCAGTAGGATTTCTATAAGGACAAAGGGAAAAAGAGGATGAATGCAGTTGAGGTATGAGAGAAAACCAGTAACCTACCATCTTAAAGTCACATATGCTTCTAGGATACACCCAAACAAGAACACAGTGGCGTTTATGAATAATCTGATATGCTGTTCACTAAAAAGACTCACTTTGACCTTAGGTACAGAACATACTTATAGGAGGAGGAATCCGGTACAACTGGGCATCAGCTAAGACAACCCTACAGAGTCAGGGGGTCTATAGGAGTTGCTTAGAATAAAGCAGAGGTAGTAATTAACTGGATTCTGTAATAATAATAAATACACACACAGACACAGTCACTCACACACACATACATGAGAATCTGTTTACTAGCTTTTAGTTTATATAAGAAAATGATAAGTTAAATGGGTAGAAAAGACTTCTAAAGCCTTTCTCCTACAAATTCACAAGGACAATGAAAACTACAATGAATTTTTCTAGTCTACATATTAGAAATAGAATGATCCCAGTAGAAGAGATATATGCTGCCAATTATGGTTCTTCCAAAAGCATTTAACATAAATTACATTATCAAAACTGTTTTAGGGCCTGGCAGATGCCTTAATTGATCATGTGCTAGCTGTGTTAAGTATTTAGATTTGAGTTCAGATCCCCATCACCCACATAAAAGGCCTGTAGTTCAGTACTGGGAAAGAAGAGGTAGAAGAATCTCAGGGACATCCGAGCCAGCAAATCTAGACAATTGATGAGCTGCAGGTTTGGTGAGAGACGCTGTCTCCAAAAGTAATGTACGCAGCAATGAGGAAGACAACTGACATCACGTTCTGGCCTCTACATGTGTGTGTACATGCTCACACTGACTTTCAGTCTGGGTCCTCATAGTAATGTTTATTCATCTTTCAAAATTGCTAACATAAACAAACTGATGTCTAGAATTTTGTACATTAATTTGTTATTTGTCTACAAAAATCCCAAACCTCGCAGCATTCTTTTAAAGACCATTAGGTACAAGAGCATCCCTGTCATTACCAGGTCCCTAAAAGTCAGAAAATGGCTAGCAGCTTCATTCCTTTCAAAAACAAAGCCCAACATGTAAATCAAAACTGGAAATGCAAGATGGACACTGTGGCACATGCCTCTAATCCCAGCACTTGGGAGGCAGAGGCAGGCAGATCTCTGTGAGTTCGAGACCAGCCTGGTCTACAAAGAGAGTCCAGGAAAAACACGGAGAAACCCTGCCTCAAAAAACCAAACCAAACAAAAACAAAACACTGGAAATGCTGACCAACATCAGAGACGCCATGGGTCCTGAGACTGTGAGAGCCTCAAAAGAGTAAAACACAAGAAGAGAACTACCAGGCCTTTGAGAACTTCTCATCACTTAGGGAAAGGAGAATTTTCTGAGTCTACAAAGTCTTACTTTTTTAGATTAGAAATAAGATGACCCAAGAACAAAGATGTGGTTTTAAACCAATAAAGAACCACTCATTTGGTAATACCATATTTAAGGCTTACACACAAATTGTCTATTCTTAAAAAAAAAAAAAAAAATAAGGAATTGTATTTTTTAAAATACCTTTTATAAATCTGACTTCCTATTCTCATTTGCCACTTTTTACATGTTTATTTTTAAATTTTCTCTTTCTCTGGCTACCAGAGGAAATGTATAAAGCAGTTTTAAAATCAACATTAGTTTATGTATTATGTAAGAACAAATCATCAAATTTCAAAACCTTATCAAGAATCAAGAATCTCAACTGTAAAATCAACAAAAGCTTCCAAATCTGAAGTTTCCTTAAATATTCTTCAGTATTTATTATAGACATTTTCTTAAAGTATGGGTACAGTCTTTCAATAATCAAGACAAGGAAAAAATTAGGTTAATCAAAATGACAAATATTTCACGATTTTAAAACATACAGTGATTTAAAGGTTTAAAACATGGTGACACTTAAAATGTAGAAGAAATATTTTTACCTTGATTTTTATGGTACTTTATTCTCTTAAAAAGTTAAGCCTTTTTTAATCAAATGAAAGCCCCAATAATTAGTACCTCAACCACAAAGCTTGTAAGAATTACCACACACCAAGTTCTTAGGTGAGAATTCTATTGGTGTGTGTGTGTGTGTGTGTGTGTGTGTGTGTGTGTGTGTGTGTGT
>OU015751.1:27220147-27231194 GCA_907169655.1 Acomys percivali | reverse complement strand
CTCTCTCTCTCTCTCTCTCTCTCTCTCTCTCTCTCTCTCTCTCTCTCCTGTCTCTCTTCCTCCCCTCTCTCCCTCCTTCCACTGTGTCTGTGTTTGTAGTGCAGAAAAAATTAGAGCATTATTCACTTTTATAAAGAAGTCAAGCAATTTAAAGATTAGAACGTAAAACTTTAAAAATTCTTAATACTGCATACTTAAAATGGTTAATTACGTAAATATGCTTTTTTAACTGAAAGGTCATAAGAAATGGGTAACCAACTATACAACTGAACTAAAGATATTCCCGTTAGATACACAGACAGTCAAATGAAGTGAAAGTTTCTGGTGTCTTTAAAAACTAGAATGTGTCAGGTAATGTTTTTCTGGAAGCTATCTTGTGAGAGCACATGTGATGTTTAGTTGAAAACGGACACATGAGAGGGTGCATGATGTTTAGAAAGAATATGAACAGAAACCCACAACAGGAAGATGGCACTTTTTGTATTGCTACATCATGCAATGCTTCGTTGTTCTTCACTTCATAAAGAGAAGCAAGCCAGAGAACTTATTTCAGTATTGCAGATGATTATGGCAGCTTCCACTGACTCAAGCCAATTTGGCAGAGGCTTGCTGTTTCTGCTGGATCATACAGCTGCTACTGATTCCTGTTTGGTGTTTGCTATTGAATTGGACTGCTGGTATCCTGACAACGCAGAGTGGAATTGGCCCAAGAAACTATGGCTAAACAGGTCCACAACCCCCTTTCCTACTAACCTTCTTTCTCCCCTACCTCTGGCCAGTGGGTTAGAAGGAAGGTAGAAACATTTAAGAACCCTAAGTAAAGTAGGTTTTGAAAAACCTAAGCCTACAGACAGGGACATTCATTAACAGTAATGGAAGCTGAGACAAGATTTCTATAGGTTTGGAGCTAGTCTTCACTAATACAGAAAGACTGTCTCAAAATAACATGGAAAAACAAGTACAAATGTATAAAGAAACACAAGTGCTCTTCTAAGAGACATGCTGGGTTTGAACAGCAAATTTTAACAGTGACACTACTTAATTGCATGGATGACATTCAAGTTTACAATTCTTGGGGCAAGGGGGCTTAGTTTTCTTCCTATCCAAAAAGTTACTTACAAAAATAAAATATTTTAAAGCAACAACCAAGGCTAAAATCAGAACACTACCACTAAACCAGCTAAGACTTAATTGTAAACAACCAATATATATTCTGGTTAACCAAAATCAAAAACCAAAATATTGACTAAACAACTAGCCACTAGACAGCTCAGAAACACCAAGGCCAGCTTGGACAACTACACCAAGGATGTAATTAGCAACCAAGGATGGCTAATTAGAATGAAATTTGCATCAAGAGCTACAAGCTAGGAAGTAGCAACTCATTAACAGCAACCATGTCTCATGTCCAGGCTCTCACTCACTCCTCACTAAAAAGACTGATAAAGTCCTATGCAGTGGAAACCACACTAAAATCCACTTTAGATAGTAGACAAACCTAATTCAATGCCTTATTTCTAAAAGCTCTTAAAACTTGATCAATTTCTCTAACCTTATTTGTTAGATTTGGTTAGGTATATTTTCTGGGCAAAAATTTGCTTTTCCTATACTAGTTCTCTCAACCAATACTGAAATGAGTTCATCTGGATGGGGTCTAGCAAGTTTCTTAATACACTGTAAGTATAGCCTCTTGCTTTATATTCTATCCATCTGCTAATTTGGTTTCTTGCTTGCCTTTTTTTGCTGCAGCTGTGCACCGGGTTAACTGTTTCAATGGTTTTCCTACAATAACTCACAAATTTTTTCCTGATCAGTGTGCTGTATGATTGGTTCTTTGTTCCTAAGATAATTATTTTACATTTGTCTACACTGAACTGCATTTGCCATCTGCTGGCCCAATCACCTAAACAATCCAAATCTTTTTGAATCTGATTGCATTGTTCCTCATTATTTCCCCTAGCTCCAATTTTAGGATCATCTGCAAACTCCAAGATCTTTTCTTTAAAGCTTGGACACATTTTATTTTAATGGAGTAGGGTTTTTTTGATGACCCTTTAGATACTCAGCTGAAATCTTCTTCCAACTTGATAAGTTTCCATAAAGCTTATCCCAAGACACCTTCCAACTACAGAGTCAACATGCTTCCAGAAACAAAACTACCTGTGACCCATTTCATCTTTCTCCATACTGCCATGTTATCAAAGCATTTATGCCTAAATCCTCTTCAAAGTTTAACTTACCTAAGTGATATAAAAGCTCTCTTCTCTACTATGAATGCTCACATTTAATTTTGTGCTGCCTGGCCTAGTGTGGATACCAGCATTTCTAGCCATGCCCTGCGCATGTCATGTCACTTGGTCATAAACACACTTACCCACAGCATATCAATTACTAGCATTTGGTGCACTGCTGCCTTCTGACCTTACCTCAAAAATCTCCAGTTTCTTACTAACAAAGAATATTAAAGAAACATTTATTAAAGAAAATCTCAAGGAATACATCTATTTTAGCACCCAAGTCACCTTTTATCTAAAGAGTAACATATTGATTGCACCATTTCTAACATTTTTCTACATCAGATTATCCAGACCCCAGCTAATTTTAAAATATATTTTAATACATTTTTTCTTTTTGCACTGCTTTAAAATTAAAATATGGCACATACACACTTATTTAATAGATTTGCTTGGAACATCGGAAGTGTGGCATCTGAGCCATTGCGACTCCATCTTGTTGTCAGACTCCATCTTAGGCCAGTCCTTAGGCCTGTCCTCAAGGTCACTGCAGTTACTGGAAAAAACACAAACTGTTGCAGAAAAAGAACCACCTAGGCCTGAGCCAATCAGAGGACAGCAGAAAAGTACCTAACATCCCCAGATGTTATAGATAGATTGCTTAAGCATTTCGAGGTCAGACTCAACCAGTCCCCTAGTGCCAACCCAACCTTGTTAAATATCAACCAATCCTGTAACTGCCAAACCGGAAACTCTCACTCCTTGTTGTAAGCACATAAAAACCCTGCCTACAGGCTGTTCAGAGCTCGCCTGTTGATCTTCTGTTCCTTCAGGGAGATTTGCCAGCGCTCAGGCCTCGAGTTTAAATAAAGGCCCCTTGCTTCTGCAAAAGGCTTCAGACTCCTGGTGGCCTTTGGGGATCTAGCGATCTGGGCATAACACAGAGCGAACCTTTGTTAATCAGGATGTAGAAGGCCAGATCAAATTTAGGGCTCAAAAGAATTTCAGATATATAAACTGTACTGATTTCTTAGTATAATCATAACACTACAAAAGGCTAAATCAAAAGGAGGAGGGCATTAATGTAGGCGTTCTCATTTTGTGATTTCAAGTGGTAGATATAGAACGCTGATTTTCAGTTCTATTTTCATTTATTCCCACAAGACTTAATGGTTGTTACAAAAACAGAGATCTAACCAATCATAAAATAGTGCTTGCCTTCAAGCATTTCAGAGTAAGATGAAGACAAGTAGAAACAAACTACCACTGTAGAGAAAAGGATATCTCACTCCAGTCACTAGATGAAAATCTTTGTGAAGGATATGCCTAACAAATATCACCTAAAAGCGAAGACACTAAACCATGAGTATTTTAAAAGTATAAAATGCAACAAAATCAGAAAGAAAAATGCAAAGAGAACAAGGATTTGCTAGCTGTTTTGGAACTATAGGTGGGTTTTCACTTTTCAACGTTTCCATGATCAGCAAGTAACATTTCTGTAGTACTTTTCTGTTTGTTGTGGTAAAGATGACCCTCGGGCCTCTTACATCGCAGGCATGGCCTCTACCTTCCAAGCTAAAGGCTGGCTCCTTATCAATCATTAAATCCAAACTTTGACCAATTGAATACCATTAAAGAAATTAGAACTTCATACTTAGAACAGAAATATTATCAGTAATTCTAATTAATTTATATTTTAAATAATATGTAAAGATCACAGGAATATAAGAATTCATAATATATGAAGCATTTTATAAAAACAACTCTAGATTTGAGGGAAATTATTCTATTACAAGGCAGGATTTGAAAATACATTAGAAAAATTATTATGAACATTTAAAAAACAAGATTATTCAATCAGATCTTTCATCCAAGTTTGGGAAAGAACTAACAACCGATTAGTCTTCCCTCTTCCCACCCAAACATTTAGGAGATGGCACTAAAATTTTCTTCAGGAACGTATGAATTTTTAACAACAAAAATTTTTTTACTAAAGCTATAAGCCACTGACTTTTATTTCAAACAGTTCCCACTCCACTAAACGTGATCTTTATGTTAAATTAATGTTACATTTGACATACTCATTTCAGTTTTTAAAATTACATTTTTCTTAATCTCCTTCATGATGATCCATGCTGTAGACTACACTTTAACAGTATCTGAATTCCAAGTTGAGTTAAAAATTTTCTGAGGTGTATAATGAACTACAAAATTATGAAAATAGTAAATATATTTTAATTAGTCTCAAAATAAATATCTCTTGAGCAAGACTATGCAAAGATTCAAATCAGCATTTGCAGACTACCTCCAGTGGGCAAACAATTTACCTTTAATAAATTACAATATTTAAAAAACTAAGTATTTCACACAAAATACTGATTTTTTAAACACTAAAAAAAAAATTAAATCATTAACTAGGCAATTCTAAATACACTTCCAACAAAAGTTTCTAGTTACTCAATTTCTCACATCCATTTCCTATTGCAAACCAACTTACACTGTTAATAAGGGTTTATTAACATTAAAATGGGGGTGGGCAGTCAGATACTGACTGAAATTTCAGCTCCCCATTATCAAACTCATAATCTGGGGAAAGTCAGTTGACCTCATTAAGCTTCATTTTTTTCATCGTGACAGAAAGATAATAAACAGATTTTGTTCAAGTTTTAAAAGCAGGCATAAAGATGCATGCATTTAATTTAAGTACTCCTGAGGCAGAGAGAGGCTAACACTAACATGAGTTCAAGGCCAGCCTGATCTAAAAAGTGAGTCCTGGCCAGCTAGCCAAGACTACATAGTGAAATACTGCGTTAAAAAAAAAAGTAAAACAATGTATTCAGTAAATGACAGATATTATTAAACTACTTAGGTTGCAATTCATAAACTTTTAAAAATAAGATTTAACACAACATTCCTTTTATTATACAAATGCAGAACAGGAAAAACACAATAAAAACAAAAACTAAATCCCTATTGCCTTATCACTTAGTAAGGCTCCTTTGTTAAAAAAAAAAAAAGGAGTAATATAGATGGCAATACTGAGTTATTATATAAAATAAATGAATCCTTGCAAATGCTCTCAATAGTACAAGGCACATTCCCCTCTTTAAAAGGCTGTTATACACGGTAGTAGTTAGCTGTTCCCAGAGGGCTGGCACACAAGATTAATAAATGTTTGATGAAGAGAAT
Organism: Acomys percivali; assembly: GCA_907169655.1. Taxonomy (NCBI): domain Eukaryota; kingdom Metazoa; phylum Chordata; class Mammalia; order Rodentia; family Muridae; genus Acomys; species Acomys percivali. Next base: position 27,225,771 of record OU015751.1, on the reverse strand, counting down.
CAAGTCAGGAAGTTAAAACACCCTGTACACAGGACCACTTCCAACATTATTGCTTTGCATTGGTTGTAACAATCCTCAACTACCCTTACCAACCAACTTATTACCAACCCTGACAGCAGCAGAAGAGCTCATCCCACTCACAAAGCATGCACAACTAGACCAGGGAAAATTGTGCTTTCTTACCAACTTTTTTCTGCCTCTCAGAGAATCTTGGGAGCTGAATCAGGATCACTTCAGAAATATATTTTTCAGAATACCAGTTATAAACCTCAGCCATTAAAAAGAAGATAGCCTTGCCAAGTGGTAGCAGTGGCTTTCTATTCAATTAGCATATTAATCATCTCTTTAAAAGAATAATAAAGAAACTAAATTCAAGTATTTAAAGTTAACATCAACATAAAGTCAGTCTTTACTGCTAAAGTAGTATGTATAATCTAGGTTCTCTAGCAATTAACAAAACATCCTTTCACAGTATCACAGTACCAAACAGAAAAGAAGAAGAAGAAGAGGAGGAGGAGGAGGAGGGAGAAGGGAGAAGGAGGAGGAGGAGGAGGAGGAGGAGGAGGAGGAGGAGGAGGAGAAGAAGAAGAAGAAGAAGAAGAAGAAGAAGAAGAAGAAGAAGAAGAAGAAGAAGAAGAAGAAGAAGAACCACCATCACCTGACTTAAGAGTAGTTTCCTTTCCAAGCTAACTAAACTTTCCTGAAACTCGCCTTTTCCTTGACCAGGGCTGAAATCAGCTGCAGCAGGACTCGGGGGGGGGGGGGGGGGGTTATGCAGCCGGCCAGCAGGTGCTAAGGTGCACTACAAAACCATGTAAGATAATCAGCATGACAAGCAGCAGTGCCACACGTGAGTGACACTAGTCATCACTCAGATTCTGCGCTTGCTCTGGGCCAGAAGAAATAATTTACCAACTCTCTAGGTTCCAATCATTATTTCCTTTGCATTCAAACCACACTTTAACTCTGATAGGTTCAGTGCTATAAAACACACAACAGGAGTATTTTCCAAATATTGGATTATCAGACCATATGTAAACACAAATGTCTACCAAGTGACACGGAACAGATGTAGTGGGGTTCAAGGATCCTCATGTAATAAACTAAGTGGATAGTGGAAAAATTGCTTAGCCAAAGGAAAGAAAGGAACGGTGGGTTCCTACGCACCTAACCAAAGGGTGACTCTAAACTCAGACTAGACTATAAACCCAAAGTTATGGTAGACGGATTGACTGTAACTGAGGGGTGGGATGGAACCTGTCCCACAACTTCAAAAATTTATTCATTGCCACCCTCAAAAAGGAAGAGCAAAAGAAATTAAAAATCAAACACATGGGAAATTTCACACAAATTAAACTTAGTAAACAACAAGATAAGAATCATTTGAAATATTTTAGTGAGTATTTTAAAAGTTGGTTTACGAGAAAATTACAAACTATAGTAAAGTTCAAAGAGAAAATTAGTGTGAAAATCAAAGAATATTTCCCCCAAATCTTATAATGGTGTTAAAGAGTATTTATTAATGCTATAGAGAGAACAGAAATCTCATTCTAAATCCAGTTTTGTGTAAGCCTGCTAGTCTTGACGATTGTCAGTCAACATTTATGACCAGATCAGAGGCCAGTGTGGCACATGATATATTTCACTGTTATAGAAGCAACTGTGTGCAATTATACAGCATAAACATTTCTCAGCTTCTTGAAACTACTGATACATAGGAAATGGCCCAAATCTATCTAATCTTTTCTTTTAATGTCAGTAAGAAATCCTTTCAGTGAGAATAAAAACAATAAAAGTCTAATATCTAGCTGGCATGATATTTTTTTTCTAAATGTTTTAAAAAGTATACCATTTTCAATCATGATTTCATTGTTGTTAACTAAGAGCACGTAACTACCTGGGAGCGTATCATACCGTTAACAATAAGCAAACTTACATCTTACTTGTGCACAGACGAAGTGAGGAAGCAAAAATTAGGCAGATTCTTCGCAGGCAGGCAGATAGAAAGCTAAGTGCAGAGGGCTTACTTCAAGCTTCTTCACCCTCTTAATGACAAAGAAGGTCTGAAGGGCTTTTTCTCCAGCCAGGAGGGGGTTCCCTTCAGGCTGATAGGCTCAGTCTGGTCAGATAAGTTCAAGGCTGGAGCCAGACATGTCTACCCCAAGCTGTGAGCCTATCCGCATCTCAAAATTAGCCAATTCTAATTTAAGGGAAGAGACTCATCCCAGCCCATGAAGCACTTAAAGCCCCAGCCCTCCAGGAGAAAAGTAGATTTGTTATCTATCTATTTTACCGGGAGTCTTGCTCTGTAGGCCTTGCCCTCTATATGTGTATATGTGTTCACAGTTCTTCACCCTTAATGAAGTTTATCATCTGCTGCTGCCTGCTAAGATTCTTTTCCTGCCCTTTAACTATTTAATTGGCAAAAAAAAAAAAAAAAAAAAAATCCAAACAAGACCCCTGGAAGGTAACACAAGTACTTGTATGGGTCAGATAAATAAAGAAATAGCACACAGGTTACTCTCCCACAAACTAAATTATTTTTGTCACCATGAAGGAAATAACAGAAACACTGCTAATTGTCAGAGAAACTAGCACAAATTAGCAGCCATCTGATTTAAAAACTTCCTGACTTAAACAAGAGGTCATATTCAACTTACAGTGACATTTTCTATCTGAAGTATACTGTCCAGTATTGTGATTTATCTTATACATATACTAGAGTGTGATCAAACTCTATCAGCTCTGATTGGCATAAACTTGAAACAATGAATAATCACACTGGTTGTGCAACGTAGCTTTGCAGATATTTTTAAATTTATACAGTAAAATAATTACACTATTTATTCCTAAATCCTGGAGTTTCTCATGAAGTTTTTATGTTCACTGGGCTCAGTATATCCTAATAGAGGCAATGGAGTACAAAGATAAGGAAACGGAGACACTTGGGGATATGAAATGATAGAGATGGTGTAAAATAGGAACTTGGTATACTCAAAATTAACTTCAGTAAGTCTATAGGGTAAAATTAGCCCAATTTTAATTTTTTAAAATGACAGTATATAGCTAATCGTATCTTGAAAAATACTAATATTAAATTCTCATCAAAATATATGGTTTCAGAAAAAGAAATTCCTAAAATCACTCAAGCCACAGCAGTAGCTGAACTCACTTGGGCCTGCCATCAATAAAATATCAGTAACAGATTGGAGACAATTCTTGTTCTTTTGAGTCTTTTACCTTGAGGAATAAGGCATATGGTATACCTTTTACCTGCCATTATTTGTATAAAGAGCTTAAATTAAAAGAATTTTTTCCTTCCTATTTCATTTAAATCAATACAACTTAAGACAATTGTTAAAGGAAAACCTCCAAAAAGAAGCAACAGGTTCTTACAATGGTATCATGGGACATTTTGTGGGGAGATGCAAATAAATACTTATATACCTCCAATGGGGCACTGCAGATCAAAGGCCAAGGCCAGCATGGTGAACCAATATGAGGTTACTTAGAAGAGCATGGATAATTCATAGGCAGCTCTACCACCAGAAAGTCCCCTAGGCAACTTAACAATCAATTGCATAATGAATGACTAATGAAAAGCTATACCACTAAAGAGCCCCACCAGGTAATTTATGACCATCTATACTACAAAAAGAGTCCCGACACCAAACAACTGTGTACATCTTACATACCCTGGAAAGGGGATCCTCCTAAAGATCCTCTGAAGAACTGTGAATCAAAGATCCTCCCTTCCCCTCTATAAGAAAATGTTAGTAGGTTCCATCCAAAGGATCTCTTGAAGGTGATTCAAGAGCAATGGTCCAAGCTAGGGGAAATGATAACATCTCTGCTCAAGAGGATGACAAGTATCTTTTAGAAGATTATACGTAAAATTCAGATACTTAAGTCTGAAAATATAACTCTTCGTAAGATAAAAAGATAATTTTGTTATTACAAGAGATGATTGGAATACTGTGCTAATAACGCAAGACATCTTCACTCTTCTCTTTCTAGAATTTTGCTATGTTGATCATAACACATAAAATCAACTACTATATTTCTTACCTAGTCTTATCAATATACTATAGCTTTTATATACATGAAAAATAATGTTCCTTATCTTAATTGAATTTCTTGTGCTTGAACAGATTACCCGAGACTGGATAATTTATAATGAATGAGCACTCATTTGGCTAACTGAAGGATATGAGAAAGGAAAAAATAGCTATTTTATAAGTATCCAATTCTCATTTAAAGGACCTACTTCTGTCATAATGTCATTAATCTCTTAATGAGGGTAAAGCCCGCATGACATGTGTCTACCATAGAACCTTATTTCCCAGTACTACTGCATGGAGGATTAAGTTTTCAAATACAGAACTTTGAGACACATTTAAATCAAAGCACTAATTCAAAAGCAAACTCTCCTGACTCTTTTGCAATTAAGCCTCAACATAAAGACATGACTTTAATAACCCTAAGATAATAGCATTAACATTTTGTATTTTTAAATCTACCAAATACTAATATAAATAGGATTAAAATAAAATATAATTTAACCTTTATTACTAAAGTATTCTTCTGCTACCTATTATCTACCTCATATCTCTATTTTGTTTATGCTCTTCTTCATTAAAGAAACACTATTATTTTATGTATAGATGTTAATAAAAAATAATGCAACTCTTGTTCTTACTTTAAAAAAACCCAATAAAGTTATAATGTAGTATAATAAGCACTCTAGTAAGCTATGTAGACAGTATGAGGCGTTATCTGCTAGCCATCTTTACAGAAACAGCCATATCTTCCCATGCGGTGCCAGCTTTGGACCTGAGACAGGACAGCCAAAATTAGAGTGTAGATACTTGCCATATTACACTCTCTGCATATTCCACTATGATCCCACCTGTGGAAAACTGCACAACACAGTCAATGTTGAGAACAGGGCGCCTACCATAAATAAGAAGGCTATCTCCACTTTGAGGAGCAAAACTCCACTGATATTAAATTCTGATACTGAATTCTGCTTCAGTCTGCCTACCTGTGATGTCACTGCCTACCTGCCATGGAGGCATGTCCCTACCCAAGATTATAAAAGGCCAAACCCTCCTCGTGACTCTCTCTCTCTTACCTCCCTGTCTCTCTCTGTCTCTCTCGCTGTCTCTGTCTCTCTCTGTCTCTCTCTCTCTCTTTCTCCCTCTCTCTCCCCTCCTCCCCCTTTTCTTCTCTCCCCATTGTCATTTAATAAACTCCTCATCTAATATCTGTTGCCTGGTGTTTTATTTTATTTTTAAATTGTTAAGTTGGTGCTGAAACCCAGGAGTTCATGATTGTCTTCACTGTCACAAAGACAGTGGGGGCCTGCCTTCTTGAAAGGTGGAACCTAAGGGTCATCATCTCTGCCTCCCTCTATTTTTGATGAAAATAAACGATGAAAATACAAAAAGTCACTCAAAATTATTAGCAAAGCCTCCTGAACAACCAACTGCTTAACCACCTGGCCAATGTCATGCATGGTAACTTTGGCATTTTTAAAAGTTCATGATCACAAGTCATATAGCAACCCCCACTCAGAAGAAAATATATGGCCCCTTTGGTAAACTATGGGGTGATAGCATAGA
>OU015751.1:27201919-27219861 GCA_907169655.1 Acomys percivali | reverse complement strand
AGAGAGAGAGAGAGAGAGAGAGAGAGAGAGAGAGAGAGAGAGAGAGAACAACAAAAAAAAGAAAGGAAGGAAGGAAGGATAAAAAATTAGTTTTTGGAAATTAGACTAATATTTTGTTAAAGTTAAATCGTAAAAGAGTATGTAAAGGACAATGAGAAGCAAACATTCCACTTATCTAGAGCAAAAATACAACTGCACATGTACATTGGCCACCACACTATTGTACATCTCCAATTAAGAAAGCTAAAGGAGAATGAAAAGAATGCGACAACATCTCCAAACCAAACACCTTGCTTTCCAAATGAAAATGCCTTCTAAAGATAGAATATAAACAATAACATAAAATTGCAGTGACACAGATTGCAAAAGCTAGAATGATAAAAACAAATAATATATAGTCGGAAAAGGTGACAAAACTCAATGTTTGTTGGGCCAGGGAGCCCTGTACCAGAGGAGATGGCCTGAGCAAGAGTGAGGTTGAGCTAAGTCCAACCATGAAAATCTTGTCTTGAGACTAACAGGAATAGGACCACTCTCTCTCTCTGCCCTGGGCCTGCATGTTCTGGTGCATGCAGCTTTACAGTCTCCACCTCTGCCACCCTTGAGGTGGTCATGTAGCCTGGCGGCCAGGTTACAGGTTAGACTTCTCTCCTGGTAAGGTCATGTCCAGCAAGCACCTGGCATTCTTCAAACAAATAAGGTATTCCCAGCACCTTGGGCCCCAACCAAAGACATACACATGTACCCTGAAAGCCTCTCCTCTCTCCCCAAAGGTTTAAATAGCCTTTGTTCTCCACATTTAAATGAGTTGTATCACTGAAACTGTCTGCAGAGAAGGCTGTTTCTCAAGTACTCACTGCCTACTGAGATTATTCATTAAATCCACCAGCCTCTGCTTCCAGTGTGCACTGAGCCTACGTACACTGAGGGGAGAAGCAGAAACAAGATGGCAAATGTTAACAATGAATGCTGAGAAACTGGTAAAAAGGAAGGAAGGAAGGAAAAGAGCACTGTATTTATGAGATTTTTACAAAGCGAATAGGGAGATTGCTCAGTAAGTAATGTGCATCCCACACAAAAATGAGGACTGCGTGGGCTAGCTTTATGTAAACTTAACACAAGCTAGTCATTTGGAAAGCGGGAACCTGAACCGAGAAAATACCCTACTACACTGGTGTGTGTTCAAGACTGTGAGACATTTTCTTGATTGATGATTGATGTAAGTAATGCTACCCCTGGGCATCACCCCGGTCCTGGATGCTTTAAGAAGCAGGCTGAGCGGGTGTGGTGGCGCACGCCTTTAATCCCAGCACTTGGGAGGCAGAGACAGGAGGATCTCTGTGAGTTTGAGGCCAGCTTGGTCTACAAAGCTAGTCCAGAACAGCCAAGGCTATACAGTGAAACCCTGTCTCAAAAAACTACATCCTTGGCCTCTGCATCAGCTCTAGGTTCCGGCCCTCTTTGAGTTCCTCCCTTGACTTCTTCACCGATAGATAATGATGTGGAGCTGAATTGATCTCATTAATACTCCAACTCCAACTTCTATATAGATAATGAATTTAAAGTTGAACATAGGATCTAGTAAATTATACTTCATATCTATAAGCATGCCATGATAATATAATTTAACTTACAAGTTGTACTCCCGTCTTTTTTGTTGCTACAGTGTTTGGTTTTACTGTTTCTATGAGCAACATAAATACCAACAAAGTAATCCTAAAAATTGCATTTGAAAACCATCATTTTTTAATATTAAAAAGTCTTATATATCAGTAGTAAGAGACCTAAGAAATTCAAGAGCATAAAAAGGTTCCCCTTCCTTAAATTTTACAAAGTCTAAATTTACTAAGGTTTCATTTAGTAAGTCCAGAATTCACATAAACAGTAACATCAATTTTGCAGCTAAATGGAGAAAACTTAATTCTAACACGAGAACAACTTAGTTCCTCTCCTAAAACATCAGTGCAGAAGCTGGGTATAATGGCACATGCCTTGAGATCCCAGCACTAGAGAGACAGAGGCACGTATATCTCCGAGTTCAAAGCCGGTGTGGTCCACACAGTGAGTTTTAAGATAGCAGGGACTACACACTGAGACTTTATTTCAAACAAAACATCGCATCAGTGCAGAGACCCAAACTACTTCACTACAAAATGGGTGGAATATTAGTGGGATATTAATAGGAACTCTGTGCTTTACTCCTGTGCTTTCTGGCCATTCATTTGTTTGTCATAATTATACAGGACCCAAAACATGAGCCATATTATCATTCTTAGAAGTACACCATTATTTCAGGAAATGCTTCATACTGTGACAAAACTAAGGTAGAATGTACAAACACCTTTTTCATTTGATACTAGGTGTAAATAGGCCTTGCTAAAGAAAAGAGCTCTGACATTATATACATGAATGAGTAAGAATCATTGCTAAAGAATTTCTTTTGAGTTTTTAATATATAAACATACCTCTATGGTTACCTAGGTAAAATTACTAAGTCATCTATAATCTAAAGACAAGATAGAAAGTAAGCTTTTAGATTCTAATTGGAGCTTAATAATAACCTTGCCATAGAGGAAAGAGTTTGGGGAGGAGAGAAAATTTAAACTACACTCTCAGAGATTTCTATTTTCTCACACAAAATTTTTCTCAGAAAATAGTTTTGAAAAATATTTTTGTAAAACTGCCAACTTTATCAACATATTTGATACACAGCTTTTAAAGAAAAAATATAAGATCACTAGATCATTCAACAAAAGTGTAAATGCTGAAGGTTTGGCAAATAGGATAAGCTTCCAATTCAATATAAAATACTCTGTCAACTAACAGACTTGTGAGGTAAAATGAAGCACAAAAATGCTACAATAGTTGATATAAAGAAAAATTTACAACTGTCTGCTTTACTGGGGTCCATTTTGCCTGCTTATCTTTCTATTCCTAATAATAATAATAATCCCCTTTGACTTGCTTTCACCTTGAAAATGAGCTCTAAGCACTCAGCACTAATTTGGGATGTCTTTATCAAACCCATCTTACCATGGCTCAGGGATCTAGGTGAAAGAGGAGGCAGAAAAATTGTAAGAGCTAGAGGTAGTGGACAATTCCAAGAAAACAGCATCTTCCACACACAATTGGACTGATGTGCATATGAGCTCAAAGGCTGACAGCATGCACATGTCCAAACCAGACAAATTCTAGCACAAAGAAAGGGAAATGGCCATAAAGTCCCACATCCAAGCAAGAAGGTATGTGTTATTAATACAAGCTCAGAGAGAGAAAATTGGTTTCCTCCAATGGAGTGTCACTGGGTTTATCACCACCACTTTCCAGGGCAGACCAATAAAAAAATTAAAAAAAAAAATTTATGTATGCTATTTTTGTTACAGTTTAGTAGTTTTTGTTTTGTGGTTTGTCTCATTTTCTTGGTTTTGTTTTGTTGTAAGAGAGAACATGAAATTAAATAGGGATCTAAGATCTGATAAAACTCAGAGAAGGGGAAAGAATATGAACAAAACATTTTGTGTGAGCCAGGCATGGTGGCACACGCCTGTAGTCCCAGAACTCAGGAGGCAGAGGCAGGCAGATCTCTGTGAGTTTGAGGCCAACCTGATCTACAAAATGAGTGCAGGCCAGCCGGGCTACTACACACAGAAAACCCATCTTAAAAACAAAACTAAACAAACAAACAAACCAAAAACCATTTTGTACCAAAAATAATTTTTAATGAATAAATGTAAACATGGCTCTCACATAAATATTACCACACTTCTATATTAATAGGAAAAAGGCATAAATTAACAAGTAAAAGAAAAAGTAAATAGGTTCCAAGAGCAGTATGGTATCAGCCTTTCCCAAAAGACATAGCCACCAACCACATTGGTTGGTGTAAAACAAACAAAAGACAAATAGTGGTCCATAATAAAAATTAGTTTTATCTATACAAGAAAACAAGTTTAATGATATTGTATGTCAAGTCAAAGTCCTGCTCAACAGACTGGGAGAATCCAGGAAGGCTCCACTATACAACCTTCCATCCTGACAAATAACAGTTTTGAAACTACTCTGAGGTAAAGAGACAAAATTACTGTCATCATGGCAATGGTAATATTTCATATCACCAAGCCAACTGCAGAAAATTTCATGATAATATTTTTGAAATCATATTTCTAACTTTACAACTTTGAATATCCTACCCTGCTTGCTATGGCATTCACATTAACCCACAACACCGTTGCTGTTCAATTCATCTGCTTTCTGATATGTTTGGTGTACTTATTTAAGATCCAGGATGGAGAGCTCCCTGTTTTCAGGTAGCAAATAGAGTTGTAGAGACCCTTCCCCATCAGCCTCACACAAACAGACAGCCTTTCTTACTCTCTGAGACTCATAATAGATAATTACATGTGCATTAAAAACAATATTAAACTAGGCATGATGGTGCATGCCTTTGATCCCAGCACCTGAGAGGCTAAAAAAGGTTAACAAATTCCAGGCCAGCCTGAGCTAGATCATGGGACTCTGGCTCAAAAATAAGTAGATGTGTTAGAAGCTAAAATGATTACTTTATCTTGTTTATGAACATGGTAAAATGTTTGTATAACAAACACTATATTAAGGTTGGACTTCATAGTATGTGGTCATGTATGTGAAACCTAAACATCAGTCATCCTTTTAAAAATATGTATCTAGTCTTAAAAATATTCTTATGAACAAATCATTCTCATACAAATAGAGCCCTGTGAATGGTCCTGAGTTTAACTGTCAAAGCTCTGTACTTAGTATTGATTATCTAACAGGCAAATACACAAGATCTTAGAGACATAATTATGCAGTTCTGTTTAACAATACAGATTTTAAGAATCCAATCAGAAAATCCAAGTAGCTCAAGTATGTTTCTACTGTTAAAGAAAGATAAGTATAACACAAACTAAATATACCGGGCAAGCTAAGCTTTTAAGAGACAGGTAACCAAACAAATCCTATAGAATGTAGAGAGATCTCTAGTTAAATACTATATTATACTATCTATACCCTCAATTTACTGACAATGAGCCAGTTGCTTAACATCTCCAACTCTTGATTTCCTTATCCTCAAAATAAAAACTTACAATCACAGTGTGTCTCGGTTAGGGTGTCCATTGCTGTGAAGAGGCACCATGACCATGGTAACTGTTATAAAAACATTTAACTGGGGCTGGCTTGCAAGTTCAGAGGTTTAGTCCATTATCATCACGGCAGGAAACACAGTGTCCAGGCAGACATGGTCTGGAGAAGGAGCTAAGAGTTCTACATCTTGATCCACAGGCAGCAGAAGAAGACTGGATCACACTGGCCAGACCTGATACAGGAAGCCTCAAAGCCCACCTGCACAGGAACACACTTCATCGACAAGGCCAAATCTACCCCAAAAAGGCAAACCTCCTAATGGTGATACTGCCTGTGAGCCAAGTATTCAAACACATGAGTCTATGGGGCCATTCCTAGTCAAACCACCACACAGTAGTTACCTCATTTGGAAAGTCAAGAAATCCAAATAACATATGTGAGCACTGGGCAACATATGGTAATAAGTGGATAAAACTACTTATAATAGGCTATATTAATCTCTTTTCTAAAACAAGTTCTTCAAATCATCTTACTGTCAAAAGAAATTCCCAGGTGCTTACACTTGTGTAATTGTACATACATGTGCATCATCAAAGGAATGATTACTTGTACAATTTTGTTAGCATTCCATAAATATATTAATAGATTCCTATTTCAAAGTAAGAAATTTAGATATATGTGCATAATTGACAATTCTGTAATAGAACCTATCTATAGAAGTCATAGCATCTCACCTTGAGATATACAATGTAGCTTCTCTTCCAAGTGTAAAAACTGTACAACACATAGTCATTTACTTCAGGAAACTAGCAATGAAAACCATGTAGCACACATGGCATGCCTTTGTTCAAGTGACTATTTATCTATTTACCTATTCATAAATTACTCAAGGAAAGTTCTCATAATTACCATTATGAAACAGAAACAGAAGTGATATTCAATTGCTTAATTTATTAACATACATTTGTAATACACAGGAATTAAATGTCATTATGAGTGATATAAAATTTATATAAACATTTTGCTGCTTTCCAAATGCCCACAGAATAGTCTTTAAACAAAGAAAGGATCCAAACCTAAGTTCCAATTCAATTCTGTAAACTTTCTTAAAAGCATTCCAGTGGTAAAGCAGACTTGCTACTAATATCAAATAGTTCCACCATTTATCCTAAAACAAGTTAGAAACGCAGACCTGCCTTTAGAGAGACATAAAATAATGTGGAGCTAGGTTTAACAAGTTCCATTTTTGTTTACACATGAAACACTGTGTCATTAATCAGCAACTGACTCACAATGACCACATCTACAATACCCTGACACTTTATCACACTCGGATAACCCTAAAAGGATAAATTTAATGCTGAACAACGAAGCAAAGCTAAAATCTTATCACTGTCATCAATTACCAACAAAGTGAAAATAAAAAGAAGTCTACGGCATTGGAATGAATATGCTTTCTGCCTTAGAGCTAATACTTTAATTTTCAAGAACCACAAAGAAAAAAAATCAAAACTAGTCAGTAACAATGCAGCGTCTAAAAGCAATAAACTCAAAATTAAGTTATAAATAATTTAAAGCATGTCATGAAGATATATTAATAATTCATCAGATAAATAATTTACTAAATAATCAAATAAATAAATAATGAAATACATAAATAAATCAGCAAATAAATAATTCTGCAAAATAACCTAAACAATAAGCCACCCAAACAAATCACAACCTATAAAACTACAATGATTTTCTAGATTCTGATAGTTTTAAATAAGCAAATGTACACAGAATAGATCAATCCTTGTAGAATTAGAAATATTTTTCAATGCTACTAGAAAAATCCTCATCTTAATACATTAAAAACACATTTTCAATTTTTAAAAGCAACACAGGATTAGTTCTTATAAATTATTAAGATGATTATAATATCCACCTCTATATTTTGCATATATCTTTAATGTATTTCCTCCAAAACAAATGGACATGAAATATTCTTAAACTTCTTTTTCAAAAAGATACTTACAGTATGACTGTACTTCAGCCTTTCTGATGGTTCTTCTATCTTCAGCAAGCCATTAGAAAATTTCTGCAGTGGGACAACAGCAAGGATAACTTTAGTTAATAGGGACAGCATTTCATTCACATAGAAGCCATATTTTACGAGTCCACAAAATAATGGGAAGTGAACTGTATTAGTCACATATTATGTCAAGTTTTAGAAACTCAGCCTTAAAGTTGAGCTTCCTCTATTGGAGATGACATACAAACTGTAACAATTAGCTAACTTTCAGATATGAAGAAAAAAATTATTTATGAATGACAAAATAACTGGCTGACATCTAAATTTAAGTGTTCTTAAATTTGAAAAGCTCGAAGTCTTAGAAAGCACAATGAGATCACTTATCTTTACAATCAGAATTTGGTCACATTCTAATTAACATACCATAGTCATCAGTCTATAAGTGATACATAAATTAGTCTTTACTGAACATTTATCTAGTTTTTCATGTATTCCATATAATATAATATTCTTGAAACCTTCCTGATTTATCCATAAAATTCAGCTCTTTGTTCTTCACTTAGTTAACTCTGAAGTTAGAAATACTTTTAGAAACAGTAATTAACAGTAAAATTGAGCTGGGCGTGGTGGTGCACGCCTGTTATCCTAGCATTCTGGAGGCAGAGGCAGGCGGAGCGTTGTGAGTTTGAGGCCAGCCTGATCTACAAAGCAAGTCCAGGACAGCCAATGCTACACAGAGAAACTCTGTCTCAAAAAACAAAACAAAACAAAAAACAAACAAAAAAATCAAAATACCCAAAACAAAACAGTAAAATGGTCATTAAAATGGTTTTAATTTTACAGCTATCAAAGTTTTCAAAAATATAAAATGTTCTGCTATACCATATATACAGCCTTTAATGCTGTATATTTTGCCTTAAAACTATCACATATTTTCTGAAACAGTATTTACTATTATTAAAAATTACTTGAGGAGCTAAAGAGACAGTTCAATGATTAACAGAGTGCACAGCTTTTCAAGGACCTGAGTTCCATTCTCAGCACAGAAAACCAGGCAGCTTACAACACCTATACACCTCCAACTCCAATGGCCCTAGCCTTCTGAGGCACTTGCATGCATAGGCACATACAACCACACAAAGTTAAAAACAAAAAAATATTTAAAGTAACTTAAAAGAATAGATGGCTATTCTTGCTTATCAACTTGACTAAGAGTGGCAGGGTACACTGTGAGAGACTTTTTTCTTAACTAAATCATTTGAAGTAGGAAAACCCACTTTTAATTCAGATCAGTTGCGGTAGGAGGAGGAACCTTTATTCTGGGGTACACTTTCTACTTGGCAGCCTAAATAAAGGACATGGAAGAAGGAAGCTTGCTGCCTTTGCCTGTTTGCTCTCCCTCTTGCTGGGAAGCCTATTCTTTCACTGGCATCAGCGCCTACTTCATCAGACTCTGGCATATACTGAAGAACAGCCTGGTGTACTGAGTTCTTGGACCTTCCATTGGTAGAGACTCACTGTTGAACATGCTGGACAACAGCCTATAAGCTATTCTAATAAATCCCATATACATATATGTGTATGTACATATAGACATATGCATATATATACATAGTTCTATGTTTTGTTCCTCTAGAAAACCCTGATTAATGCAACACTCAAGAACAAAACTCCATGGCCCAAATCTGCCTATCATAATGTTCTACTTGTAGGTTTCTAGGACCCACTGGATCCTTCTACATTGCTATTCTCACATGGTTCTCTCATCTAGAGTCCCAATAGGATGTCCTCCCCTCTGTCCCAGTTTCCTGGTAAGGGAAGGCTTTCGTGGGACATGCCCATTGGGCTAGTATGCAGATATAAGTGAGTATATACCATTTGAGTCTTTCTGCTTCTGGGTTAACTCATTATGATCATTTCCAGCCAAGGACAATACAGGCGGAAAATTTAAACCCCTACCCAGATCTAGCCCATGGACAGGACAATCTCCACACTTGAGTGGAGAGTGGGATATGACTTTCTCATGTACTCTGGTGCCTCACATTCGACTATGTCCCCTGGAGGGGGAGACCTAGTGGCACTCAGAGGAAGGACAGCAGGTCACCGAGAAGAGACTTGATACCCTATGAGCATATACATGGGGAGGTAATCCCTCTCAGGAACAGTCATAGAGGAGGGGAATAAGGGGAAAATGGGAGGGAGGGGAGAATGGGATGATACAAGGGATGGGATAACCATAGAGATGTAACAAGAATAAATTAATAAAAAAAAAAAAGAAAAAAAAAAGAACAAAACTCCATAATCATGAAACAATTCTCAAAGTTAACTATTTCCTGTATCACTTTAAATATTTCCTTCTCAATACCAATTACTCTTCAGTGTGAAATCCAGTTTTCAGTTTTCAACAGAGATCTCATTTCCATCATAACACAATGTGTTTTTTTCTTATCTATGATATAATAAACTAACACAGAGACCTTAAAGATTAGATCACATCCCTCCCAAGCAAAAATTAAAAATAATCAAATAATGATTAAATATCCTCCACTTCTCTCTCCAAACTTCATGTGTTTTGTTTTTTGGGTTGTTTTTTTTTTCTGAACCCACTGAGAACACTTAGTGCTGCTTGTATGTGCATGGGTGGTGTCTGACGGGTGGGTAGCAGCACATCAAGGGAGAGAGCCAGAAGAAACTCGGTGCTCCTTTTCCCAGTAGTGATTGCCAATAGCTACTCAAGTAGGAAGGACCTTCATGAGCTGTGTTTTCACAAAAGAGGGTGACTACAGATAACAAGACTATATCACACAGTTCAAAAGGCTAACAGTACTGAATGTTTTCACTATAAAGAAATAATACATGGGACATCAAGATGACTTAACAAATAAAGTTACTTGTCACCAAGCCTGACAACATGAGCTCCATTTTAGGGCATATATGGTAGAAGAAAAGAACTGACTACTCTCTCAAATTGTCCTCCAACCTAAACATATGTAAACACAGGCACAATAAATAAATATGTTTAAAACATAATATACACTTGACTGAATTAATACACAACATACACATATACTAAAATACCATATTATTCCTTGATAATCTGTTCAATCCCAAGCACTTGAGCAACAACAAACACAGAGAGAGAGAGAGAGAGAGAGAGAGAGAGAGAGAGAGAGAGAGAGAATGATTTTAAAATGCAGAACTGATCTGAAAAACATTTTATAAAGAATAATTTACCACATAAATTATGTTTCTTGCTGTTTTGTTGTCTTATACCTGTTATTCCAGCACACAAAAAGCTGAGACGGGAGGATTGCAAATTTGAGGCTAGCCTGGACTATACTATATATATATATACATACATACATACATACATACATACATACATACATACATACACACACACATTTTAATTAAGAGTATGAAAAAGTAATCTATTAGTTCAAAGGAATGCATCAAAAAAAGTGGTGCAATTATCCTTAATATTTGTTGAAATACTGTAAGGCATAAACAACTGGTATGAGTTGTCTATTCTCTTTTTAACAAATTATATAGAATATTCAAATATACATCAAGCTTCAATAAGCACTAAATTAAAAATGCTACACAAATTATATAATCACAAATATTAATAGTGGCTTAGCTAGGATATTGCAAAGTAAAACTAAATTTCGTTTTCTCTATTCATTTTATTCCTTTCTAACTTTCTAACAATGTTCATTGTTAGAATATTTTTCATGAAAGGTTTTGGTATAGATAAGGAAGCACTACTTACACCCCAAGTCCCATCGGGATGGCTGGAGCAATGGCCTGAGCAGTAGTAGAGCCTGAACTGCAGCCTGGACCTGTTGAAGAGCCTTCACCTGTTCCAGGCCCATTCCAAGGCAGAAGTTCTTCCAATTACTTAGTATGTGGGCTGGATTAACATACCCAAGTGAGCACTGTGCATAGAATTCAAATTCCCACCAAAGGCTGTACTTCTTAGTTGTTAGGTACAATAAATTACTTATCCTTCACCTTAGAAGGAATATTTCTGTATGCCCCACACCACTAGACTCCTAAGGATTTCACTGAGACAAAAGGCCCTTGAGTTTTGGCTGGGTTTATTTCCCATCCTTTGATGTGCATGTGTTACCAACAAGTCCAAAGTGGCTACTACCTCCTGCTCACTTGGACCAATCAGCATAATGTTGTCAGTATAATGAACCAATGTCATAATTTGTGGAAGAGACAGAAAATCAAAATAACCTTCTAAGTATAACATAAGGCTGAAGAGTTCATATATCCATGATATAAAACTGTAAAAGTATGCTGCTGGCCTTGACAACTTAAGTAAATTGCTTCTGGTAGTCCTTATGGACAGGTAACAAGAATAAGGCAGTTGCTAGATCCAAAGCTACATACCATGTACCTGGAGATATGTTAATCTGCTCAAGTAAGGACACCACATCTGGCACAGCAGCTGCAATTGTAGTCACTACTCAATAGAGTTTTCAATAGTCAAATATCATTCTCCATTGTCCATCATTCTGCAGAGATAAAGGAAGATGTGGTGGAACCACCACCTCTGCATCTTTCAAGTCCTTGGTGGTGGCACTAATTTCTACAGTTCCTCTAAGAATTCATTACTGGTTTAGATTCACTATTTCCCCGGCACAGGCAACTCTCAAGGCTTCCATTTGGCTTTTTCAAGCATAACAGTCCTCTCTCCACAGGTCAGGGAACCAATACTAGAATTCTGCCCACTTTTAAGTATATTTATATCAATTATATATTCTGGAACTGGAAAAATAGCCACTGGATGAGTTTGGAGACCCAATGGACTTCAGCTCAAACTACCTTCAGGCAAAAACACCTGGCCTCCATAAGCTCCTACTTTAAATGAACTGTCACATGTTTCTTAGGATCTCCAGGAACCAGCTTCAATTCAAAACAAATATCCAATAGACCCTGCAAAGTCTGTTTCCTTTCCCACAGTATACAGTTGCCCTTATAAAAGGCCATGGGTCCCTCTGGGAAAGGACTGGAAAAAAGGCTAACAGTAAAACTCTTAGGTATCTTATCAAGGTCCTTTTTCAGGGGAACCTGACCACCCATTCATTGAAGGGGATCTGAAAACTTACTCAAGTCTGGAAAATGGTTCGCTGGCTGAGACTGCCTTTTGCCATTATCCAATAGAGTCTTTAATTTGTTTGTATAATTTTTCCAATTATATAGATAAAACAAAATGCAGTAGGATATATATATATATATATATACATATATATATATATATATATATATATATATATATATATATCATGCCTGGAAACACCATGATTGATTAGCCAGTACCAAAATCTAATAGGAGTCATACAACCAGAAAACTTACTTTGCCTGTGCTGACCATTATGGGTTAAGCTATTATGGCCACTGCTTTGTGTTTGCTGCATATTATGATAATTATGATAACCTTGCCTTTGGCAATTCAGTGTTGTCATCTGGCCCCTGCTATTTTGGGGCACAGCATTTAATTCATCCAACTCAGGATCAGGATTGCCAAACCTAAAGTGTGGCATAAGGAAACAGGTGACAAAGCTCTTCAAATGTGGCAATGGACTCTTACCATTCATTCTGCATCTGAGAGGATTAATGAAGGGCATGCCTTCAGGGCCTTCCAATGGTAAAGGATGAGGTTTTACATAGAGTACCCACTCTAGCATTACAATTTCTCTGAGCCTTAAAATCATTTCATCAACACTAAGCCCATAGCCAACAACAATGGAAATTGAAAGAAATTCAAAGCATTTCTCTAAAATCAGGAACAAGACAAGGATGTCTACACTCTACAAAGTCTTAGCTACAGTAATAACACAACTGAAAGAGATTTAAGAGGATACAAATAGAAAAGGAAGTCATAGTAGCTTTATTTGTAGATGATATGGTTTTATACATAAAAGACCCTAAAAAACTCATCAGGAAACCTCTGCAGTTGATAAATGCAGAGTAGCAGGATACAAAATTAATGCACAAAATCAGTAGCCTTCCTATATACAAATGACAAACATACTTAGAAAGAAATCAGGGAAACAGTTACCTTTCACAATGACCTCAATTTTTCACCCTCTTGGGATAACTCTAGCCAAGTTAAGTGAAAGACGTGAATAATAAATACTTTAAGACACTGAAGAAAGAAACTGAAGAAGGCATCAGATGATGGAAGATCTACCATACTCATAGATTAGTAGTATTGATATTGTGAAAATGGCCTTCGTACCAAAAGCAATCTACATAAATCTTCAATGTAATCTCTATAAAAATTCCAACACTATTATTCACAGAAAGTTTAAAAAAACAAAACCTCGATTTTATATGGAAACACAGAAGGCCCAGTAGAGCTAAAACAACGTTGAATAAAAAATATGAAACAAAATAATTGTTTGGAAAAATAGCCATCACAGATTTCAAAGTATTACAGAGCGATAATAAAAACACTACAGTATTAGAATGAAAACAGACACACTGATTAATGGAATCAAATTGAAGATACATGTATAAGTCCACACATCTATGGACATCTGATATTTGACAAAGAAGCCAAAAATAAACACTAGGGATGACAGCATATTTAACAAATGATGCTGGTCAAACTGGGTGGCTGTATGTAGAAGAAGGAAAAAGTCCACATCAATCACCCCGCACAAAATTCAACTTCAAATATATAAAAGGACCTCAAAATAAAACCAGATATTCTGAATCTGATAGAAGAGAAAGTGAAAGATAGGTTTGAATTCTTGAGCACAGAAAAGGAATTTCAGAACAAGTCACTAATAGCACAAGTAGTAAAACCAACAATTAATAAATGGAACCTCATAAAGCTAAAATGCTTTTGCATAGAAAAACACATGATCACTGGAACAAAGTGGCAGCTTACAGAATGGGAAAAGATCTTTACCAATTATACATCTGATAAAGGGTTGGAACCTAAAAAAAGAAAGAATAAAGAAAATTCAACATCAAGAAAATGTATAAGCCAAATAAGCAGTGTAGAGAAAGAATGCCCTAACTAGACATATTAAAGCACCAAGTAAACCCTCCAGTGCCAGGAACAGGCTACATTTTGTTGAGTTGTTGGACAAAGGAACCCAAGGGAGACCCCCAAACTTCAGAGACTAAGCTGTAGTTTCCTCTCCACATCCTGTTGACATAGCCTGTTTGCTGAAGATAACAATTATCTATGTCATCAAGCACAGAGGAGTCAAACTGGTGCCCAACCAGAAGCTTCAACCCCTGTTGACTAGCATTCATGGTACTGGAAGGTACTCTACACACTACTAGAAAAGAAAGGTAATTATTAATATCACCAAGCTACTCACCCTATGACCAACAACACTCCTGCCTGCGATATATACTGGTACAATAGAGGCACAAATGTTATGGATGTTACCAACCCCAGACCTAGGTAAAAACGTACTGCTACTATTATTCTGCTAAAGGAGTATGGCAATACATGACTCCTAATAATATTCTACTATATCCACAAATCATGTCTTGGTAAACCCCATCAGAGGAGCTTTTTCCTGCAGAAGATGGGACTTAACATAGAGACCCACAAAGAGTGAGAAATTTTGGAGTAATCAGCTCTACATCAAACCCTTTCCCCCAATGCTCAGGGATCTACGCAGAAGAGGAGGAAAGATTATAAGAGTCAACAGTAATGGATGACTCCAAGGAAACATTAACTTTCAGATAAAACAAACTGATGCACATAGGCACTTACAGAGGTTGTGGCAGCATGCAACAGGACCTATACAGATGTAAGTCAAATGGGGATCCAGTATTGAGAGGGGAAATTGAATCAGGGCCTTACCAATAAACAGGAAGCTATCTGCAATTGGTATCTGATGACAAAGGGGAAAATCAGTTTTCTCTCTTAGAGTCTTATTTGGATTATAAACCACATTTTGGGTCAGGCCTCTATGGCCAGGAGTAGTGTGGCCAATTAACAGGAACCCAACAATATTGTGTACTTCTTGTTTCAATTTTTCTTTGTGCTGCATTTTTTCCTTACTAGTTATGATAGTTTGATTGAGAATGGCCTCTATGAACTCATGTTTTCATGCTTAGTCCTAAATTGGTGAAGTGATTTGGAAGAATTAGGAGGTATGGCTATTCTGGAGAAGGTGTGTAGTCGAGGTGGGTTTTGAACCTTGGTCATGTTTTTCGCAGCAACAGAGTAATAACTAAGACACTGGTCTTTAGCTTGTTTCTTTTCATTTTCACTTTTGTGAGTTTTATTGTGCTTCTTGTTTTGTGTTTCTTTTATTTGTTCTAAAGAAAAAGACAGAATAAAAAAGTATTGGGTGAGTAGGGAGGTGGGAGGATCTGGTAGGTATTAAGGAAGGGGAAATAATCAAATATACATATGGTAATTTTTCAATAAAAATGATAATACTCAAAAAGACAGAAAAGTCATATTTACTATGTTTTATACAGAAAGAAGTGCTATTTGCTAGCTGGATGGAAAACCAGATACAATGATCACATTACGATACAAATTTAAAAGTTATGGGCAAATTATTTTAATTTACTATTTGAATACCAATAAACTACAGTGTTTTTGTATATTTGGTTTGTAAGCAATATACAAACAAATGCATAAAATTTAGAAACAATAAGCAAACTCAGAAGCCAGCTTTCAAACTTGAGAGTGTGTCCCTAAGATGGTGAAATTGAACTTACATTCTGATGCACAAGGCTTGGCAGAGAGTCTAACAAAAGTCATTATCTATATGAAGCTGATATTTCAAAATATTATATTCTAATATTAACATAAATAAATTATCACAAACATCTCCTTGCTATTACCCCTTTACAGTCATGCCTACTCACTACCCTAGTATCCCCTAAGCCTACTAATCCTTAATCCATGTTTTAATACTGGCATTTTGAGACTATAACAATTCTCTTAGAATGAGATCACAAAGTGGCCTTCAAAATAAACTCTTTACACTGTCAATGTATTAAAGTAAAACTTATAAAGTACAGTAAAAGTTTTAATCATAATTTTAGATGTCATGACAATGTAAGGTTACTGTAAGTTTCTAGACACTTACTCTGAATGTTTCTTTAATTCATCATAGAGAAAGAAAATCATTTTGTCCCTCAGCACTGTTCTGGATATCATATTGTGAAAAGCACAGGTCTAAAATACAAATAGAGGGGTTTAAATCCTACCTGCCTGCAAAGAAAAACATCATAATATCTTCATAAATAAAAGATCTTTTTCAAATATTTGATGCATAACTAACTGAAGCATTAGAACAGCAGTAATGGCTAAAAACTTAGAAAGTGACATGTGAAACTATACATATATGTACATATATATGATGTGTAAAAATAACAGAACCATGTAAATAGACTAATATTTAAAATCTACTTACTGGAAACTTACTACTCATGCTACCATAAAATTGAAAAGATAATCATTAGACATACACAGCAAACTGAACAAAATGATGCATTAACCTATTTGACTCAGTGCCACCAAATTCAAATAATTTAGCAAGATTATGTTTCAATGAAATGACTTATTGGAGTTGGTAATATTCACACACCTACCTCTAAGAATACAGAAATGTAATTTAAATAGAAAAAAACTGATTAAAATTTCGATCAAAGTAAAGACTAAATGGAGAGAAAACAAAAACAAAAACAAAAACAAAAACCTGTCATCCATCTTAGCCATGAAGAATAAAAGGCTACGTTGCTAGGAAGATGGCTCAGTCTAGAAAGCATTGAGCACACTCCTAAAAGGTAGGCATAGCAGTGTGTACCTATAATCCTAGTGCTGGGAGTTGTAGATCTGAGGCTGTCTGGGGCTCACTGTGCAGCTAATCAGTGAGACCCAAGTTCACTGAGAGATACTGTCGCAAAAATAGAGATCAGAATGATTGAGGAACAGAGAGAGACAGACAGACAGACAGACACAGAGACAGAGAGAGACAGACACGGACAGAGACCAGAGAAAGACAGACAGACAGAGATACAGACAGAGACAGAGAGATACAGGGACAGAGACAGAGAGACAGAGACAGAGAGAGAAGGAGGAGGAGGAAGAAGAGGAGGAGGAAGAGGGGAAGGAAGAGGAGAAGGAGGAAGAAGAGAAGGAGAAAGAGGAGGAGAAAGAGGAGGAGGAGGAAGAGGAGAGGGACAAAGTTTAAACCATTTGAGAAAATCAATGGTAGAATTTTCAAATTAAGAGACTCCTTCTCCAAACTATCTACACCTGTTCTGTACTGATGTAATGCCTGAGCAAACAGCAAACAACTTAGTAGTCTAAACCTGAATTTAAGTTGGAAGTTTATGGAGAAGTTAAAAAAAAGTTACTTCAACCAGATATTAAGGTTAGGGTAGGAGACTATTTGCCTTACCATTTTAAACTTTGACAGCTCATACCAAGCTTAACAGCCAACCCAATCTAAGATAAAATAAATAAATAAACTAATACATAGTTTTGAGATCTTACTGTTATCATCATATCACATATATCCCCAGTATCTTCAATTTACTTAAAGCAGGCTTTTAAAAGCATATTCATTTATATAGGCACATTGATGTACAGAAAATATTCCCCAAATTGTGATTTTTCATTTTAAAATATGAAATATGTAAACAAAAATTTGAATAACACAAAATGAAAATATACTTTAAAACTGGTTTTAAATAACAAAAGTACATCATAAGGATATTACTTTTTAAATTTTCACCTGAAAAAAAAAAAAGAAAAAGCCACAGCCGGGCAGTGGTGGCACAAGCCTTTAATCCCAGCACTCAGGAGGCAGAAGCA
>OU015751.1:27175631-27193962 GCA_907169655.1 Acomys percivali | reverse complement strand
ACACACACACACACACACACACACACACACACACACACACACACAGGAAAGGAACAAGCAGGAACTGTAAAAACATAATTTAAAAAAGATCAAATCTTCAAATGTATATGCATATTTGAAGAAGAAGCCCATGTCAATGGCATAGACCAGATCTTCAACATTATACAAGAAAACTAAATTAAGCAGAAATCTAAATACAAAAAGCTCACACTGTACACCAACTAGACAAAAGCAGAACACAAACTTCCCATAGCATATGATAGCAAAAATACTAAATATACAGAACAAATAAAAAGTTCTAAAAGTTGCAAAATAAAATTAAAATGTCAAATATAATGTAAAATCCACCAGAATAACCTTTGATTTCTCAGGTGCAAACTCTGATAGTCATAGCACCTAGAGTCAAGTTCTAAAAGACCCTGACTGCCAACCTGGACTCCTGAACCCAGAAAAACTATCTGACATAGTTAAAAGAGAAAGAAAAGGCTTCCATGATCCAAAAAAGCTTAAAGAATTCATATCCAACAGACCAATCCTAAGAAGAACATAGGAAGTAATACTTTGGACTGAAGAAAGAAATAAACACATCCAAAAGACCATATATAAAAATATATATGAAAAACACAAATGAAACTATAATTACCAAACCACAAAGTATGGCTGAAAACACAACAACAAAATTTTAAAAAATTAGTGTACAACACACCTTTCCATAAGAACTAAACATTAATGCCTTCAATTATTGAATCAACACATAGGCTAGCTGAGTAAATTAAGAAAACAAAACCCACCTATTCTTGTTCTTGTTCTCTACAAGAAATTCAGATTTACAGATAGACACCACCTTAAAATGATAAGATAGAAAAATACTCCAATCAAAAGCGGACAAAAGCAAATAGGCAGTGTTATCCTACTATCTAACAAAATAAGACTTCAAACTCAAACAAATAGAAAAAAATAAAGGACACTTCATTCTAATCAAAGGAACAATTAACCAAGAAGACACATGTATGCTAAACTCTGGTGCACCCAATTTTATAAACATCTTACCACTAGAATTAAACACACAGGTGAACAGCAACCCTTTAATACGAGGTAAAAGAACTCTACAATTAAAACTTCAAGTCTCTGGAGGAAAAAATTGGGCAAGACACTAGAAAGCAGGACATCCCATACTCACTAGTAAAAAATAATACTGTGAAAATGACCATTCTACCAAAAGTAATTTACTGATTCAATACAATCAAGATCAAAACCCCTATCATTCCTCAATGCTGATGGTGATGATGATGATGATGATGATGTTCCTAAAATGCTTACAGAATCAGGAAAGACACCAGATAGTCATAGCAATCCTAAGAAAACTGACTGTGCTAGAGGAATTGCCATTCCAGATTGAAAGATGTAGTACACAGCCATAGTAATAAAAGTATTATGGTAACTATCACAAAAACAGAGAGTTGGAACAAAAAAAAACTAAACCTGACTACAGATAACTACAGTCATCTAATATTTGACAACGATTCCAAAAACAATCAATGGAGAAAAGACAGACTCTTCAACAATTGTGCTTAGAAAACTGGGTATGTATATGTAGAAGGATGAATTAGACTCATAGCTATCACTTTGAGTTAGAATTAACTCAAAACGGATCAAAGACCTAAATGTGAAGCTTGGAACCCCTGGGGGTGGGGGCAAGCACAGGCAGCTGCTATAACATAAACCTGTAGGGAAGGACTTTATGAACAGGATTCCATTTGCCCCACAATTAAGGCCAACAATTGACAAGTGAAAATCTCATAAAACTAAAAAGCATCTGAACAGCTAAACCAACATTCAAGCAAGTAAAGAGGAAGCCCAGAGTGGTGGGGACAATACCAGCTATGTATTTGGCAAAGGATTAATATAAAGAAAATAAAGAATACAAAAAGTAGAGTCCAACAAACAACCCATTCAAGAAACAGCCTATAAATCTGAACAGAAGAGTTCTCAAAGGAAGAAATAAAAGTGGCTAAAAAATATCTCAAAAAAATTTTTCCATTATCCTTAGCAACTAGAAAAATACAAATCAGAACAACTTTGAGATTTTGTCCTCCAACAGTCAGAGTGGCTAAGTTCAATAAAACAACCAACAACAAAGCTGAAAGACTGTGGCCAATGGGGAACCCTCATTCACTGTTGAAAGGATTGAAAACTGGTGCAAACACTCAGAAAATCAGTGTGGAGAACTCTCAGAAAGTTAATAATAAATCTTTTATAAGACCAGCTACACCACTCCTTGGCATATACCCAAAGGACTCAACATCTTACTCCACAGATATTTGCTCAGCCATTTTCACTGTTGGTCCAATGAGATACTATTCTGCCATAAAGAAAAAGGAAATTGTGACAGTTTCAAGTAAGTTGAATTAGGAGTTATACTGAGGTAAGCCCACCCCATAAAGACAAATGTAGCATGTTCTCTCTAATCTGCAGTTCCTAGCTCCAACTCCTCAGATACAAAGGCAGCTCTTACTCCTCCCTAAAGAAAAATCTCTCCAACAATAGACAGAGACCATCATAGAAAACCACAACTAGTCAAAATGCAGAGATCAACTAATGGAATATTGCTCGACACAGCTCTTGTACCTAAGGCACGGGGCACATTTCAGAAAAAGAGGCAGAAAGAGGCACTGCAGAGCCAGAAGACCAGGAAATCTGCTGTGAGACTTTCTGTGTCTTTCTAGAAATAACAGAAAAGCTTCACCCATGATACCTCAACAAAACAGCTGCTTAAGTAAGACTTGAACAAGTACACCACCAATAAATGTAATAACATGGAAGAGGAAAATTCCACAAGGCCCAAACCCTAAGGCTAACAGGAACACTGAAAGTAGGAGAAATAGTCTTCATCGGGGATGCCTAACTCACTGACCAAAACCAATCAAAACACTAGAAAGTGGGCAAACTGTCTCTCTGTGTCTGTGTCTGTGTCTGTGTCTGTGTCTGTGTCTGTGTCTGTGTCTGTGTCTGTGTCTGTGTCTGTGTCTGTGTCTGTGTCTGTCTGTCTGTCTGTCTGTCTGTCTGTCTGTCTCTCTCTCTCTCTCTCTCTCTCTCTCTCTCTCTCTCTCTCTGTGTGTGTGTGTGTGTGTGTGTGTGTGTGTGTGTGTGTGTGTGTGTGTAAACAGTAATATTTCAAGAAAAGAAGGCCAAGAACTTAAAAGGCAGCAAGAGGGAAGCGGGAGGAATAAAGGGAAGGTTGGAGGAAGGAAAAGAAGAGGAAATTACATAATTATATTTCAGTTTCAAAATCTGTGAAAAATGTGTACCCCAGATTCTCATTAGATATAGATATAGATACATTGATGAATATTATACCCGGGCAACAAAATCGCTGAGCTGGTCAACAAAATTGCTTTCAAAACCATTCCCCAGACTTAGCCTGTACCTTTTCTCTAGAACCCTTGACCATGGACCAAGCTGTGGCTGGTGGAGAGGCGGCACTACAAGACAGCTAGAAGCCACTGTGCCTACTCCTCTTTCCTGGTTCCCTGTGGCACCTCTGGCTGACACTGTAGAGACAGTTCCCTTCAGACTACTCAGCCCTCTGACGCACTAGCTTCTGCCATACCACCCTACTGTGGTGGTTAGTTGTCAATTCAACCTGCCACAAGCTAGAATCACCTAGGAAGGTAATCTGAATGAGGAATTCTCTTGATCAAATAGCCCTGTGGGCATGCCTATGGGCTGTGATCTTGTCAACAGACCTAGGAAGACTCAGCCAACTGCAGGTGGCACATTCCATCCACTGGACTCTGAACTCTAAGAGTAAAGAAATCTAGAAAGTAGGCAGAGCAAGTACATTCATTTCTCTCTGTTCTTGACTGTTGTGTGATGTAACTACTACTAAATGAATTCCTGCTCTAATTTAAGCCAAATAAATGTGACGTTTTATCACAGGAACAAAAATGAAACTAGAACATCCCACATGTTTTGTTTCCTCTCTGAGCTATGGCTTCTGTATCTGGATACTACTGCCTGTTCTCAGAGCTGCTCCAGACCTGATGGGAGCGTGGACACGTCTTTCTATGGCAAATATCTAAGCTGCTCATAGACACTTGGTTTGGTTCCTGACCAATTCCATTACCAGTGAAAGTAGTTCTTGGATTAACTTTCCTTTGCTGAATAACCTCCTAAGGTTACTATTTTCTAGAAAAATGAATTATCAGCTGGGCATAGTGCCCCAAAAGTGTAATCTCAGCACTTGGAAAGCTGAAGAGAGAGGAGAGCCACAGTGTGAGGCCAGGCTGGGTTACACAGTGGATACTAGGCAAATCAAAGTTACAGAGAACCCATCTCTGGAAAACAACAAACAAAAAAGAATGTATTGAATATATTTCAGCATAGTAAAGAATTAAAAACTTTCAAGCAAAGAGAGCTTATTATAAAAAAAAAAAAAAATTCTTGAACACAGATACAGAGAAAATCATCCCTTAAATTCTTAAAAGTAAAAATAAAAAAATCTAACATTTTATTCATAGCAAATTATTTATCATTGGGATGAAGTCTTTACTCAGCTACAATATTTGCCTGAGTTAAATCAATCATGTACAATAAAAATGTCACTTTTTTGAGACTTACTTAGTAGAGGGGAAAATTGGAAAGATTATGGGATTTGGAGTCACTGCAGGCCAAGGCATCTGTTCAGAGGGAAAAAAATGTTAAGGACCTCCTGTCACTGACTTATCATTCAAATCCATAAAACTTAGGACTTTTTTTTAACTTTTAAAAGATAAATCACACTAGACTCTTCAGTTAAACTATGTGTTTATCCAAACATACTTCAACACATTTGCTTAAGATTATAAAATAGCCAAGTAAAAAAGAATCACCTGAAGCATATGAAATATATATCTTTAAGTGATTCAAAGCTAACAACAGAGTATATAAAAGACTTCTCCATTCTTTTTTCAGTAATTATTACAAAAAAAAAAAAAATCCTAAAAGAACAAGACTGATAAAATAATTCACTCTCTGCCCATACTGTACTTCAGGAATAGGATACTTCCACAGCAGGAAAAACATGTATTATTTTTCTTCTGAGTAAAGAGCATTTCTTAAATCTCTGAATACATGGTCTTTATCTCTACAAAACAACATTTTAGAATCTCATAAGTATACAAATTAAGATTAAAGATCAATTTAAGATTACAGACATTGAAAGAATGAGAAATGTAAAGAAACAGGGCCTGACATTATTAACAAGTGTCTGCTGAGTGTAAAACTCCAGACATTTATATAAACCACTTAGCTTATTTAAAACTTTATGAGATAATTTCATGAAAAGGTTACAAATTTTCTAAGCTATCGCACCTACAAACAACACAAGCAGAATCTCAGTTCAGTAGTGTCTGGGCCTAGACTGTAATCCTATTAACAAACCTCCGTTCTTCTCCAGAGTACAGTAATAGCAAAGGAAAAAATAAAACTTAAAAAAAAAAAACAAAAAAAACAAAAAAAACAACTTGAGTCCCTATTTAATCTTTCAAGAATCTTAATGTCAAGCTTTCAATATTTCAATCAAATAAATAACAAATAATTCTAGTTTAAATCACAGCTTTACTGAGTTTATGTTCAGGTTCTATAAGTAAACAGATTATAAAGGATCTATCACGTAGAATTCCTAAATGATTCCCAACTATACTTCTTACCAACAAAGTCTCAAAAAGGAGAACATCCTCCTGCATGCTTCTCTCATGGGCTAGCCACTATATGCTGATAGACTAGTCAACTAGCTCTTCCCAGTCAACCATTCTTCTAGCTGGCTCTCACCTGAAAACAGGGTGAAATGCTAAGTAATTGTCTACTATCCTTGGCCAAAATTTTGACATCTGCTTTCTAGTTGCTACATGGGTACCAAGATTTTCCATACCACTCCTTTTCAAACAACAACAAAAAATCACTCCACTTTTAGGGATAAATGGTGCATTATAACCATGTACACATTACATAACTAAACAAAAATTCCATTCTATATATTGAGTACATTTCAGCTTAGTACACATAGCACCACACTTATATCCAAGGTTTCTATTTCTTTAATACCAGTAGCAGCCCACAGGCTGATCTCAGAAACACTAAACCACACTTAGAAGAACAGTACGCTAGCTCTAACCTCACTAAGAAAATACTGATGTAACTTGAGCCCTTTCCTTTCCAACATGAAGGAGATAAAAGACAAGGAGAGGAAGAAAGGAAAACCTCTTCTCAACACATCAGAAGAGTTAGTTCATCAGCTCTTCCAACACAAAAGATCTAATCACTTAAGCAATTTAATTATATACAACTCAGTACATTCATAACATCTAACCTATATCATCATCTTCAGACTTGCATCATCTCAAACAAATAATACGTATTATTTATATGTACCAACTAAACAATTTCCAATGTTTAGTTGGGCAAGTGATTTTTAATTAGACTATTCTGTAATCATATACAAATGAAGTGAAAACAGAGTAAGGAACTCATATAGACAAATGACCAAGGCTCAACAAATTATGAAATTCTGTAATGTCTAATCACTTCCTCTTTCTCACCTATAGAGACTAAAACATGAAAACTGCAGAACCTTACCATCTAATCACAAAGGCACTATTACAACAGTATCTACAATAGTTCCTTATCATCTTCAGATGCTGTTTTCTTGCTTTTTGTTTTTTAATGAGACAAGGTTTCACTATGAAGCCCTGCTTGGCCTGGAACTCATTATGTAGATCAGGCTGGCCTTTATCTCATAAAGATTAGTTTGTCTCTGCCTCAGAGTGCTGAGGTTAAAGGCACCACCATGCCTAGCAAGGTGCTGCAATGCTAGAAAGAGAATCAAACTATTAAAAAAAATGTGTTGTCATGAAATTCTTCAATGATTAAATACTGCAATGACTTCCTTTTTTTGCTTGTTTGTTTGTTTGTTTGTTTGTTTGTTTTTTGAGACAGGGTTTCTCTGTATAGCTTTGGCTGTCCTGGACTCGCTTTGTAGATCAAGCTGGCCTCCAACTCATGGTGATGTGCCTGTCTCTGCCTCCCAAGTGCTGGGGTTAAAGGCCTGCACTTCCACTCCTGGCCCAAATAATTTCTTAAATTAATTTTATAATGGATTATTACTAAATATAAAAATAACTACACTGTTTCAAAAGGAAGTTGTACAGCTTTCTCCAATATTACCTGTATTATAAAGGCATTGAGAGAATATTGTTGTTCCCCTAAAGCTCCAGTATATGTGTTAGTATATGTCAAAAACACGATGTTTTATCAGCAGAACAACATAATGTTCTGATGTATATGTCTGATGTATATAATTTTAATAGGTTTTTATTTGACCTAAATATGTTAATAGTATTACAGAATGTGAAGATATAACTCCCTCCTCAAAGAAATAGTATTGGTTTTACAAAAGAATTAAACTAAAACTATGAAGAAATAAATGAAAAATCCTACAAGCAATAATAATTTTTCAAGTTTCAGTCCATACAGCAAAAGATTCTAGTGATTTATCCACATTGAAAGAACCTAGATAAACATAAAAGCACCACTATTCAGATACAGAGAATGACACAAAAAAAAAAAAAAAAAAAGCTGAGGGAAGGAGATATGTTAATTTGTAATAAAACATATACTATCTTACTTAAAATATAATCCTTTACTCATGGGCCAGCCTTCCTTTTTCAATGTTCAAGTTTGTTAATGATCAATTATTAGTTTTTTATTGCCTTTACTAGACAAAAGAAAAGCCAGTAATTTGATTAAATTCTAAACCCAAATATAAACCCAAATATAAAATGACAAACACAAAGAAATATAATCAATAACCCAAAACTAAGCACTGGAATAGAAGTATAGGGAAAAAAGGCTATTGCCTGAAATACGGATGATAGTTTAAGTGAGGGTAGACAGAGGTGGGACATGACATGCTAGAAGGCTTCCCTAGTGAAAGCAGTGATGACAGAAATTTCAAAGATTGGAAAGGCCAAAATGTGCACACAAGTGCAAGCAAAATACAACTTCACAAGTACATCTTATTCTTCTTATTCAGAAAATAGCATAAGCATTGAGGCTTTTCATTTTAGAAGAGAACAGAGGAAATTAAAAAGTGACAGTTTTTATTTTTAAAATGAAAATAAAGCTCCTAATCAACAATCTAAGAAAGCTCATCAATATACTTTCTAAGTAATAATTACTAATAATAAAAAGGAAGTTATACAAGATAATTAAGGTTTGCAAGGATTCATAAGCCTAGCAGTGAGAATGCCAGCTTAGCATTAGCTATGTAAATCAGGAATGTGATTTACCCTTCCAGTTTCTGTTTCCTGAAGTTGTGAAGATAAGTTGAGTCAAGATGGGTAATGTGTTTAGAAGATAAAGAAGCAAGGTAAAGTAATAACTAAAATTAAGATTATAAAAATGATGCAACTTGAAGTAGTTGCTATTAGACTTCCACACAGTTCTTTAAAACTTAACTACTTAGCTTGCACAAAGGTTCTATGTTCAATTCCTTGTACTGTAAAAATGAAAGTACAACCATTTTTATGTATATAAATCGTGAGAAATGTGGGATACTTTACATTATAAAAATTACATGAAGAAAAAAAAATGAATCCAGTTAGGACACCCTTTGTGTGGCTCTCACTGCTTAAAAAAACATGCTTCAAATCTCAGCAATACACTACCCAACCGAGGCTACACTTGAAGACATAAGGCTATTGCCAATAAAAGAAACTTTCATCCAGCAGTACATTTGGACTCAAGATTCCAAGCCTATGCCTTAATAAAACTCAACGCACTAACTAGCAAGTCTTTCAGGAAGTGTACCAAACTATTATAGAAAAAACAAAACAAACAAAAATGTGATGCAGGCATCACACAACATACAGAACTTCTTTTCCTTCCCCTGGAATCCAGAGCTGGCTTGCTCTAAGTCCCCTAGCAAACTTTAAGTGCACCCTGCCACTGAACCTCTTCCTATACCAGGCCACTGTATTCAAATATTTCTTTTTCAATACTTCCTACATCCTTGACGCATCCTGTACAATGGCGCAACACTAATAAGAGGTGGGTTTATAGACTGCATTTTGATGTACTTAACTACACGTACAAAAGCACTAACATTTCAGCACAATCCACCCCAGTCAGTTTAACCTTGAACCTGCATGGTGAAACTCCAACTCAAAGTTGGAGAAAGGAGATTCTGCAGAAAATGATGGGGGGGGGGGGGGGGCGGGGGGGGGCGAGGGGCTCTGAAAGATGTAAACGTCAAAAACAGTTGCCATCCTCAAAAGCTAAGTTAGTTTATAACTAATACTGAAACTCAAACTATTAATAACTAGTACGGACCGAACTCTAGGTCGAGTCTGCACAGAATGTTTTGGAAGAACAGTACATTTCCAGCCTGGGGGTGGGGGGGGAGGAGAAAAAATAAAAATAAAATAAAATAAAAGAGGGGAGGGCGGCGACTTTTCCCATCGTTTTTGCCCGGGTCCTGACAGGCCTCGAACTTTTTCACATTGGTGTGAGTTAACTTAAGTAGCACTACATGGAAGGCAGACCGAAGAGGGTTTCTCTCTGCTGAGGCTGCTCGGCTGAGGGCTCGAGCGGCTTGACTTCCGGCCTGGGAAGGAAACGTGCTGCCCAGGGCCGAAATAAACAGGGGGGAAACCGGCCAAGGAGGAAGTAAGGCTGGCTGAGCCACTCGGCTCTGCCCGGTAGCTGTCCCGGAGGCCCCGACCCGAACCTCCAGACACGCGCGGGGACGAGCAGGCTGAGGAGGTGCGGTGGGGGAGGGCGCCTCGCCCGTGCGCGCGCCCGCCCTCCCGCCCGCCGTGGACGGATTCCCCCCCCCCCGCCCTCCCCCCCTCTTGGCCGCCTCCTTTCCCATCCCGCGCGGAAGCCACGGCGGGCCGAGAGCGGAGCGGGTCGCCCGCGGCCACCTCGGGCCTTCCCGGGCTGCTGCGGGACGGGCCCAGCAAGGCTGAAGGCGGAGGAGGGGGGAGGCCTGGGAGGGAGCGAGGGCGTGTGCGGCTGGCGGGGGAGGCTGACGGGGACCGGGAAGCGAGGCGCTTGTTCACCGTTAGCATCGTTCTGTTTTTACCTGTGGCGCAGCGGGGCTCCCCAGCTCCTATTCCCTGAATCCTCCTCCCCTCCTTTCTCTCTTTCTCTCTCTCTCTCTCTCTCTCTCTGTCTTTTATGTCTCTCTCGCTCGCTCTCGCTCTCTCTTTCTTTCTCTCCCCGTCAATCTGCCGGGCTCTCGTGGAAACCTGCCGGCCTGGCCCGACCGGCAAGAGAAATGGGGCGGGAGGTGGCGGCGGTGACCAGCGGCCACGTGACCACGCTCGCGCCGTAACGGCGTCCGCCTCCCGCCCTCCCGCCGCGCGCCCTCCCGCCGCGCGCCCTCCCGCCGCGCGCCCTCCCGCCGCGCGCCCTCCCGCCGCGCGCCCTCCCGCCGCGCGCCCTCCCGGCGCTCCACCTCTGGTAACCTCGCGCGCCCGGCCCCCGGGGGAACCCGTGCGCAGGCGCGAGGCCCGGCCTGGGACGAGCTGGCGGGTGACCGGCTCGCGCCGGGGGGCCAGGTGTTTCGGGTGGACCCGGGGACGAGGAGGAGGCGGGAGAGCCTTGAGGGCTGTGTCTCGGGGCGCCCGTGCCCGTGCGCATGCGCGCGGGGCCCTCCGAGGGGTTCAGCTCGGGACCCCTCTGCTGCAACCTCAGGTGCCTTGAGTTGGGCTGGTGAAGTAAACCCCGGCCACGTCCTAGGAACCTGGCACTCGTGCTTAGGATCTCACCGTTTCCTCGTGACATGTGGCCTTCTCTTCTCCATTGGTCTGGTTGAGGGGACTCCTTAGCACTTTGTAAGAGACCTTGTTAGTTTTCTAGCAGGCGCACGCCCAGTAAAACCTGCACAGGTTTTTTTTATCTTTTCATACCTTGAGTCTGAACGACTCACAGTTGTGGGCCCCTGCTTAATCATGACTCAGGCTTACCTTTAGCCTCCAGCACTGGGATGCTAGTGGGATTTTTTTTCCACAATAGGAAATCATTTGAGTGATAATGCTAAATGCAGTGGTAAATAGCTCATCTGCTTCTTTAAAAAAAAAGTCTCTTGTATTAGTCTATTACAAATAACTC
The DNA here is from genome assembly GCA_907169655.1 of Acomys percivali. Lineage (NCBI taxonomy): Eukaryota > Metazoa > Chordata > Mammalia > Rodentia > Muridae > Acomys > Acomys percivali. The sequence continues at coordinate 27,182,808 of OU015751.1, read as the reverse complement.
AAAAGGAGGAAACCAAGGGAGAGGAAGGTCAGAAACTTAGCTTCCAAGGAAGGTATGCCACACTTCACACAGGCATTCCCCCCTTTTTTTTTTCTAATGCCCTTCCTGCAATAGCAGAGGCTGAATGGGTTGAATGGGCTAAGTTAGTGCTGCTGGCTAGATTTCATCAGTGCTCATAAATTAGACTAATGAATTCTGAGAGGGTCGAATAACAGAATCCCAAGAAATGTGAGGGTACGTTTCATGTGTTTCATACAAAGACACAGAACAAAAGCTATACTTTGAATATTGACCTTATCCCAGCTAGCAATACAGCAGTCAGCCACATGACTGGTATTCTACAGCGTGTAACTATTGCACCCTCTCCTTCCTGGAGAGCTGAGATTCTTCCACTTTGCTGGTGTTACTGGAAGTGTAGACACCCTCTTCGTGGTCACCAGATAACGCAGGGCAATCTACTCTCCAGGTTCTGAAGAGACTGAAACAAAGCTCCCAAGGACTGTAAACCTCAGCTGCTTTCTCGGAGGACTATGGAGAGAAGGGGGAAAAAAGCCATTTGTGGTGATTTAAATAAAAATGGCCCTCATAGGCTCATATATTTGAATGGCGGTCACCAGAGAGTAGATGTGATAGGATTAGAAGGTATGGCCTTGTTAAAAGGAGTGGGGTTTGTGTTTTTTTGTTTTGTTGTTGGTTTTTTTTGTTTTGTTTTGTTTTGTTTTGAGACAGGGTCTCTCTGTGCAGCCTTGACTGTCCTGGACTCATTTTGTAGACCAGGCTGGCCTCGAACTCACATCAATCCACCAGCTTCTGCCTCCAAAGTGCTGGGGGTTTGTGTTTTTAAAAGCTTAAGCCAGGCCCAATCTCTCAGCCTGCAGATCAGGACATGGCTCGCCAGTGCTGCTCCAGCGCCACGTGTGGGTGCACACAGCCGTGCTCCTCGCAGTGCTGCTCCAGTGCCACGTGTGGGTGCACGCAGCCGTGCTCCACGCAGTGCTGATGAGGGACTAACTGACCATGTAAACAAGCTGACAGATGTTTTATAAGAGTTGCCCCGGTCCTGGTGTCTCCAGACAGCAACAGAAGACTGAGTAAAACACTGTTGAGGCTTGCACAGAGGGCAGGTACATGGCCAACAAGCAACTGCCTGGCAGGAGGCTTTACAGATAGAAAGAAAGCCCAAACTGTTGGAAGAAAAAGCCAGGAGTGTTAAGGAAGGCGTGCTTAGGAAGGCATCTAACTTAAGGTGAGTCAGCTTTTGAAGGGTAGCCCTTCAGCCAAGTGAATGCCCCAGTTCAACTAGAACATTAGGTCTCCAGACCTGAGAGTACATCGTCTTGATGGGGAGATTTTTACTCTAACACTAACTTAATAAGAGTCAGGTAGGCCCCGAGCTAGCCTAGTATATTGTGAAACAAAAGTTCAGGACGATATGAGAAGCAGACTAGTCATCCGCTATGACTTGTGTCCTGGGTGTTCCAAGACTGGCAGGCCCACATGACCTCACCAAACCCAACTCCATTATCCTGTAGATCACAACAGTAAGAAGGCAGCTTCTCTCTAGCTTGTTCTTTATTCCCTCAGACACAGTATGTCTATGAGAGCCCAGTCTATAGAACACCATGACAAGAAAGAACAACCCCTTAGATTCAGTCTCCATTGCTTTATAAAAAAAAAAAAAGACTAAACTGATGAATAATAACTCCAAAAAATTATATGAAACATGGTATAAAATTCACTTAGATATATGCTACATGTAATACAATTCATGTGCTTACAGTGAGAGAGTTAGACTTTAAACCAGCATCTCAGCATTGTTAGAAAAGCAGCAATTTTGAAACAAACTCTTTGTCTTCAGTGACACAACCTAGGGGCACAAAGAAATGCAAATCTTCAGGAACAGTGGAAGCTATAGGAACAGCCCTCGACTATAACTGATAACTTATTTTTGGTTTGGTTGGAGATTTTTGTTTGGTTGGTTTGCTTTGTTTTGTTTTTTGTTTCTTTGGTTTGCTTTGGTTTGGTTTTCGGTTTTTGAGACATGGTTTCTCTGTCTAGCCCTGGTTGTCTTAGAACTCACTCTGTAGACCAGGCCAGCCTTGAACTCATAAAAATCCGCCTGCCTCTGCTCTGGGCACTGTGGTTAAAGGTGTGTACCCCACCACCTGGCTTCTAAACCTGTCTTTGTGAACACTCAACTTCATCCATTCAAGCCAGGCTAACATGATAATAAAATATAAGTCCTGCCAAGTGGTATTGTCCACTGGGAAGTAAGGGGATTATGGCTTTGTTTTTTTTAAATTTGTTATTGTTGCTGTTTATACAGTAGCCCCTTGCTGCATTCAGTCCCATTTTGGTTTTCTTGCTCTTCTGAGGATCTGAAATGAAACACGCCCTCATTTCATCTCTGCCCAATTCTCAACACTACAGCTACAGGATGCAGGTTTGGTTCTGAAGACATTTTAAATCTTATTCTAGTGATAGAAAACAAAATTGACATTTTTAAAAGAATGCCTACCAAAAAATGAAAATAAAAATGCTGAAAGCAGAGATCAATTTGTATGTGGTGTCTGCATACCTATGTGTGAGAGACTTCTGGCTCCTCCCCTTTCCAAATCTATTTTTCTCTTCTTCCATTGGAATTGAGTTATAGCTGGGAACACAGCCATCCATCTGGAGGCTACATTTTCTATTCCCCCTTGTGGTTGGGTGTGGCCATGTGACTCCATTTTCGTTCATGGAATGCTAGAGGGAGCAATGTGATCATTTTCTATATTACTTGCTTTTTAAAAAAAAGTTTACCCTACAATATTTCTCTCTATTCCTGCTGTACACTCTAGTCCGGAAATACAGACATAGTGACCTAGCTCCCAGGATACACAGCCTGGAAGAGCAGCCAGACAGAGCTGCTGGGGCTCTGGATTGCTTCATGGAAAACTATCTACCCAACACTGACTGCCTGCACCAACTTTTATTAGAGAGATAAATATATAACTTATTTAAGCCACTGATTTTTTAAAGCTTTCATTAAAGCCAAATAAAATATATAAGGCATTGTATTTTGATAAATAAGTCGCTAGGCACAGAATCTTATGAAAAACTGTCTAGATCATCGTTTAAAACATGAAAATATAAATGCATTTTCTCACAGAAGAAATGATGTTGCATTTATAGATACTTGAGGTTAAATGCCCTAATACTGTAAAGTCCATTTTACATCATTATAAGCAACACAGCTCATATTGTCAGCTCCTATCTCTGTTAAGATGTTTGTCCCTCCTATTTGGGACTCCAGGTGAGAGAGGTAAGGGAGAATGGGGAAATAGAAGGATCCAGAGGGCCCTAGAAACTACAAGAACACCATCAAAGATCTGGACCCAGGGGGACGCTGCTCAAACTACTGTACCAACCAAGGACAATGCATGCAGTAAACCTAGAACCCCTATCCAGATCTAGCCAATGGACAGCATATTCTCCACAGTTGTGTGGAGAGCAGGCACTGACTCTGACATGAACTCTGGTGCCCCCTATTTGACCACTTCCCCTTGGTGGGGAGGCCTGGGGGAGACCACTCAGAGGAATGGTAAGCAGGCTACCAGGATGAGACCTGATAGGCTATGATCATATGGTGGGGGAGGAGGTCCCCTTCTGTCACAGACCTAGGGGAGGGGAATAGGGTGAAAGAGGGAGGGAGGTGGGAACAGGAAGATACAAGTGAGGGGATAATAACTGAGATGTAATCTGAATAAATTACTTAAATTTTTTTTAAAAAGATGTTTGTCACATTCTGTTTTGAGTCACTGCTTAAAAGATCTGACATTCTACAGTCTAAGAGCTTTTCAAAGGCAAGCAGTGTGTCTTATTTACCTCCAGACTGTTAGTATTTTAAGAAATTTCTTGTATTTGATGGAATTGGTTGGTTGGTTTTTTAATACAGTCTTCCCCTATATGGCCCAGGCTAGATTCAGTCTTTCTACTAGGGCATCCAAGTTGTTAACATCAATAAATGACAGTAAATATGTATCACATTATAGAAACCATCAACAAGCTACGTGATTAAACAGAGTATTATTATGTGATGAAAAGTACCAGATTAGCACAAATTTAACATCTTAAAACAGCATACATTTCTAAATTCACAGCCTCTGTAGGTCAAGAGTACGTGGTTGAACTAGGTTCTTTGCTTCCAGGTGTCTCTGCATGTTTGTAATCAAGTTGTTAACTGCAGTTGCAGATTATCTGTGTTTGCAGGTAGCAAAAGTGAGTCACTTGACAGTTTTAGAATTGAGAGCCTCAATCTCTAATTGTGAACCAGTGGCTGCTCATAGATCTTGCTGTGTGAACCTTACCACACAGAAGCTTGTTTCACTAAAACAGAGCAGAGACAGACAGACACAGAGACAGAGACAGATCTAATCAGAATATAATCACAGGCATGACATTCCGCTCGCCATTACAACATGTTCTTTGTTAGAAAGCATGGCTTAAGAAGAAGATGGCACACAAGCATGTATTGTCACTACACATGAAAAAAAAAAGCTGCCCTCAAGTCTGTCTGCCAGTGAGATGAGCATATAGAAATAAGATATGAGTGTGTAGAACATTCACACAAAGAATCTTCACTAGATCATGAGAATGGCCAAGCACTTACTTGAAAGTGTTAAATCCTTCTAAATTATGGCATAAAAGACAAACGTCTGTTGCCAGAGTCCTTTCCATCAAAATGGAAAACATTAACCAAGTTGCTGAGCCTCATGACCACCCACATTTTATGAAACTGGTGCCTATGAAGAAATTATGTTCAAAAGGTGACTGAGATATGAATATTGGAGGCATGTAATATATTTTTGTACCCTTTTCTAGGGTACAAAAAAATAGCAAAATAGCAAAGATGTCTTATTTGGTCTTTGGCACATTTAGTTGATTTCACCCATTTGAGTAGGCAGTCGAAAACACTCAGTGGACATGAAGGAAGACAGATGCTTAGCAACCAATGATGGAACAATATCAATTAGCTACTGTCACAACAATGATGCATAACAAATGACTACAATATCTCAGTGACCTGAAAAAAACACTTTGTTCACTCGGAACTTAGAGGTTGGCAGGAGGTTACCTGATCTCAACTGGATTGGCTGAGCCAAAATGGGCTTTGTGGACTTTAGACTTTTGATTGAGTTCAGGTCTGTTTTACACCTGTTCCTTTTGTTTCCCACATGTATTTTGGAAGGAGCAGCTTGTTTTAGTCACTTTTCTATTTCTGTGATGAAACCCCATGACCAAGGCAATTTATAGAAGGAAAAGTTTATTCGGGGCTTCCAGTTCCAGTGGGTTAGACTCCTTCATGGCAGAGAGAAGGCATGGCGGCAAGAGCTTCTCACACTGCAAGCAGACAGCAGATAAAGCACACAAGGGGTGACAGGAGGCTTTTGAAACCTGAAGCCCTCCTCCAACAAGGCCACGCTTTTTACTCCTTCACAAACAGCCACCAAATCAGGAACCAAGTATTCAAATGCCCCAGACCATGGGGCACATTTCATTCAAACCTCTACACAGCTACAGGCAGTATATTTGCATTCCACTCGTGGCAGATGACAGAAGTACAGAGGACAAAAAAAAGACAGTCTGTGTTTCTTAAGGCTTTGTCTCAGAATTCACACTGTCATTTCTGCTTACATTCTACTGGCTTAAGCAAGGCATCCTACAAAAGCCAAATTAACATGTTGCAGGAATATGTTCTGCTTAGTCTAGTTGGAGGAGATATGAAGTGCCATGGCTGAAGAGGTGAGGATTCATTCCACTGTAAAGGAGAGCTGAAGAATGAGGAGTAGTGATAGAAGGCAATTGATCACGGGTAACCAACAACACAGGCTTGTCAAAGTGCTTATAACCTATGAGGAGCTTTTAAAAAAAAATCAGGCGCAATATTGTGAAACTCTCTCCACAGGCCGTGCACTAGTGCAGCACTGTACTACTTTCATGTGCAATTCTCTATAAAATACAAAATCTGCTTTATAGTGCCATAATAAAGGTAAAGATTTTACAAGCACAGGGGTCTTAAAAATGATGGTTCCCATAGCAAATATAACATAGCCTTTTGTGCCCATACACTGAAAAGACAGAAGTCCTAGCTACAACCAGGAAGGAGAGAGCAGGTATAAGGATGCAGAAAGAGTTATGAGCTCAGTTAGAAAGTCACATGGGGACTTTTATCTTACGGACAAAGCCTCAAGTAATATACAACATCATACACGGAATGTTTTAATGGGTAACTTTATAAAGTCATTTTCTTTCCTTTAAAAAAGCTACTGTGTCATAATCCAAATAAACATGTTTTATTTTCTATGTTTTTGTTCCAAATTTCAACAGTTCACTTGATGGCTCTGCATTGGGCTCTATTTTCTCATAAGAAAGCTGACCTCATGAACCCAAAAGACTGATATTACTTACTGTTTACTTTTTAACACACAAAATCCTGTAATTGCCTGTTTTAAACTTAATAAGTATTTTCTGAATAAGTAAGGTGGATTAATATGAAATAATTCACAGCTTGCCATTAATCTGGATATGTTAAGGGCATTAGATGCTATGCAATAGTAATTAAAATTTGATTTTAATTTAGTTTGCACACTTAAATACCAGAAGTTGTAACACTGCTCTATCAGAAATACTTAAAGAACATAATGCTATTCCTTCCAAATTCTGTAGCGTCATAGTGTGTCACATGCGTAGCCAACTCCCCCTGATATAAAATTATCAATTCATTTATGTATGCCTTAAGATATGAACAGATGCATTTTTGAAAAACTGGAGTAGAGCTAAATTTCATATATCAGAATATTCTCTCATTTAACTTTCATATCTTATGCTAAAACATGTGAAGGTATAGTCCTGCAGCAAAAGCCTTCAGGGGTGTGTTCTACTACTGAGATTCACAAAGGGGCTGTCTAGATATACCTGATAGGCAACCTTATGACTGCCTGATAAAATGCCCACAAATAGAAGAGAAGAAAACCTGGCATATGGCACTGTAGATTCACAATGAAAGAAGACAAGTTGTTAAGGAGGCTGTGGAATTTCAACTACTTCTTTGACAATGCTGGACTGAAACCCTTGCTGAACTGTTGTCCATGAGTCCCTCACTCTGAGGCACGACATAAGAGATGATGAAAACACA
>OU015751.1:27158131-27170631 GCA_907169655.1 Acomys percivali | reverse complement strand
AATTCTCATAGAAAAACTTCAAATAGCTGAGAAACACTAAAAGAAATGTTCAGCATCCTTAGCCATCAGAGAAATGTACATCAAAACGACCTGTCAGAAATGTTAAGATAATAAAAACACAAGTGATAAATAAAAACATCATGCTGGCAGGGATGTGGAACAAGGGGACCACTCCTTCATTTCTGGTGTGAGTGAAAACTTGTACAGCCACTTTGGAAGTCAGGATGAAAGTTCTTTAGAAATTTGAGAATCGGTTTACCTCAAAACCCAACTATACCCCTCTTGGCATATACCCAAAGGACAGTCCATCTTATCACAAGGACACTTGCTTAACAATGTTCATAGTAGCTTTATTCATAATATCCAGAAAAACCTAGCTGTTCCTCAACCAAAGAACAGGTAAAGATATTGTGGTGCATTTACACAATGGAGTATTAATCAGCTGTTAAAAACAATGACATTATGAAATTTGCAGACAAATGGATTGATCTGGAAAAAAATCATTCTGAATGAGGTAACCCAAATGCAGAAAGACAAATATGGTATGTAGTCGCTTTTAAGTGGATATTAACTGTAAAATTAAAGGCAATTATGCTGCATTCCAGAGACCCAGAGAGGCTAAGTAACAAGGACAGTTGGGGAAAGGGATGATACAAGGATCTTCCTGGGAAAGGGAAATAGAGTTTAAATTTTTAAAGAAAACCCAAACAGTACTGGGAATGAAAGACTAGATTCACAAATTTAAAACCTCAGTGAAAAGCATCACCAACAGAATGGTTTACGATGGAAACAGTCAGAGATGGAAGATAAAGTACAGGAATCAGATCACTCTGTAATAATAAGTGAGAAAAAATATATAACAGATCACGAGGGAGTTCCGAGACACCATAAAAACACCTAATTTCAGAATGATACCTGTCAAAAAAAAGGAAAAGAAAACGATAGCAAATGCATAGAAAATATCTTCAGTAAAATCAGAAAATGTCCCAAACCTAGATAAAGAGATATTTATACGTGTGCAAGTAGCCTACAAAAGATCAAATAAACAAAGCCAGAGAAGAATTTCTCTACAGCGTATTCTAGTGAAAGCATTAAAAACGCAGGATAAAGAAAGAATGCTGCAAGAGGCAAAGGCCAAGTCATTCACAGGGGCAGGCCTATTAGACTAACTGATTATTCAACAGAATCCCTTTAAAGCCAGAAGAGCTTGGAAAGATGTGCTTCAAGTCCTGAAAGATCACAATTGTCAACCCAGAATGAGTTCAAGAAGGAAATTTAAAAATTTTGAAAAGTGAATGAAAATTAAAACACAACGTATCAAAATTTATGGCACACAGTGAAAGCCATCATAAGAGAAGAATCCATAGTACTAAATGCCTACATTTTAAAATAATTTGAGAAATCTCAGGTTGGTGAATTCATGATGCACCTGAAAGCTTCAAAAAACAAATGTAAAAAATACCAAAAAAAAAAAAATCAATGAAGCAAGTTGACTCTTTGAAAATAATAAGATTGAAAAGGCTTAAGGCAAATTAACCAAAAGAAAGACAGAAGGACTCCAAAATCATGAAATCAGAGGCAAAATGTAGACATGGCAACAGATACTAAGGAAATTCAGAGAATCATCTGTTTAAAGTACATTCCACCAAACTGAATGTGTATGCACATATCTTGGGAAGCTTATAGATTTCCATATCAATTGAGCATGTCTTTACTGTTACTTATCCCTCCCTGTGTTTTAGCATGTGCCCTGTCCTCTCATTTCCCTTTCATCAAAATCTTCCTTTACCATTATTCCCTTAATCCTTTAAAGCACTATGTTCTGTCTTCCATGCCTTGAAATTCCCCTACCCATGGCCCCTTACTAACTTCCTGATCTCTATGTTTTTTTTCAACATTTTATTGATTTTTGTGAGTTTCACGTCATCCACCCCAGTTCCCCTCATCTCCCTGTCCCCTTGTATCTGCCATTCACTCTTGCAGCCCTCCCTTCCAAAAGAAAATAAAAAACAAATAAACAAATAACAACAAAACAAAACAAGGCATAGAAAACATCTCTTCATGGAAGTTATGTGTCACTGTGTGTCTCACAGTATAACACTCTACCCACCCATTTTCACATTCATTACATCTTCATGTTCATTACAATGAGTCATTGTTCCTGTTCCGGGACTCTGCCTTCTGCCACACCATCAATACCACATCCTGACCAGGACTCTTCCTGGTTATCCTGATGTTGCCCTATGTCATGGAGATCCTGCAGCCTTGGCTTTGTGGGACTGGTGCCTTCACATGATGCAGCAGTTCACAGATGATACAGATTTTGGGGATAGGCCAACTCAAAGCCCTGAATCTGGGTCTGGGTGGTACCAGAGCTGGCCATCCTGCTGGCTCTCCTGCATCTGCACCACCACAGTGAGCTCTCCAGGAGTGCCCTGATAGCTCACCCACTGCCACAGCTCTCCCACTCTCCTGCCCTCAGGGTTGCTCACCAACTCTAACAGAGCCAGGTCCACTATGTTGACCAGTCGAGGCACTGGGTCTACACTCCCAACTGCTGCAGCTTTGAGAGGCTGACCAGCTCTCCCACTGTCACACCCTTGGGGCTGGCCCACCTCTGCCTTTGCCATCAGGGCCAGCTCCCCTGTGTTGCCCAGGCAAAGTCCAGGGCCTGCTCTCCTGAGTGCTGAAGCTGGCGAGTGGCAGGGCCAGACTGCAGCAAGAGGAGAGGACCAAGGCAGGAAAGTGCAGTCACCTCTGAGTCCATGCCACCTCACAGCAGAGGAATGGCTGGACCAGTTCTCTAGTCCTCATCTGAGTGACTCCCACCAGGCCCAGCCCTACTGTGCTTCCAGGGCAAAGTGCTGGGCCTGCTCTCCCGAGTGCTGTAGTGAAAGGCAGGTCCAGCTCTCTCACTTTCATGATCCCAGGGACAGATTTCCTGACTACCAGGGGTGTCAAGAGGTAAGGTGGGGCAGGGGAACATGTCTGAAGATTCAAGGCTAAGACCCACGAATGAGAGAAAACATACAACATTCATTTTCATGGGTCTGGGTTTCATCACTCAGAATGATTGTGTCCAGTCCATCCATTTACCTGTGAGTTTCATAATTACATTTTTTATGAACAGCTGTGTAAATGTGCACACTTCATTATTATTCATTATTCATTCATTCATCAGTTGAAAGATATCTTGACTGTTCCTATTTCCTAGCCATTGTGACTAGAACATGAATAAACATGGGTGAACAGATTATTTCTACAGTAGGAGCAAAGTCCTTTGGGTAGAATGCCCAAGAGTGGTCTAGGTGGATCTTGTGGTAGATATGTTTCTAGCTTTGTGAGGAACCTCAAGACTGATTTCCATATGGCTGCACTAGTGTGCATCCCAGCCCAGTGAGTGTTCCTCTTCACCACATCGTGCCATCAACTGCCATTTGTTTTTCGGATCTTGTCGTTTTGATTAGGGTAAAAGAATATCTGAAAGTAGTTTCAATTTGCACTTCTCTAATAGTTAGGGATACTGAAGATTTAGAAATATGTTTCTCAGCTGTGAGTCCCAGCATCTGTCCTGGTCCCCCGTAGAGCGGAGTCTCTCAGAGGACATTTGTGTTGGGATAATATCCACTTATTGGTGAATATATACCATGTATGTCTTTCTGAGTCTGGGTTGCCTCACTCAGAATGATGATTTCTAGTTCCATCCACTTGCCTGAAAATTTGAAGATTTCCTTGTTTTTCATAGCTAAGTAGTATTCCATCGTGTTAATGTACCAGTCTTTATCCATTCTTTGATTGAGGCCAGATTCTGGCTATTTCGAGTAAGGCTGCTATGAACGTAGTTGAGCAAATGTCCTTCTTGTATGGTAGAGCATCTTTTTGGTATGTGCCAGGGAGTGGTATAGCTGGATCTTTCAGTAGAACTATTCCAAATTTTCTAAAAAAGTGCCAGATTAATTCCCAAAGTGGTTGTACAAGTTTGCACTCCCACCAGCAATGGAGGAGTGTTCCTCTTCCTCCTTGCCAGCATATTCTGTCACTTGAATTTTTGATCTTAGCCATTCTGGTAGGTGTAAGATGGAATCTCAGTCATTTTGATTTGCATTTCCCTGATGACTAAGGACACTGAACATTTCTTTAAGTGTTTCTTGGCCATTTGATATACCTCTGTTGAGAATTCTGTTTAGTTCTGTACCCCGTTTTTAATTGGGTTATTTCGTTTGGTGGTATTTAATTTCTTGACTTCTTTACATATTTTGGATATTAGCCCTTGGTCAGATGTAGGGTTGGTGAAGATCTTTTCCCAGTCTGTAGGCTGTCGTTTTGTTCTGTTGACAGTGTCCTTTGCCTTACAGAAGCTTCTCAGTTTCATGAGGTCCCTTTGTTGTTGTTGTTGTTGTTGTTGTTGTTGTTGTTGTTGTTGTTGTTGCTGTTTTTTGAGTTAGGGTCTCTCTGTGTAGCCTTGTCTGTCCTGGACTTGCATTGTAGACCAGGCTGGCCTCGAACTCACAGGAATCCACCTGCCTCTGCCTCCCGAGTGCTGGGATTAAAAGCGTGCGCCATCACCGCCTGGTGAGGTCCCATCTTTTTATTGTTGATCTTAGGGCCTGAGCTATTGGTGTTCTGTTCAGGAAGTTGTCTCCTGTGCCTCTGTCTCCTGAACTGAAGGCCAGATCACACAAACCTAGAAGGTCTTTGGTTGTGATCTCTTCCCAGAGCAGCCATGTTCTGATTTAAAATTCCTCTACACCTATCCTCTTGGGTCTCACTAAATTATCCAGGCTGGTCTTGAATTGCCTCTATCACAGGCAAGCCTTGAACTGGCAATCAGCTCCTGCCTCAGCTTCTCATATAGCTGGATCACAGGCCTGCACTATCAGACCCAACACCTGAGAGCTAAAAGAGGGAAGCAAATGTCCCCCTGCAGATGACTAAATTAAAAACAAAAGGGAACTTCTATGAAACCTTGAGGAGGAAATAAATTTTGACACAGGACACAACATGGATGAGCCTGTAGGATATGTTGCTAAATGAAATAGGACATGCAACACACACACACACACACACACACACACACACACACACACACACGCACACGCACACGCACACACACACACACACACATACATAACACACACACCTTCACATTCATAGAGACAGAAGCAGAATAGTAGCATCCAGAAATTGTAGGGAAAGCACAATACAGTGTTCTTCTTCCTTTAATGAGTACAGTAGTTTTGGACTTAAAGAATAAAATGTTATAGAGAGTGCACACGAGCATACTTCTAAAAAATTTCAGATGCCAGTCTTTATGTTAAGTGTGCTTTGCCATAACTTTTCAGAGACAAATTTCAAATAGAGATAAAGAATACAGAAAGGAACCCCAGAAAGTAATGACTAATACAGAAAAGGTGGTAGGTATCGCACCACCAGCAGGACCTGAGCACTGGGCCACCGGGACCTCCCTTTGATTACTGCAAGTCTTCATTTACTAAATTTGTTCCCTGCTTTATTAATTCTCTGAGATGAAGACTGTGCATATCAAATTGTCACCAATTAATGGATACCTGGATAGCATGGGGCACACTCACAGGGAAATAAGCTTTCCTGAAGTCACAGTCTTTGGGGGACTCAAGCCAGAGATCAGCAATGCAAGAAAGTGGACCATGCATAACATTGGGGGAACCTTTTATTTTCCTGAAAAACTCTGTTTAGTTGAATATATGTACTTTCATAGGAAGAAGTTTTCTTGCCGTTGGCAGATTTTCAACGGTTCCCAGGGTTTAGAAGTATTGTAACAGAACCAGCACGTTGGCACACACTTGTAATTGCAGCACATGAAAACTGAAGGCAGGAAGATAAAGAGTTCAAGGCCTGCCTCAGCTAAATAGCAAGTTGGAAGCTGGCCTAGGCTAAATGAGATACTATAAAAACTTTTTCCATGGCACAATCCATTAAATGTCATTGATGGGGCAGGAGGTAGTGGCGCATGCCTTTAATCTCAGCACTTGGGAGGCAGAGACAGGCAAATCTCTGTGAATTTGAGGCCAGCCTGGTCTACAAAGCTAGCCTGGGACATCCAAGGCCCTATTAAATATAGAAATCCTGTCTTGGAAAAAGAAAAAATGGTCACTGATGTCCACACACATCCTTGATCTCTCCAGCAGTAACTGGATAGAGCATTTCTGTGCCCAAGATATTGTGAATTTAATAGGTTGAGCATGAATACCCCTTATAGCCGGAAGTTTACCACGTCTAATTTCCTCCATAGAACAAACTAAAATAGATTCAGTTTTAGTCAAATCGATGACAAATTCTTCAGTTAACTGTCTATTCAAGATCTATTATACATTTAATGTCTTCAACTATTTTTGTCTTACTTGGATTTGAGCTTGGGTATAATTTGTCTTTAAAAAGAAAAGAAAAAGACCTTCACTCACGACTGTTTCTCCATCTCTGACGGTTTGTTTAGTGTGTACTTTAGAACAGCTTTACAACATCTCAGTATTGAATACCTTTACATCCTTGCAGCAGTGGCCTCAGTTCTGCGTAGCATAGCAGCCTATTACACACATGTGGATAACACAGAAGCCTCAAAACAGAGGTCCAACTGCCAGGAAGACACTCCGCCATTGTCTCTTTCCTTCTCTTTCCTATTCAATCTTCTAGATCAGTGCTTCTCTAAAGAGCTCACACATTAAAAGACCAAAAACATATTTTAAAATATAGATATTTGGGCTTACCCCTTGTATTAGTTACTTTCCTCATTACTGTATGAAAATATCTGGCAAAAGCAACTTAAGGGAAGAAGGTTTGTTTGGGCTCAGTTTGAGAGTCCCAAGCCTCTCTCGTGAGATGGCATGGCAGCGGGAGTGTGAGGTAGGAGGCTAGGCACCCTGCGCTCCTGGGCAGGGACAAGGGAAGAACGTAGGTCCTCAGCTCACTTTTTAAGTTTAGTCTGGGACCTTACAGGACAGTGGCACCTATGTTCGCAGTAGGTCTTCCCTGCTAGTTTGGACTTTTCTGGAAACAGCCTCATAGACATGGCCAGAAACTCATCTCTATGGCAAATGGAAACCTCAATTTGATAATGGAAATTAACCATTACATTTGCCATCCTCTGCCCTTCCATATAATTTTGATTTAACTTGGTTTGGAAAAAGCCTTGATCATTGAGGTTTTGTAAAGGGATGCCAGAAATTCTAACTGGGGTTGAAATTTCATTTATTCAAATGATAGTGCAATCCTCTCTTAGACCTCATCCCCCAAATTGAAAAGCAGTGTTTGAAATAGTCTCTTTGGTGCTGTAGCGATCTTCAAGTGTTTTATTAGCTCTATTTATTTATTTATCCATTCATTCATTATTGTACTTTTTTAAATGTACTTAAATGAATCTCAGGAAAACTGAGGCTTGTACTTGTTTATTTTACTTTAAGATTCAGATAAATGCACTTGGAGCACGCAGAATAGACCAGGACTTCTCAGACTACGGTGTGGATGAGACTTGCCTGGCATCCTAGGAGTGAAAACGATTCTCATTCAGTGTGTCTGGGCTGGGGCTTGTGATCAATGTTTCTACTGAGTTTGCAGGGTTGTTGTGGGTCCATGGACCACTTTTAAGTCACACTTTCTTCTCTTTCTTCTGGATAGATACCTCTGTGCACTTTCTCTTTGTTTTGTATAGACTTTTAAGGCAAACAGCATTTGTTTTCCTTCCCATTGAAAGACAAATTACCTCATATTTGGGGCTCAAGATGTCAAAGAATCCACCCTTCAATCTCAATTGCACAGATAGGTGAAAATGAAAGTTGGGCGCCCACGTGCTGTGTCCTAGATGACTGCGTGTCCCTGCTGCCATGTATCACACTTTGAATGCGACACTCATATGTATGAAGGCAGTCATGTGTATTCACTTAGGATACAATAAATGCTCATATTTAAAGCACTCTTTTTTAAACTTTGAAACTGAGTGGTGTTTGCATAGCAAAGTGTTTTTGGCTAATATTTAGCACTGTTTTATACTGATATCACATATTGACAAATTCATGTCTTTCACAAGTATATAAGCAGTTTGAAGGTGATGACTATTATGCCTAGCTCATCTTTGCGTTACCCCAGAGCCTACTAGGTACAAAGTAAATGTTTCTTCAACAGTGACTGTATGAATTGTTAATCACATGAAAATGATGCCACCTCAAGTCTCAGTGGCTTAAAGTGATTAGCACTCTAGATAAGTGATTTATTTTTGCTTTGGAAGGGTAGTTTCTCTGATCAGACTGCATGCATTGACAAGTCTAGACAAGATGGCTAGCTCCCCACAACCTTGATGGTAAGAGTGACCAGGCATGTGTTTCTGAGTCACCAATGACCCAACCTAGTCATTCTATCACAGTGTACAAGTGGAGATCAATGAGTTCTTTTGCAAACTTCTACATATACCACATATTATGATGCTCTGTTGATCCCACCAAGTTACCTAGCCAGACTTGAGTTAGAATAACAGCAACAGGACAGGGGACAGGCAAAGAGTTGAAACCACCTTTTGTAGTCACGCTACCAAAGCATTCTTTCTTTCTCCCGTCATCCCCCACATCTACGAGTTCTACAATGTGTGAGAAAACACAGTGTACTGGAGTCCTTTCTGATTTTCATTTTGAAAACCACTAGTTAGTTGTGTCATAATAGAGGCTTGAGCTGAAGTGATTGAGGCAAAGGCATGAAGATCCTGATTTGTACTGGAGTGCAGCCTAGGTTTCATTACAGTCCATTCTCATGTCAGGTGGATCAGCCACAATCCCATCCACCTGCTGGTGCGTGATCCTTCCAGGCACTGGGCCAACATGCAGGGAAGCAGACACCCATGTGTTTTAATCAGCATCTGCATCTTGATTTGAGGGGGGAGTTGCTCTTTGAGCCATGTTAAACAAAAACATAAAAATTACCTTAAAAGCACCTTGATGAAAAGACTCTGTTATCAACTTTCTCATCAGATGGGAGGAAAATTCTGAACAGAGAGCTAGGAGGCCAATAGCTTTGACTTCGCTGGAAAAAGAAAAAGAAAAAAAAAAAGAAAAGCACAATAAATGCGTAGTTTAACAAAATGATCATAAAGAAACCATTGATTGTGATAACAAGAAAAACTAAATAACCAATGTCATTTTCAGTGTCCCCTTATTCTTCTACCACAAGGAGATCTATTACACAAGACATATGTGCATAATTGGGAGGAAAATAAAATTGCTGAAAAAGAGATGCTCAACTGACAGCAATAAAATTTAGACCAAATATCAGAAAACTATTAAGCCTAGCTATAATATTGGTTAGAGTTCCATTTCCTCATCCGGACAGGCCTAGGAGGCCCATTGAGCTGCTGTTTTGTTTGAGCTGGTGGAAAGGTAAACTAATCTCCTGTAATGGGCAGAAGATGTGGAAGCTGAGCTTTCCCACCTCTGTGCAAGGGGTGCTTGAGGAACAACGGATGCTTCCGTAGGGCTGTGGTATTCGCTATGTTACTTTCCTCTAGTAGGTGATCTGTTGAAAGTCACCGTTCAAGATCCAAATACGAAATTCTGCTCTTTCCCATCCAAAAGGCCCAAAACCCACTTGCATGTCAAGACTAATGATAGCAACAGACTGAAGCATTCCCTGTGCACAATGAGAATTACGATCTCCCCCGGGGAAGGTTTCACTGGTGAAGGTGTCTACACCATTTCCACACTTGGATAAACACGCAGTTAGTTGTCTCTTTGCAAGAAGGAACCCTGAGAGTTAAAGCTAGAAGCATACATGGAAAGAAGCAAAAACTGTATGAATACGTCGGGTATAAAATGAAAGTTAGGAGGCTTCGGTCCAAATACACCAGGTTGAAGACCTCTATTGATTTCCCCCTGCTAACCGCTCACCAGACATTCATAAAAGAATTAACTCAAGTGGCCAAAGTAACACTAGTGGGGACAATGAAAGATGGGCCATTAAACTTTATCTTAGGAGACTAACGGAAGAATACAAGGTAACTGATTTGCTTCCGTTTTCTCTGCCTTGTTTCTAGGAGGTGTTCACCGTGGTGGAGTGAGTGGTATTTTCACAGGCAGACGCTTGATGAGTCGAAAGGACAACTCTATCAAGAACTGTGCAGGAGGCAAGCACTGGTGGTACATGCCTGCCAACCCAGCACTCAGGAGACCAGAGCAGGAGGAACTTTAACTTGAGGAGCATCATCTAGTGCAGAGCATCACTCAGAGCAGAGCATCAATAGCATCTATCCACTCACCTCATTCTGCTTACTTTTCAATTAGTTAATTCCTTCTCATGCATGCCTAAGTTTTAATGACATTTCTAGAGAGAAGCCTTCCTGGACCACCTCAATTTAAATTAAGTCTCACCTGCTGGTCATTCTCGTGCCACTTTATCCGTTAACTTCATGGCATACATCCCAGTTTGTAATTATGTAATTATATTTATGTTCATTTATTTATTGTGTGGCCTCTTCCACTAGTTTATAAACTCCAAAGGGTCAAACTCATCATATATTTTGTCCTCCTCAGTATTATTGAATAACACCTGAAAAGCACTTTGAACAGTACCTGGCATGGTATAGATGCTCAATAAATATTTATAGGATGAAGGAATGAATGGATGGATAATTAAAGCAATGAATATCTAATATATGCTAGATACTCTCTGGAATTCTTTCATGCATGCTGTTTTATTTTTTATGCCACCCCTAGCTGATCGTTATTACTGTCCTCATGCAGAGGAGGACATTGTCTCATGCAGGCTAACTAATAGGCTTCAAAGCCATACAAGCAGCATAATTGAAAACTAGGCCAATTCATTAAAACTCTTGTGTTTTTGTCTAAAATTCAGATTTATTTATTTATTTATTTATTTATTTATTTATTTATTTATTTATTTATTTATTTTTGGTTTTTTGAGACAGGGTTTCTGTGTGTAGCCTTGGCTGTCCTGGATTTACTTTGTAGACCAGGTTGGTCTGGAACTTACAGTGATCCTCCTGCCTCTGCCTTTTTGTTTGTTTGTTCAGTTTTGTTTTGAAACAGAGTTTCACTTTGTAGCTATTGCTGACCTGGACCTTACTATGTTTACCAAGCAGCCTCAAACTCCCAGAGATCTGCCTGACTCTATCCACCAAGTGCTAGGATTAAAAAGCTACGTACCACATGCTTGGATGGCTCCATGCTTCTTATAAAGCCTTTAATTGAACATTATTCCAAGTTTGCACATGCCTTGGCTAACAGTCTTTCCTGGCCTAACAAAAAAAAAATCAAATATGTCTCAATGTCTTTGAACAAAAACTCATTTTACTAATTTGAGCAACAAAAAATACATTTATCACTAAGTGAATACAGTCACAATCCATTCATATAAGAATAAAATTGTAGAAGGCAATGGAGTTGATGACTGGAAGGGAGTCTGGCAACTTGTATTTCTTCTTGTTGGAGAGATCAAGCTATTAGATTAAATTTAATTTATTTATTTATTTATTTATTTTTGAGACAAGGTTTCTCTGTGCATCCTTGGCTGTCCTGGACTTACTATGCAGACCAGGCTGGCCTTGAACTCACAGAGATCCTCCTGCATCTGCCTCCCCAAATGCTGGGATTTACAGGCGTGATCAAGCTATTTTAATGATCGAAGTAAGGGTTACTATACTGTAGAGTTCGTAGTAAGGAGGACCTCTCCAAAGGTGGTAGGAATTGTATGGGAATGGATCGCTGTGTGTGGTACATTCTTTGGCATCCACCGCCAACCTCAGTGTATCTTCCTGTGCTGTGCAGGCTGGAAATCTAAAAGCTGCTGTTTGACTTCAAGATACAGATTGGATCGTGTCAGTTAGCTGTGCCCCACTTGGCAGCAGAAATGAAGGGAAGGCTGTGTATTCGTGCTGGAGAATGTGACTGTTAGTTTAGGTTGATAGCTTGTTCGTATTAATAATCACATAGGGCTGGGGAGATGGCTTAGTATGTAAAATGCCTGAGGAGCAAGCATGAGAATCTGAGTTTTGATGCCCAGCCCCTTGTCTCCCCCCGCCAAAAAAGCCAGGAACCCCAGAGCTGAGCCTGGGCAATGTGGTGGTGGGCAGAGCGCAGAGGATCCTTGGAGCTCACTGAACAGGCACTTTAGCCACATGGATAAGTTCACTGGCATAGACATCCTTTCTCTAGAAATTAGCCAAGAGACTGAAGTGAGTGTAGTTGTGTACTTACTACTCTCTACACGCAGTTCCCAGAACCCACGTGGTGGCTCACAACACCTATAACTCCAGTGTCAGGGCGATTCCGTATTCTTTTCTGGTGTCTTAGGCACCTGGACTCACATGGTGCCCATAAACTCATACAGACACATGCACTTAATTAATTAATTAATCAATTAAAATGAGAAAAATGTAGAGCAATTGAAGAAGACACCCAATTGGCCTCTGGCCTCCAACATACACACACACACACACACACACACACACACACACACACACACACACA
>OU015751.1:27137840-27155556 GCA_907169655.1 Acomys percivali | reverse complement strand
CACACACACACACACACACACACACACACACACACACCCTGGCATGGTGCCATAATCTACTGGTGAGGGCCTAGAGCTAGGGTTTGCAACAAAATCTGACATTCACTTCACTGTGCTACTATAGTAGCCTTGGGGGAAAAGATACCAAGAATAATGTTAAACTGTCCTTCCTTTTTTTTGCTTTTCCATTTTGTGTGTGTGTGTGCGTGCGTGCGTGCGTGTGTGCGTGTGTGTGTGTGTGTGTGTGTGTGTGTGTGTGTGTGTGTGTGTACGTATATGGGTGCACATACATGCACAGAGAGGCTAGAAGTTGACTCTGGAACCACTTCAATGCTCTTCCACCTTATTCACTGAGGAAGGGTCTCCTAATCATACCCATTGGTATGGATAGTCTTGACAGACAGCCATCTTACTTTGGGCTTCCTATGTCTCTCCTTTCTTGGGACTATAATTATTAGTGGGCTTCCAGTCCTTCCCAATATTTGTATAATTTTTAACATAGGCTCTAGGGATCCAAACTCTGGTCTCCAGGTTTTCAGGCAAGCACTTTAAGCTTGAATTCCTCTTCTCATGCCCTGCCTACCTTTTTCTGTGCATAGTTTTGGCTCTCTTCTGGTTTCATGGCTGCATACTGGGGTTCCTCAGCTTGTGTGCATATATTTTGAGCATGGATTAACATGGATTGAGTCAGCTTGACATTCTGTGGTAAGGCTGCACCAGAAACACACATTTTCCCACTTTGCCAATGACACTCCCTTCTTTCTTTAATTTTTTTTTTCTTTAAGATTTGAATTTCTTTCCTCAGAAGTTCCTAAATCTAAACAAAACTTACCTGGTTCTATATTTATATTTTGTTATATCTTTCACATCTCATTTTGTATTATTACTCCTTGTTTTGGATAAATTGCTATTACATCAAACTTCCTTCCTTTTATTAAGGCAGTTATCCATTTACTACTTTTATCTGGATTATCATAGAAAAATTTATTTTCCTAATAAAATAATTGACTTTCTTAACTGTAGTTTTATTCAGGAATGTCTAACTTCACTTTTCTCCATAAGGGTTTTTACTGTGAGGAATTTAACTTCTTTTTATTAAGATATTTGGGACTGTACAGTTTTCTTTACTTTTGGTATTACCAAATACGAAGTAAATGGCCAGCCAGCCCTCTGCTGCTAGACACTTCAAAAGACTCAGAAGCTAAGATGTGATGCAATGTTATGCTAAATTAAAATTTATATATTCTTTGATTTCTTTTAAATGGCTATTAGAAAACTTTTATCTTTGAGTAATGGATTATTGAATATCCAACATGATTTATTTTTATCTTTCTCTGTTCATATTATCCATATTAATCCATTTTTACATGATCAGATAAAAGGAATTTTGCATCTGAATTTCTAATGGGCTCCTAAAAACACTTTTGTGTGTGCTCAAGTATCTACTCAGTATGAAGAAAGACTGGTTATTCAAAACGCTGCTACCTGTGTTTCATATTTCAGAAGTTTACTGGAATCTATTGTTAGTATCTAAATAATCTGTATTATAATGACCTGGTTCCCATATAGCAAATGAGAAAGCCAGAATTTATGAGGTTTTCCTTTAAAACAATTCTGAACAGTGACAACTTAAATTGATTTTTTTTTCCTTCAGAGATCACATTACCTTCTGTGTTTATTTTCTTTTTTTTAAAATGAATCTCCATTCTAATAAATCTTCATCTAAAAGGATTGCCTTAAAGAGAAGTTTAATTAAATTAGAGGAGAAAGAAAATCTGCCTTTCGAGAACCAGAACATATATGTTTTTTTAATACATTTCCTTCTGAGCAGCAGCCATCCAAACCTGTTTCTGCACATGGTGTGGTCTCCTGAGTGTCCTGGGAACTAATGCCACATATTAGCAATAGTCACGATGCCATCTGTATTGATCTCTGACAGGTGAGTAACCTACGCTATCTCTACCTCAAGAAACTCCCCTTTACTTTCCTGACATCTGACAGTGAGAGTTTGGAGAAGGCAGTAAATGAGGAGGTTGATTTTCATGAATTAAATATATATATATATATATTATTTGAGGCCTGGTGGAGAAGCTGTAAGAGAAGCCATTTGTACTTGCCACCAGGTCTGATGACATGAATTTGGTCTTCAGGACTTATATGGTGGAAGGAGAGACTTGCACTTTGTCCTTTGACCTCTACAAATATGCTCTGGCACATATACATGTCCCTGCATATGCATATACACATGCAAAATAAAGAAAAAGTAAAAAAAAATTATACACACAAAAAAACCCAACCCAATGTCCTAATTAAGCTGAATGTGGTAGCACAAGCCTTTAACCCCAGCACTTGGGAGACAGAGACAGGCAGAACTCTGTCACCTGATCTACATACTGAGTTTCCAACCAGCCAGGCCTATATACTGAGACCCTCCCTAAAAAAAAATTGAATAAAAAAATGGTATTTGAGGTAAACGAAACCTTCCACTTTAGATAATTTTACATTATTGTGTTTCTAACCAGGGACAAGAATACTATCTAGTCATTTCCACCAGCTGAAAAAAACCTTCTGTACCCAATTAAAAAAAAAAAAAAAAAGAACTCTCCACTCCAACCTTGTCTTCAGCATTCTTGTTTCTGCAAAATTACCTACTGTAGGCATGTCATGTAAGTGAGACTAAAAGGCATCTGCCCTTTGCATGTGGCTTGATTCACTAAGCATAACGTTAGCAAGTTCCATCCATGTTGCACCATATAGCAAAATTTAATTCCTTGCTGTGAATAGTAGCATTATTTTGTATACACAAACTATTTTTTGTTCATCCACTCATCTGCCAATGGACGATTGGATTGTTTGTATTTGAGGTTATTGTGAATAATGGTGCTATGAAATTTGTCTTATATATATTTCTGTTTGGATCTGTATTTTCTGCTCTTTGGGGGATATCTAGCTATCTACCTACCTCTCTATCTCTCCTAGATCATATGATAATTTTCTTAGCCTTTTTGGATTAGCACTTTAATTTATTTCTCTCATGTGCTTGTGTGTGGGTGCATGTGTGCCATGGCACATGTGTGGAGGTCGGAGGACAAGCATGAGGAGTCAGTGCATCTTTACCCACTGACTCATCTAGCAAGCTCTGCCTAGCCTTTTGCAGAGCCTCTAAGTTGTTCTCCATATTGTCTATTTCACATTTTATATTTCCACATTAATTTCCAAAGATCAATTTCTCTTCATGCACACTAATACTTGTTTTCTTTACTCTATTTATTGTCATACTAATCACTGTAGTAAGTGGCATTTCACTGTTGCTTTTATTTGTCTTACTGATGACTGGTGATCTCAAGAAACCTTTAATGTGCTATTGACCATTTCTAATTCTCTTTTGGGCAAATACGTTTTCAAATTGTAAAGTTGCTAACTTTTTAATTAGGTTGCTCTCTTTGTATTATTGAGCTGTAGGAGTTCTGTATATATTCTGGTTGTTTAGCACCTGGCGGGTTTACAAATATCTTCTCTTATTCTAAGGATTATCTTCTTACTCTTTAGAGAACATCTTTCAAAGCATAAAAGTTTAACTTTAATTAAAGTTTATTTGTCTAAACTTTGCTGCATGTATGTTTGTGTCATATTTAAGAAATCATTACTAATCTAAAATAATGATTTGCCTCCATTTTTCATCTTAACAGGTTTATAATTTTAGCTTCTAGATTTTATAATAAATCTATTCTTAGTTTAAAATATTTAAATTAAACATTCCTAAACCAGATACATATCTCCAAAGGTATTTGAACTTTCATGATTTTCATCAGTAAAATACAATTTTCGTAAAGATTTTATTTTTTAGTGTGTGTGTGTGTGTGTGTGTGTGTGTGTGTGTGTGTAGGTGTGTAGGCCAGAAGAGGGGCACCAGATCCCCTGGAGCTGTAGTGATTTACACAACTGAGTGTGACCTGACATGAGTGCGGGAAACTAAAGTTAGATCCTCTGCGAGAACAGTCCATGCACTTAACTGCTACACATCTCTTCAGCCCCTAAAAATATAACTTTTAGGATCAATTAAACGGCCAGGACTGGTAGCACATGCCTTTAATCTCAGCATCTGGGAGGGAAAGGCAGGCAGATGTCTGAATTCGAGGCCAGCCTGGTCTACAGAGTGAGTTCCAGGACAGCCAGGGCTACAAAGAGAAACCGACTCAAAAAAGAAGAAGAAAAGGAGGAGGAGGAAGAGGAGGAAGAGAAGTTGAAGACGATTGAATACATGATAATTGAATAAAAATTTCATCTTCTGTACCTTAAATATATCTAATAACTTACGAACTAACAAAGTCATTTGCTTCTAAACTTTCTGCTTCTTTCATGTTCGTGGTCTCTGGAACACATGGACTGTTGTGGGAGTGCCTTTGTTATGACAGTGAACTCTTTACAGCCATCTTGCACAGTCTCATAAATTACGGTCTCAGCAGAGTCCCCAGCAGCGAGATGTTACTCTCCAGATGGGCACCTCCACAGGAACTGTATGATATAGCTCTAAAATTATACAATGTAAGTTTTCTCTATAAACTGCCCGGTCTATGGCCTCCACTCTAAAACTGACCTGTGTCTTGACATTTGCACACGCACTCTAAGCTCAGCATCCTCCACTCCTTCTCCAGGAGGCAGCCATCCCTTCACTGTACCCCACTCAAGAACCCATGCCTAAAAACCTCTCTAGGTCTCGTATCCCGGGAGCTAGGTTCACTCTAAACTTCCATTTCCTGTCTCAGTCTGCATTTCCCCTAATTATTAGCATTGGAACATTTACTTTATTCTGAAGAGAACTAACCAAAGTCTACATCATCAGAGTAACAGTTGTGGGTAACTTTCACCTTGCTTTCCTAGGCATGCTTAATAGTGGGCACTAAAGGCCCTCAGCTAACACAATAAACCAAGGAGCCTCTCCTTCCCTCTCTCTCTCTCTCTCTCTCTCTCTCTCTCTCTCTCTCTCTCTCTCTCTCTCTCTTTCTCTCTCTCTCCCTGCCTCCCTCCCTCCCTCTCTCTTTTCTTTCTTTTGTTCTTAGAAGCCCATAACAATCAATGTACCAGACTTGGGCTGGATCTTAATAACATTAACCTTTGTATCCAGATTTGTAGCTTTCCCTACAAATCTAGACTTCCTGAACATCCCCATCAACTCAGGCCTGGCTTTTTATATCCTCAGTTCAACTTGGGGTGCTCTCTTCACAGTACTGCTCCTGGGAGCTACAGCTCTAATCCCCCACAGCCCTGGCCTAATGTACTCATGGCTTCTTCTCCACCCTCCACTGCTTATTCAGGGTATAGGTTCCAGGATATGACCTCCCCGAGCCAGCCTAGACTTTCTTGTTTTCCATACCTTGGTCCCAATCACTATCAACTCTTGGGAAGGTCCTTGGGCTGGTTGATGTTTGCCAACTTGACACAAATGTAAACATATCTGGGAAGAAAGAATTCAGTTGAGGAAATGCCCATATCAGAATGGCCTGTGGGTAAGTCTGTGTGGGATTTTCTTAATTGATGATTGATGTGGCAGGGCTCATTCCAGTGTGGACTGTAATATCCCTGGGCCAGTGGTGCTGGGTGGTGTAAGAATCCAGGGCTAACAAGCCATGTGGAAGCAAGCCAGGAAGCAGTGCTCCTCCACGGCCTCCATTTCACTTCCTGCCTCCAGGCTCCTACCCCGAGTTCCTGTTCTGACTTCCCTAGATGATGAAATAATCTTGCAAGTAATAAGATGAGGTAAACCCTTTCCTCCTCAAGTTATTTCGGTCATGATATTTATTAGAGCAATGGACAACAACCTAGGGAAGTCCTTGAGTTTCTGCTTTACTAATCAGCAATAAAAATTCAGGACTTCACTTAGAATGTGAATGCATACCTTTGACAAAAATCAATAATAACTGAACGTAACTAGATTCCTCCAATTTGGCAGAAATACCTAGGTAGTAGGATGGCATTGTAAACTAAATTGGTGGAGACTGGATGTGTTAATCAGCAGGTAACACCTTCATGTTAACTATATAGCTCATTACCATGACAAAATGCATGACACAAACCACCAAGAGAGATTTACTTTGACTAACGGTTTTATAGGGTCCAGCCCATAGTCGCTAGGTCCCACTGTCCTGAACAGAGTGTCAGAGCAGCCAGGGCAGACAGTAAATGAACCTCTTCATCTCATGGTATGCAGGAAGCAGATCAGACAACACTCTTCATGGCCAGCAGGAAGGATAATGAAGCCATAACAGGAAGAAATCAGGGCAAGATACAGTCCCAAAGATCCAGAAAGAGTGAAGGAAAATAGGTACTTTCTGAAAAAGCAAGTACAAACCAGAATTTAGTGTAGCTTCTCCTACTTCATATTGAAGGTGGAGATCTTAGGGTGAAGGTGGGTTCTCTAGGGAATTCTGTTTGCATTGAGACACAAACCTGACTGGGAAGAGCTGATTGCATTTTCTGTGCTTTTGGCAGGACTCGCCATGAGGCATTGGCCAAGGTCTTCTGGGAGTATTTTTGTCCGCATGAGTCATTTGAGAAAAGTCAAGCAAATGCCATATATACTATGTCATTACATAAGGACTACATCTGCAAATGAAATTGGCACCTGTTTCCCAACCATGGCTGTGACTATTTCAAAGGTCATTTCACTTAGATGCACTTCTTCCTTTATAAATGAAAACATTCCAAAGAAAGGTAGTGAAAAAGCTCACACATTTAAAAAAAAAAAACTGCACATTTTGTCACATAAAGGCTTTAAGAAAATCATTCTGTCAGAAGCCATGGAAGAAGCAATCCCTGGGGGTGATGCACCGAGGAGGCTGCTCTCATTGTTCTGAGAGAACGGGAGGCTGATGTGTCCAACCTGGCGCTCAACTTGTAGCCAGTTATAGGTTCGCACGGCAGCTTTCAGGAAGCAAAAGTAGATGTAACCAACCCTTTGTGTTGAGGTCATCTTCAGGGTATGTGGTGATCTTGGCCTTGGACTCTGCATGGATCTAAGACCCATGGAAGGTGGTGGCAAACAATGCTGGGTTCCTGAGGAGCTATGATTTGAGGGTTGGCCTCAGCATATCAGTGACAATGTACATGACCCGTCAGTGCCCACCATTCTGAACTTCTGTCTTTCTACTTCTACATAAAATGTCTCCTGGGGGCCAAAGCTGGAATCATAGAGGGAAGAGAATGCTAAGAAAATGAGCTCCAGCTATTCTGAGTCCACAGGGTCATGACACCACAGTGTAGTCTCCTACAGAGCTCAGAAAATTTGTCACCATTGATTCTCTTGATCACACCCATACTGGATGCATTCTGTTAAATTTTCTTCTACCGTTGCTTTCACACTCCTCCCTCCTTTTCCCCCGGTGGTGACTGTACCTCATGTCTGAACAGTCTCCCTGGTTTTGTCGCTCCTCTCTTCTGTTTATGCCCTGGGGGAAAACATCTAATCTGTCCTCCAACTTCAGAGACTGATCAATACCTTCTTCCTAACAGCCTACACCTAGCCTTAGTAGTTTGCTGTAGTAATGAAAACTAGAGTCCTGTGAGGAATAATAGTTTGTCTTGAACGTCAGTCTTACGGTTGAAGTCTTATTTGATTTTTCTCACCCTGCTTACAACTTAGCTCTTCCATGTCCAAGTGTTCAAATTAAATGTGCTGTGACTTATGACCTTAACATCCTACGTGGGCCTCTCAACTGAGCTGTCTTATACTACCATAGTTATGTGTCTGACTGACTTTATGCCCTCTTCCCATTGGTCCATGGCCAGTATATTGAGTATGTAGAATTCCTGGCTCTTAGATCTTCTCAAAGTGGCCTAAGAAAATCCTCTTTGAAGCCCCGGATACATCTGCTTCTACCCTACCATGGCTTTCAACCGAATCAACACGGGTGGTTGAGTTCTCTCATGCAGTACCCCTGATCACAGTGGATTGCTTCAGCTCCTATCCAGTTACACAAACCATGACTTGGAAGCATATTTGACATGACTCCTTTTCATCCAATCCATCACCACGTTCTTCTAATTTTAGGTACCACATTTGAATTTTCCCATTTCCTCATGTCAGTGATTTTAATTGGCGAAGGGTGCCCACATTACATGCTGTAGCTCAGCTGTGCTCGGCTGTCTACTGCTTGTACTCTGGTTCTTGTTGACAGACCATTGCTAATGACATGGTGGAGGTAGTAAAGAACATGGCGGATGGAAACTTTTTTTTTTTTTTTCAGAAATCTCAGCATTGGCTTGATGTGGAGGTGCATGCTTATAATCCTGGCACTCGGGAGGATTGAGTTTGAGCAATCTAGTATCATTCTGCTTCAAGAAATAAAAATAGGAATGCCCTTGTTGAAAATGACACCCATATTGATTTTATTGACCAGAAGAACTCACAGAGCCATGCCTGAAGTCAACAAGGCAGGTTGTACAGTCTTCTCTCGCTGAGAGGAAGTGCAGTTGAGAATGTTAGTGAAGGTAGGGAGAAACAGCCCAAGGCTGCAGACTGTAGTCTGAAACACACTCGGCTTAGAGGCCCCTCATCAGGTTAGGATCTCAACTTTTGCAACAGAACTTCAGAATAAGTATGAAATAAAGTTGGGAATTAATAAGAAACAGAAAGAACTCTCTCCCATTTAAGCATGGGAGAGAAAAAAGTGAGAGTGGTTAGAGAGAGAGAGAAAACCTACAGATTTGTAGCTTCTAAGGCTATATTACTGAAACATGTAATTTATAACCAAGTTCAAATATTAAATAAAGTCTTTAAAATTAAGTTTAAAAATAAGATACTTTACATATTTTTCTTATCTTAAAGAACTATCCTTTTGTAATAAAGCTACAAAATAGCTTATGAGGTGCTTTGTTCAGGGTTAGGGAATGAAAGCAGATGCTGGCAAGGTTAAACCAAGGGTCACATATATTTTGGTCTTGAGTTTGGGTCCCTTGCTGATTTAACATTCTTGTTTGAAGCCTCTTTCAGAAAAGAGGACATTGTTTCTGTACAGGCCATCACCATAGGAAGTTTTCCCTCCTGCCATTTCCCAGCCACTAAGAAATGCTAGTCTATTTATATCACAAGACTATACATCCTACATGTAACAGATATGATTCTATAGACAGATAAGGTAAAATAGACAAGGTCTTCAAAAAAACTCAGAGTCCTACAGAATATGGCATTTAAAGATGTTTATATTGTTTTAATGAGTCTTTGATGACAAGACAGGTTAACTCCTGGTAACACTCAGCCTACCTCAAAGATGATGATGAGCATCAATGAACCTCCTCATGGAGATGGCTTCAAATATGGCAAACAAGCCACTGGGCAAAACATCCTCATTTCGACCACTGACAGAATTCTGCCTAAAACTTGGCAAGCTTGGATGCAGGCAGAGTTGCTGGCCAAACTCTGCCAAGAAAGGGTAAGCAAGTCCTCAATATTTCTTGCCTCACAAATATGTCTGTCAGATATACTGGGCCAGAAGGCTGAAGATGATGCTCCAAGGTTTTAGACAGCTATGGGTGACTGTTCAGGAAGCAAACTGTCTCTGTCATTTTTTTAAAAAATTAAATTTGGAAGCTGCTAACCCATACTTCCTGTTTACTCAGGTATTTAATTTTACTCCTCAAATCTCTGATGGGATTGAAGACTAAATAGTCGAGTTTCACAATTAAGCCTAGTTGTTTAGGAGTTAAGATATTTTTAGGTCTAGATAGATGTTTTAAGTTGATAGAGATGAGATATGATAGAGATTGAGTTACGTTCAGAATTTTAGACTCACAGAGATAGGAAAACGTTCTCTTCAAGGTTGCCAAATACAAACACCCAACACACTATGAATGTAACATGAATGTAATTCCTGAATGTTCTATGTTGCTTCTTGCTGTATGTAGTTTATTTTATATAGGTGTAATAATATAAATGTATAAGTAAAAAATTAAAAATTAATAATAAAAAAAGAAATGCAAGAGATTCAGCCAGAGAGAAATGCAAATTGCATCCCCAGGGGAAAGTGAGGAAGGTGAAGAATATTTTTTCTTTCAATGTCCCCTTAACTTCCCCCTTGCTATCCTTCCATATCTTCTACTGTCATCCTACTAACACTTTCTAATCTAGGCTATTGCAACAGTCCTGGCATCAGGCTGAATCAGCCCCTGAAACAGAATTACTGAAAGTGACCCTGAAGTGATGCATTATAGGAAGTTAAAAGTTTGGGTAGTTGCTTAGGTTTATGGAGTAGTCTATGCACGTGGTGGGGCAGACATATGTGCCCGTCATTTTGCCTAGTCTTGGACTTGGAGTTCCTAGATGGATCACTCATGTAGGTGGCTGGAAACTGTCCTAGTCACAAAAAGCCCACATAGGAGGGAAAGGGTTTATTTGGAGTACAAGTTAGAATCATGATCAAGAGAATCCGCAGTGGGAGCTCAGATAGGACCCTGGAGGCAGGACCTGAAGCAGAGGCCATGGCAGGAATGCAGTCTGCTGGCTCTATCTTCATGGCTGGCTCGGCTGCTT
Source organism: Acomys percivali (assembly GCA_907169655.1). NCBI lineage: Eukaryota > Metazoa > Chordata > Mammalia > Rodentia > Muridae > Acomys > Acomys percivali. The sequence continues at coordinate 27,145,031 of OU015751.1, read as the reverse complement.
TTCTTGTGTAACCCAGGGCTGCCTGCCTAGGAGCGGCACTGCTCAGGGTGAGCTGGACCCTCTTTATCAATTGTTAATCAGGAGAATCCCTCCCACAACCCCCCCACCCGCAAAGACTTGTCTACAGTCTGATCTGATGGAGACAGTTCCTCAGCTGAGGTTTGCTTCTCCCAGGAGACTCCAGTGTGTGCTCCATTGACAAAAACCAACTAGCACCAAATCAGAGGCTGGGTTTGCAGGAGAGCAAAAGTAAAGGTAAAGCGAAGAGAGAGTGGACCCATGAGGGCAAAACGGGGGGTTCTCTTTCCTTCTCCACACCCTCTGAGTGTAATTCTACAGGTGGCCCCTTCACCTATGCACATCTCGTCAGATCAAGAACAACAAAGGAAGGAGACCTGTGGAAGGTGGAGGAGCCATGTGTGAGCCACTTTGCTGTGACTGACGTTGAGAACTCAAAACTTTCATCTTCTCAAGTAAAATGTATGTGTGTATACCCAGACCGGATGAACTCGTGCAGTCTTGTGCATCCTCCTTCTCTCTTCTCCACCTGAAACTTGGGCCATATTTTCAGAGGTTAGCTGATCATATTACTCATCTGTTTAAAAGTCACCAAGACCTTGACTCATCTCCCAGCCTGGCCTGTGCAATCCCGTGTGACCTGGTCTTTGCTGTCCTCCCTTATTCTTTCAGAATTGCTTTATTTTGAGAGTCTAACATGTGATGGACTTTCCATCTGGGATAGTCTTGTGTTTTGGCTTTATTTGGTCAGCTGTGACACATCCCTTAGAGTTGACCTCCATTTTAATTTTCTTAAGCAGTCTCTTGTTACTTTGATTAGGTCCGTTTCTTTCTTGTGAACTGTAATGGGGGCATATATCTCACATTCATGGCCTTTATCAAGGCTGCTTTCTGAAACTTTTAATTGATATATAATAATTAGACAATTATGGGATGCAATGTGACTTTTTAGTCATGTGTGTATTGCATATTAGTCAAATGGGTAATTAGCATGCCTGTGCCCTAAAGGTTTATGGTTTCTATAGTATTTATAGTAAATGCATTAAAAGTGTTCTCTCCTAACTATTTTCAGATGTGGTACAGATTCTTGTTAACTATCCCCACCCTACATGCCATAGATACCAGATGTAACTGTCACGTGATGTCTGTGTGCCAGCCTCTCTCCTGTCTTTTAGCTGCTGCTCTCTTCAGTATTTGGCCATCATCACATCATCATTGTACACTTAACTTTCCTAAGAACAAAATTTTTAGATAACATGGATGAATGAGGTTACGCAGTACTTATCTTTCCACCATTGACTTATTCTGTGATGTCCTCTAGAATATTCCTGTCGTGGACACAAATGATGGAATAGCATTTTTTATGTCTGTGTAGCATTATAGATATATGTACTCCACATTTTCCTTACCTCTTTTTCCACTGATGTGTAATTAGGCTGATTCTATGTAGTGTTTAACGCTGGGGTGCAGGTACCTGATAGAGTACACTTTTATTTGTTTGTGATTATTGAACTAATATCTCTCTTCTCATATTGATGTATATCCTGGAGCAAGATTAGTGACTATATTTTTTAAAAAGACAAAATAATAAATATTTTAGACTCTTGTAGCAACTCATCCTGGCCATAAATTAATCAGCCATAACAAAACCTGAAAGAATGAGTTTGGATGTGTTTTAATAAAAATTATTCATTAAAAATATCTGGGGGTTACATTAGGGCCCTTCCTTGATATTTGATACCTGAAAATCTAGAATATCAGACACTTAAAACATTTTACTTTCCATCATATCCCCAATTCCTAGAACACTGTTTTATTTATAGTGGACATAAAAAAATCATTGCTGAATGAATGAATAGATTATATTTATTGCCATACAAACAAATTTCTGTCATTCTGTCTTTCTAAAATTTATTCAAGCCATCTCACCTTGTACCTATCTCCAGTCCAAACACTATATTTCACTTCCCACTTTGCTTCTTGCTCACCAGTCCCCTAAGCCATCTGTGATTATCTGTACTGTCAGGGTTCTAAATTCTAGCACAAGTCATTCCCTGCCAGGCACTGTGATGCATGCCCATAGTCCCAGCACTTGAAGAGCTAAAAGAAGAGTTCAAGGCTAACCTGAACTACATACAGAGACTCTTCCAAAAATATAAAAACCAACAACCATCACCAGCAAATACACAGAAACAAACAAACAAACAAAACCTTGTTTTATATCCCAGTAACCCAAGAGAGTCCACTTGTAATACAGCTTTTGTTTTATAGTTTAACAAGGCACTGTCGTCCAATATCCTCTAAGTTCTGTTTGTTCCTGTGAAATGAAGGGGGAAACAGTTAGAACCAAAAATAGCAATGAGTTAACAAAGTCCCCTTCTGTGTATGAGCCAGCAAATGCTGCTGGGACTGCAGCCTGCATCAGGGTTGAGGTGAGTGGGCCCACTTGCACAGGTAAAAGTGGTAAATATTAACCTTTCAGTAGGCATGACAATTTTGCTGGTCATGTCACCAAGTGCCTTACTCAAGCAGTGTCTTTGTGCTGTTGTCTGATAGACTCACCCGATGGACTCATATTGTGTCAAATATCCAGGGAACTTGTGACTCCATTTCTCTGTGCCTTTTTTAACCTTTCCCATAGTCCCATAGCATCTTGGATAGCTGTTATAGTTTCATTTTGCTGCTGTGTCAAACTATTCCAGCAGTAGCAATTTCAAGAAGACAGGGCTTATTTGTCGTATTTAATTCAATCCCTATCACTGAGGGAAGTCAGGGCAAACACTTGAAGCAGGAACCTGGAGGCAGGAACCATGGAGTAGTGTGCTTAAGGACTCACTCTTTGGCTTGCTCACTATATTTCTTATACTTGCCTAGGAAGGGCACCACCCACAGTGATCTCAGTCCTCCCACTCAGACATCAATCAGACAATCTTTCACAGATATGGCTAGGAAAGTTAAGTGTTACAGGTCAAGATCTGTTTATGATAGCTAGTCACCGATAGATAAATGATCTGCTTCTTCAATATTCTGCTCAGTGTGTGGCCTTGTAAAAGAGACAAGCAATAGCAATGATCAGTCCTTGTAGGAGGCCATTATCGTCATCACTGCCATCATCATTTGTAGTAGACTATCATGTAGGAAACAGAGTAACTCCTTAGTGGACTCTTCGGGTCACCAACCTGAATAATACTTTTACTAGTTTTTTTTTGCTTTTGCTTTAGGCTCTATGGAATGGTATATCCACTGATGCAGTCTTTAAAATTCAGAGGTTTTGTTCATCATGGATAATTTTGTGTTAATTTTGAGTTTGAGTAATGCTTTAAAATATTTCAAGTATTAATTACTGAACCTTTTGGTCCTTTCTTAAGTTTTGTACCAGGACAACCGCCTTGTTTCTTCACCATGGACACAGTCTTCTTCTCACAATTCAGCTCTACAAAGCCTTTACTCAGGTCACTAAATGAAATACACAATTTCTTTCTTCTTTAAAAGCAGTTTATTTTTTCACTTTTACTTACTTTGAGGGGGGAAGCACATGCCACAATGTACGTTGAAAAAATTAGTTCTTTATCTCCACCATGTGGGTCTTGGGAGTCAAACTCAGGTTTTCAGGCTTAGGGGCAAGCATCCTTACCTTTGACACCATCTTGCTGACCCATCAAAGATTTCTGTGAATACCCATATGCCATTTCCTTTATTATTCTCATATTGCTCACTCTTAGAATCATCTGTGTACATATCTAATTACCAATGCTACCTCCTTCAGTTGTGAAACCCTGCTTTGGTTCACCTTTGCATAATCAAAAGTAACATCTATTAAAGCCTGTTGTACATGCATTTTTATTAAAGGAATGAAAACTATTGTGTCATGTGACAGGAAACTGAAATACATGACAGAAGGATTTATATCAAAATGATTACAGTATTTTTTTTTTTTATATTCTTTAAATGAGAATGCTCAGACAACTTTTTGGCTACATTGGGAATTTACTTGACTGGAACCTTTGATACACATATGAAAAGCAGAATAAAGAATTATGCATTTCACTGCACTTCTGTCCCCTTGGCGTGCCATGACTGAGATTGGACCCATAGACTCATGTGTTTGAATATTTGGTCCCCAGTTGATAGAACTGGGGAGGATTAAGAGGTGTGGCTTTGTTGGAAGATGTGTGTCATTGACTTTGAGGTTTCAGAAGACCCATACCATTCCCAGTGTGTTTTCTCTGCCTTCTGCTTGTGAATCAAGATGTGAGCTCTCAGTTGTTCCTGTTGCTGCATCTTGTTCTTCCACCACGCACTCTAACCTCTCAAACCATATGACCACTTAGAGGTCTTCGTTTATAAACTGCCTTGGTTGTGGTGTTTTGCCACAGCAATAGACAAGAAGAAAATAAAAATAGAAGAGAGGAAGGTAGTAAAAGTATATAGATGGGAAAAAGTACAGTGAAAATCAAGGACTTAATGTTTAGCTATGCTAATCCACAAAAACAATTCTATATGCAGAGACTCGGGATTGACTGTACAATTTATTTTTAAGCAATTTGATAGAACATTACCACAGGACATGACAGTAATTTATTTCTAAACTGTTAGATTGTGTTAGTATTTTCAGATTAAACTTTGTTTTATTCTTGATATAACTGATTGCTGCCTTCATTAGGATTTATTTTAAAGTTGATTCTGTGCTGGAAAACTGCAAAGGAAAGAGAAACTGCATATTTCTCTATTATGGTGGCTGTGTCTAGAGCAGAGCCTTTTATTTTGCTATCTTACGAGTCTATTTCTTTATTGCTCTATTCATTGTAGAAAGGACTCCAGGTTACATCTTAGTCTTTTGCTGAAGATTATTTTGACACAAAAATTGAAAATATCCAACAATCAGTAGTAGTGATGTAAGAGGTGAAACACAGGAGTTTCAAGGTAGTCTTGAATGCCTTTTGAGAATGCTTTGTGTCTGCTATAAAGTCAGGTCTTGGACATATCTCCATTGTGCGTTTACATGTATCAGTTAGCTATTGCTGTGTAATAAAACCTCCTCAATTTTAGTATCTGAAAATAACAATAATTTATATCTTATGTTCACCTTTAAATCTAGAGAAATAAATGATTTGATAGGAAAAAGAATTATAAAATTGACAGAAATGTTCACTGGTCAGGATCAGGCTTTGCTGGTCTTGGAGAGGCTCATTCATGGATATAAGGGCAGCTGATTGGCCATCTGAGGACTGTGTGTGTGCGCTTGGCCAAGATGGGAGTTTGACTTTGATCTACACACCATGCCCTTCTCTAGCAGGCAATAAAGCTGGGTTTGTTACCATAACAATGGTATAGTTCAAAGGCAAAGAGAATGGGCAGACATGGCATATAACTTCATTGTGCCCTTTGAGTATGAGAAAAGGACTTAATAGAATAGCCCCCCCCCCCCACTCTCTCTCTCTTGAGACAAGCTCCAGCTGGCCTAGAATGTGATCTGCCTGACCCTTCCTCTACTTGTGTTGGGATTAACACTACACTTGGCCAAAGGCTAGTTACTCCTTTGATCATTAGCAGCATCACTTTACATTAGGTAGCAGAAGTGTTCGAATAGTGAAAGGACGGTCATGTCATCAGAGACTCTGTCTTTGCCAACTGGAGAGGCTCTCTAGTTGTAAAAAAAGTGAGCTGCTTTGTGGGAAATTACCAGGTATCAAGGGACTGGAAGGTCTCCAAGGAGCTGACAGTGACCTCTGGTTGACAGCCAGAAAGCAAAGACCTCTATCCTAGAACCACAGAAGTGGAATTTTGCCAACAATCTCTTGACCTTGAGCTCTATAGAGGAATGTTGGCTAGCTCATTTTCACACTGTAGTTTTGTGACAGCAGAACAGAAGCATACAGCACAAACTGCATACAGAATCCTGACCATGGAAATAGTAAAAATAGGAGTATGCTGCTGAAAGCTCCTAAACATATAGTGATTTGGTCTGCAGCAATAGAAAACTAATATATAAGTGCAAGGGGCAGGGTATTTTCAAAAAGACTTTAAAATCAAGTTATAAACAGAAAACAAGAAAGTTATATAAACAATACAGATAGAGGTTTTAATTAACACAAATTTAATTCTTAGACTTCTGGTGGCTAATGCCAAGTGGAAAACATAAACTTCTATTGTTATTTGTGCATTTGTTTTGCACATGTAGCACAGACTTCTTTGTATGTATATATGTATGTATGTATGCATGTAGGCCTGATCCTTGCCCCCTTCTCCTTTCTTCCCAGCCCCACCCTCATGCCTGCCTACCCATTTTCCTTCCTCTCCTTCTTCTCAGAGAAGAGGATGTCCCCAAGGGGTCACTAGGACTACGGCTATTGCTGCTGCCAACAACAAAACTACTACAACAACTAAAAGAGGGCAAGATCCGGAAAGGAGATGGGGTGGGCATCACTAGGGAAGTACTAGTGGGCGGACAGAATCAGTATACATTGTAGAACGTTAAGGAACTTCGAGAGAATAAAAAATATTCTTTTATTAAAAAAAAGACTATTGAAGGGACATCACCTTCTAAGACCGCCAGGACACTGGTTAGAGGAAGACAGATCAATTGAGGAAGAAGAGCATGTCAGCATAAAAGAGATCCCTAAGATCTGCAGAGGGCCGCAGGAGATGCCCCTAGGGCCTGAGGTCCAAGATCTGAACTGTTGATAGCGCGGGTGTGTGGAGTCCATAAGGCTGTTGAGGGCAGCTTCCTCGCCATTAAGACATTCCCTCCAGGAGTGGGGAGGCAGTTGGTGAGACTCTTGAGGCTCAGAAGGTAACGAAAATGTCATTTGCTAGGAACATGGAAACTTGGAAGGTTCTCAGAGGCACCAGTTTTGTAGGAGTGAGTTGCTGGGGGGGTGGAGGGAAGGGGGGAAGCCAATGAGCTGTGCAGAGGAGAGTAAGCTGGGAGAAGAGGTTTCTTGGACTGTCTGCTGCCTGAAAGTGGTCCAGAGTTGCCATTTTCATTGAGTCTTCAGCCATATTGGATGGACTTTGCCATGACGTAGACTTGTTTCAGTCATTCCAGCTCCTGGAAATAACCCCTCAGCCACACGCCTCAGCAATCAAGAAAAACTCATTGGGTTTCCTTTGGGGAGTGAATAGATCTCTCTCTCTCTCTCTCTCTCTCTCTCTCTCTCTCTCTCTCTCTCT
>OU015751.1:27099958-27123908 GCA_907169655.1 Acomys percivali | reverse complement strand
CTGTAGGGTGTGTGTGCTACAATGATACATGCAGATATGCATACCCCTAGAAGTCAGAGGTGGACATTGTTTCCTGCTTTCTCATTCTTTGCCTTATTTTCTTGAGATGAGGTCTCTCTGAAGCTGAAGCTTGCTTCCAGCTTGACTAGCTGATGAGGAGGACCCACCTGTCTGCTCCCCAGTGCTGGAGTTTAAGCCACAACAGGTGATGCTCAGCTTTGGCTGTGGATGCTTAGGAATCAACCTTAGCTTCTCATGCTTGCATCACATCTGTGGAGGTATCAGCACCCATGGGCCCATCTCTTAAAGGTTCTACCACCTCCCATAGTGCTAAGCCACCAAGCCTTTAACACAGGGGCCTTTGGGAACTACTGTCAGGATCTACACTGTAGCATTTCTCTTGAGTTATCTACAGTATTATAAGTTATTTCCTGCTTTTTAAATGTAGGAATGCTCTATTTTTGAAAAGTGAATAATAATTTTAGGTTGGCTGTTATCTTTCAAAATATATTTTATTGTTTAATAAACTTATACAGTTGATTTTGACTTTAAGCATATTGACGTTAACATGAGCTGTGTTTCAGTATAAAATTGGCTACCTGTTTTCTTGGACTGTTTTCCTTGATGGAAAATTTGCCAGAATTTGGCTAATTTAATTAAAAACATTAATCCATTAGAACATAGGGAAATAAATAGATTGTCTATTTGTCCCTGGCTAACTTTCAGTCTGAATAATTAACTGCTAATTATAGGCTTGTGTACACAGTCTAAGGATTTTTCATTTTCAAAAGTACATTTTCAGAAACTTGCTTCCAAGCCTGAGCACCTGGGTTCCATCCGTAAGACCCTCAGAATAGAGAGAGATCTATCACCTCCACAAACATTCTGGGGCACACACATGCTCACTCACTTTCTCAAAATTAAAATAGATTTTAGTTAAAATAGATTTTTTCATATAATATATTCCAATTACAGTTTCTCCTCCCATATCTCCTCCCAGTTTTTCTACACCTCTCCTACCATTAGAATCAACACACTTTCTGTCTCACCTTAGGGGGAAAAAAAACAGGTATCAAGGATTAATAATGATAATGATAGACCAAACCAAATAGGTCACAATAGGACAAAACAAACAGGAAAAAGAGCCGAAGAAAAGTATAAGAAACACATAGACACAGAGACATGTAACCCCACAGCATAGGAGTCCCATAAAAACACAGAACTGGAAGCCATAATATACATGCAAAGGAACTTTAAGTTTAAAAAAAAATGTACAGACACAACATTAGGGAACAAAGGACCTCCAAAGATGCTCAGAGTTCCTTTTGTGTTGGCCATTTACTGCTGGGCATGGAGCCTGCATTTAGGAGTGACTTGTTTCACCAGTGAGACTCCCTTGGAGAGAACTAATTTTATTTTGCCAGTGGTTATAAATTGGAGCTAGCTTCTGGGTTAGGTATAGGGGCAGGATGTCCACTTCTCTCAGCTCTAGGACCCTGTATTGGCTGGTTTTGTGTCAACTTGACACAAACTAGAGTCATCAGAGGAGAAGGAGCCTCAGCTGAGGAAATTCCTCCCTGAGATCCAGATGTAAGGCATTTTCTCAATTAATGACCAATGAGGGAGGGCCCAGTCCATTGTGGGTTATGTCATCCCTGGGCTGGCAGCCCTAGGTGTGGTTTTAAATGAAAATTCCAGATGGTTCTATTTTATCAATAAAGATTCAGGAGCCAGATGCTGTGGTGAGAAACCTCCTATTTCAGAGAGGCAGAGAAAGGACCCAGCTGACCTTCCTACTCAGCTCACCCTGATTCCTGATGGAAAAGGCCCAAAAGGCTCAGTAGCTCAGCTGACTGCCCAGGAAGAAAAGGAAAAAAAAAATCCAAGGCCAAAAGCTTGCTATCTCAAAGCCAAAGGCCAAGGCCAAGGAGCTGAGGAGCTCAAGAGCTGGAGAGCTAAAAGCCAAAGAGCTTTTAGAGACCTAAAAGCTGAGGAGCTAAAGAGCCAGAAGCCCAAGAGCCCCTTCTACGTCTACACACCTTCTTAAATACCCCTCAGATCACAGCCCCTCCTACTCTTTACTCCCTGTCAGCTGGTTTCTCACTCCTCATCCTGACCTAAGGTTACCTTTATTACATTCTGTGTACCGATATCTCTCGGATTAAAGGTGTGTGCTAGGGCTCAACCACACCAAACAAAAGACAGGTTTTTACAGTTCACAATCTCAGGGATCACAATGGGATCAAATATCTTGCAGCACCCAGGTTCTATAAGAAAATAGGTTGGCCTCAAATCTATCCCAATCTCGTGGTAAGTGAAGACTTTCATGGGATGTGCCTTTTGGGATAGTGCCCAATTATAAATGAGTATATACCATGTGAGTATTTCTGCTTCTGGGTTAACTCACTCATTATGATCATTTCTGGTCCCATTCATTTGTCCACAAATTTCGGGATTTCCTTGCTTTTAATAGCTGAGTAGTATTCCATAGGGTAAATGTACCACAGTTTCTTTTTCCATTCTTCAACTGAAGGACATTTAGGCTGTTTCCAGGTTCTGGCTATTATGAATAAAGCTGCTATGAACATGGTTGAGCATATGTCCTTGTTATGTGGTGGAACATTTTCTGGGTATATTCCAAGGTGTGAGGACATCCTACTGAGACTCTAGGTAAGAGAAATATAGGAGATGGGGAAATAGAAGGACCCAGAGGGTCCTAGAAACCTACAAGAAGAACATCGTGATGGGTGGATCCGGGCCCTGGGGAGTCTGCTCAAACTATTGCACTAAGCAAGGACAATGCAATAGTCAACATCGAACCCCTACTCTGATCTACCCAATGGACAGGACATTCTCCACAGTTATGTGGTGAGCCGGGACTGACTTTGACATGAACTCTGGTGCTCCATATTTGACCACCTCCCCTTGGTGGGGAGGCCTGAGGCCATTCAAAGAAAGAATAAGCAGGATACTAAGATGAGACTTGATAGCCTATGACCATATAGTGGGGGAGGAGGTCCCCCTCTGTCATAGACCTAGGGGAGGGGAATAAGGTGAAAGTGGGAGGGAGGGAGGAATGGGAGGATACAAATGATGGGAAAACAATTTAGTTGTAATCTGAATAAATTAATAAAATTAAAATTAAATATTAAAAAAAAAAAAAGAAAAGAAAACAGGCCAAGCATGCCATGTTATCAAGCGGCATCCTTCCATGGCCTCTGCCTCAGCTCCTGCCTCCAGGGTCCTGCCCTGTTTCAGTTCCTGTCCTGACTTCTTTTGGTGATGAACAGCAATTCAGACATGTAAGCTGAATAAACCATTTCCTCCCCTCCTTGTTTTTTGGTCAAAGTAGCAATAGAGACTCTAACCAAGGCAGAACCAATCTGGTGTTGACCTGCGTAGAGCCTATGCCTACAGCCACAGCCTCTGTAAGTTCTTAAATGCATCCATCCTGCTGTGTTTAGAACAGCTTGGCATCTTTGGTGTCTCCCATTCCCTCTGGCTCTTGCATTCTTTCTATCTCCTCTTCTGCAGAGTTTTCTGAGCCCTGGAGGGAGGGATTTGATGGAGACATCTCATTTAGGGATGAATGTCCCGGGGTTTCTCACTCTCTGCATGTTGTCTGGCCATGGGTCTCTGTATTTGTTCCTATCTGCTATAGGAGGAAGCTTCTCTGACAATGGCTAAGCAACACAATGTTCTACTAGTATAGCAGCATGTCCTTAGGAGTTACTTTATTACTACATCTATTTAGCAGATGTCTTAGGGTTTCCTTGCTGTGATGAGACACGGTAACCACAGCAACTCTAACAAAGGAAAACATCTAATTGGGGGTGGCTTACAGTTCAGAGGTTTAGCCCATTATCATAGTGGTGGGGAGCATGGTGGCACGCAGGCAGACATGGTGCTGGAGAAGGAGCTGGGAGTTCTACATCTTGATCCACAGGCAGCAGTGGGAGACTGAGACACACTGGCCAGACTTGAGCTTCTGTGACCTCAAAGCCTGTCTCCAATGACACACTTTCTTCAACAAGGTCAACCTACTCTAACTAGGCCACTCCTCCCAATAGTGCCACTCCCTATGAGTCTATGTGACCATTTTCACTCAAACTACCACCTTCCACTCCCTGGCTCTCATAGGCTTATAGATATATTATAATGCAAAATGCATTTAATCCAACTTCAAAAGCCTCTATAATAACCTCAATATTGTTTAAATGTCCAAAGTCTCTTCTGAGATTCATGCAATCTCTTAATGGTAATCATCTGTAAAATCAAAACGGAAAAGCAAATCACATGCTTCCAACATACAGTGGCATAGGATATGCATTGTCATTCTAAAAGGGAGGAAAGGGAGCACAGTGAGGAAATACTGGACCAAAGTAAGACCCAACCAAGCTGGGCACACTCCAAACTCTGCATCTCCATGTCTGATGTCCATTCTCTTCAGATCTCCATTCATCTTTGTTGACTGAAGCACACGTCTCTCTGTTGGGCTGGTTCCACCCACTGCTAGGAGCTCTCCTTGTCAGGTATCCCATGGCTCTGGTATTGAGAAACTGTAAAATTCCAGCCTTGGTTGCCCAGTGGCCTGAGAACCTAAACTTCTGACCCCAGAGGCTTCTCCCAGTTCTCGGAACTGCTAACCTCAAGAGTTCTACCCTAATTCCCAGAATAGTTACATGCAAATTTGCAGATATCAGATGTCCTCACAAGAGGTTCCCTCAGGCCAGATGTCCTAATGTCCATATGGATTCCAGTGATAAGCCACCCCACCTGCTTTGTGGTTTTTGTCTTTAAAACTAGTCTGTAACAGCTACTTGGGGTCCTTCACCTCCCGAATGCTGAGGGACACTGACACATCAACAATTGGGACTTCTGGTGTGTCAGTAGTAAATTTTACCTATACCTCTCAGCTGGTATGACTTGAGTGGTCTCTCGCGGTGACCCCCCCTTCCCGAATTGGACCCCCGGGGTCCAACGTTTTGGGCCAGGGTCCAACAGTATCTCCAGCATCTCGGGATCTCCAACACAGCCCAGGCTTCACCTTTATAGCCTCAAGCAATAACCTCTCTAGGCCTCCATGCAAGAACACCCCTGACATATGCTTCAGCAATTTTGAGATTATCCATAACCCCTTTCTTGTGTCCTTGGCTCTAAAGTCAGAAACCGTGGCTGAAGCTGTGAAGTGTTGCTGCTTTCTCGAGCTGGAACACGGCCCCCTCATTCAAATACATCTTCACCAGCTTTCAGGTTTTGATGTTTTCCTTCACTGTTTAAACTTGGCCACTCTGAAACTCCCTCTGTAGATCAGGCTGGCCTTGAACTCAGAGGCCTGCTTGCCTCTGTCTCCTGAGTGCCAGCATTAAAGGTGTGTACCACCACCCCTGTACCTAAGCTCTTCTTTAATTTCTTTTCACAAGATGGAAGCTTATCTGGGTGGGGCCTTGCTCCGAGGTTGCCTCTCCCTTTGTTTCATTTAATATCAAGGTTTCCTTTAATCAGCTTATCTCCTTGCACACAGGATTTAGTTCCATTCTACTGCCAGGTGTGTGCCAGACTCCCTTCAGCTCACACCAGATATAAAAGACAGATCAGTCACTTCTCTCTCTCTCCTACTCCCTCTCCCTCCTCCTTCCCTTCCCCCTCCCCCTCCCTCCCCTCCCCCCCCCCCCCCCTCCCCTCTTCCTCCCCTTGTCTCTCCTCCTCCCCCTCCCCCTTTTCCCTCCCCCTCTCCCTCTTCTTCCCCCTATCCCTTTTTTGAGTTAATTTTGTATCCAGCCAAATTGCTGAAGGTGTTTATCAGCTGTAGGAGTTCTCTGGTGGAATTTTGAGGGTCACTTATGTACACTATCATATCATCTGCAAATAGGGATAGTTTGACTTCTTCCTTTCCCATTTGGATACCCTTGATCTCCTTTTGTTGTCTTATTGCTCTGGCTAGAACTTTGAGTACTATATTGAAGAGATATGGAGAGAATGGGCAGCCTTGCCTTGTTCCCGATTTTAGAGGAATTTCCGTGAGTATCTCACCATTTACTTTGATTTTGGCTATTGGCTTGCTGTATATAGCCTTTATTATATTGAGGAAAGTGCCTTGTATCCTCGATCTCTCTAAAACTTTAAACATGAATGGGTGTTGGATTTTATCAAATGCTTTCTCTGCATCTAAAGAAATGATCATGTGGTTTGTTTTTTTTTTTCAGTTTGTTTATATGGTGGATTACATTGATGGATTTCCGTATATTAAACCATCCCTGCATGCCTGGAATGAAGCCTACTTGGTCATGATGAATGATATCCTTTATGTGTTCTTGTATTCGTTTTGCAAGAATTTTATTTAGTATTTTTGCATTGATGTTCATAAGAGAAATTGGTCTGAAATTCTCTTTCTTTGTTGAGTCTTTGTGAGGTTTAGGTATCAATGTGACTATGGCCTCATAGAATGATTTTGGTAATGTTCCATCCATTTCTATCTTTTGGAGTAGCTTGAAGAGTATTGGTATTAGCTCACCCTTGAAGGTCTGGTAGAATTCTGCACTGAAACCATCTGGCCCTGGGCTTTTTTTGGTTGGGAGACTATCAATGATTGCTTCTATTTCTGTAGGGGAAATGGGACTATTTAGCTTGTTTATCTGTTCTTCACTCAACTTTGGCAAGTGAAATTGATCAAGAAAATTGTCCATTTCCCTTAGATTTTCAAATTTTGTGGCATATATGCCTTCAAAGTAGGATCTTTGTATTCTTTGTATTTCTTCAGTGTCTGTTGTTATGTTTCCCTTTTCATTTCTGATTTTGTTGATTTCAATACTGTCTTTCTGCCTTTTAGTTAGTTTGGCTAACGGTCTGTCTATCTTATTGATTTTCTCAAAGAACCAGCTCTTGGTTTTGTTGATTCTTTGGACTGTTTTCTTAGTTTCTAATTTGTTAATTTCAGCCCTGAGTTTGATTATTTCCAGACGTCTACTCCTTTTGGGTGTTTCTGCTTCTTTTTTTTTCCTATGGCTTCCAGTTGTGTCGTTAAGATGCTTATGTGCGATGTTTCCAATTTCTTTTTAAAGGCACTTAGTGCTATGAATTTTCCTCTTAGCACTGCTCTCAGTGTATCCCACAAATTTGGGTACGTTGTGCCTTCATTTTCATTGAATTTCAGAAACTCCTTGATTTCTTTCTCCAACTGCTTTTCTAATCCAGTGTTCCAAAGTCCACATTCCTCCAGACAAAAGCATGGTCAGGCCGATCACAGTGATACCCTAGTCCCTGGTAACAACTCTTATAAGAGAAAACATTTAATTAGAGGTGGCCTCAAGTTTCAGAGGATTACTCTATTATCCTCGTGGTGGGAAGACATGGTGCTAGAGAAGGCGCTGAGAGTTCTATATTTGAATCTGTAGGCAACAGGAAGAAAGTGTGACACGCTTGCTAGGTTGAGTATCTGAGACCTCAAATCTTACCTCCACAGTGACACATTTCCTCCAACAATGCCATGCCTACTCCAATAAGACCACACACGCCCCAATAGTGCCACTCCCTATGAGCCTATGGAGCTATTTTCATCCAGATTGCCAGATGTGAGGAGTAATATTTGGTTTTCCTCTAGGTGCCTGGCCTATCTAGTTTCAGGTTTTTTGGCCAACCAAGAAGCGTCAGGAATGGGTTCCAGCTTACAAAGTTGGCTTTAAATCCAATGAAGAGTTGCTTGGTTACGCCCACAAACTGTGTGCCACTATTGCCCCAGCGTATCTTGCAGGCAAGTTGCAACTGTAGATCGATCCTTTGAAGTTGATTGGTGTTTACCTTGCTACTTTGGTAGTGTGCAGAGTACCTTCCAGTACCATGAACACTTGTTCATAGTGGTAAAGACTCCAGGTAGTCATCAGTTTAATTTGATCTTCAATGAGTTGTATAGGTATTGTCTTCAGCAACAGCACCTTACTGTCAGTTTGTAGAGAAAAAACAATAGCCTGGGTTATTTGGGGTTCCTATGAGGACCCTGTGGCCAACAACTCCGTTAGATGTAACCTATTCACAGTATTGGAAGCTTCATTTGGTGACAAAAGATGTGCAGTTGGGGTTCTGTCTCCCTGTTACTTGATTTCATTTAGGTTTCCATATATATATGCATATATTCACACACGTATATGTATGTATATATGCATACACAGGCATACACACATATATGTATTATGTACATATATAAGTTTAGGTTTCCATATAATCCATCAAATGGGCCTTAGATTTAGCTGCCACTCCCAGCATTCCTTCTAGTGCCTGCTGCAATGTTGGTTTGGTAGATAGATACTGATTGAATTTGTTTTTTACCATGGGATGTCTTTCTTTCTCCATCTATTGTGATTGAAAGGTTTGCTGAATGTAGTAATTCTAGGCTGGCATCTGTGGCCTCTAAAAAATTTTGAACATCTGTCTACATCTTTTCAGATTTAGAGTTTCTATTGAATAGTTGGGTGTTATCCTAATAGGTCTAGCTTTGCCTGTTATTTGGTCTTTTTCTCTTGCTGATTTTATCATTCTTTTGTGTTTTGTTTATTATGTGCTGTGGAGAAATCATTTTCTGGTCCAGCCTATTTGGTGTTCTGTATGCTTCTTGTACTTTGATAGGCACCTCATTTCTTTAGGTTAGGGATTTTTTTAAAGAGTATTTTTTGTACCTTTGATTTGGGTTTCTTCTCTTTCATTTATTCCTATTATTGATAGATTGGGTCTTTTCATAATGTCCCATATTTTTTTGATGTTTCTTGATGTGCCTGGATGTTTTTAGATGAACGATTTCTTTAACTGAGGTATCCATTTCTTCTAATTTTTTCTTCAGTGTCTGAGATTCATCTCTTGTCTCTGAGATTCCTGTTTCAGTTTAATACGTTTTTATTTCTAGTTTTTCTCAGTTTGGGTTTTCTGTATTGATTCTATTTCCACTTGCAAGTCTTGAATTGAAGGGTTCTATAGGCCCTAGCATGGCAAACAGGGCTCCGGCTGGCCTTGCCCTTCTTCTATTCCCTCTGTCTTCCTAAACTGTTACATTACATTTCTAAGGCTAGCCACCTTTTTTTTTTTTTGGAGGGGAACACTTCTTCCTCTTGATGCTGACTACCAAGGTCCAGCTATCAAAGTATTTTGACTTACCCTAATTAACATGTCCAATTAAAATTAAACACCTCATCCTAACACAGGGTTTCTTTTATAAACTGCCATTTACCCATAGGCCACATCTGTCTCTATACAGAGGCAGTCCTTTGTCCCTCGGAGCAAATATCCCTTCCCCCTCTTCCTTGTTCCTGTCTGCTTCTCCTTTGTCTTCTGTCTCATGTCTCTGTTTCTTATTCCCTGCCCCTTGTGCTGAGAACTTGGTCTTGGGGTTGTTGAGATTCATACCCAGGACAAGAGGCTGAGGTGCCTATTCAGCTAAAGCGGGCTTGGCTTGCAGGTTCTCCCAGCATCCCTAAATCCCAACCTGTTACAGGGCATGGCTGGCATACCCAGCCCTCTACTGTGAACTTTCCAGCCCAAGGGTGAGGCTTCCTCTTCCCTCAGAGGCTCTTCACTATATATTATCCAGACATTTTTATTCCCGTTTTTCTCTCTCCCTCTCCCTCCCCACCTCTTCTGTCTCCTTATTTACATGGCGACCTCCCGGGCCTGTTCTTCTGGCCCTGTGAACCTGCCTGAAAGCTGCTCCCAATAAACCTACCTTTAAACTTGAATTTGCCTTGAATTTACTCATTTTGTCAGTGGGGAGAATATCCATCAGGGGTGGCTTGTGTGACTTTGACTTCGAGGTCCTTTCAGGACTGTTTTTATTTCATTCCACTGTTTGTGCTTTCATAGATTACATTAATTGATTTATTTATATCACCTTAAAATTGAGAACATATTCATAAAAGCTATTTTGAAGGCCTTGTCCTGTGCTTCAGCTATATTGCATTTTGCAGGGCCTACTGCAGTAGGGTTGCTGGACTCTAGTGAGAGGACATCGTCCTGCCTGTTAGACGTTTTGTTTTTATCCTTGTGTCTAGGTATCTGGGTTTGGGATGACTGTAATTATAGGTGGTGCTATCAGGTCTGGTCTTTGCTGGGCTGGTGTTCTGTTCACTGGTTTCTGTTGCTCTCTCTGGTTCTTAGGAGAGCCTGGTGGCTGTGGGCTGCCTGGTTAGGGAATGCTTTCTGAGAACTGCCAGGTGTGGTGGTCACTGGGGTTTCTGGGAAGAGTGTCTTTCTCTCTCCCTGGCTCACATGGCTGGCTGATTCCCAGGGAATTCCTGTGGGTGTTGGAGGCTACTTTTCCAACCAGTGTGGATAGACAGTTCCCAGGGAATGGCTTAGGGAGTTTAAGGCTGAGACAAAGGGACCAGGTGTTGTGTAACAGTTTCCTCCGAGTAGAGAAGCTGCAAGGAAGCTCCTTAAGCAGAAAGGTAACTCAAAAGAGCTTCCTGAACCTGACCAGACTCACTAGGCCCCTCCCGACCAGAGTAAGCAATAAAAGCCGAGAGTCCTTCGCAGAAGAGCAGAGTTAAGCTACGAATGCTCTGAGACCAGACCCGCTGTCTGGAAGAAGCAGAAAAACAGCAGAGCTGCCTGGAAGAGGTTTAGACCAACGGAGTCACCTAGAAAGGACACTCTCCAGCCTGCTGAGCTGCCTATAAGCTGTGTGCAGTGTGCACCCGGTTTCCAGCTGTGTCAACTGGCACCCATGCTAGGGTTGGTTGGCTTTGGTGATGCAGCTGTCTTTGAAGTTTTTGTTTTTGTTTTTGTTTTGTTTTATTCTGCCCTTGTAAGTAATCCTTCACCCACGTTCTTGTAAGTAACCCCAATAAAACCCACTGGTTCACCAAGCGGGACTTTGATGGTATCTGTACTTTGGTCTGCTGTGGGTTCCCTATCTGAGGTGTGTTAGGCAAGTGTGTTGCATCTCCTTGGGAAAAGTTGTGTCACACAACACAGTTGGTGACTGAAGAGGGATACAATAGGAACAGAGATGTGTTGGGGAGTGCAAGGTTTTGTTTTGTTTTTTTCTTTTCTTTTTTTTTTTTTTCCTGGTACTAGTGTATCTTAGCAATTGGGAGTCAAGGAATACCACAAAGTCACACCATGCAATGAACCGCACACAGATTTATTGGGGAGCAACACAGGCTGGCAGCTGCCCCTGACCAGAGGGGAGGGCATTACAGAGTTCTTGGAGCATGTGTAGTGAGCTAGTGGAAAAGTACAGTGTGGCTGATTCTTTTTTTGACTGGTAACATTAAGTCACAGGGGTGAGAGTGGAGGCAGGCATTTCCACATCTCAGGAGCTCTGGGCCAAGGCAGCAACAGGTGTTTTCCCTTGGCCCTGGTCCCTACAGGGAGGAGTGAGGTCATGGTCCTGGCTGGGGGTAGCAAGGCATGCAGCTGAGGCTGAGCAGCCTGGGTGGAGGGCATCTGTGGAGGAAATTCAGATAGAGTTCTTCTTTCATGAATGGTGCATGTTAGTGTGCCTTTGTTCTATGACAGCCTTTGTGTGGTTCTTACTATGGATAGTGAGACATGTGACTAAGGCTGAGCCATCAGGATCAGGAGTGTCTGTGAGTCATGGTCTGATGTCATGCTTGTTTGATGACTGGGGTCCACCATGTGAATACAGAGATACCATAAAAAACAGTTAAAAGTTAGGGAGAGTTTCGCAGTAATTGAGATTAGCACACAAGAGTCAAGACTGTTGGCACGCAGTGGAGGAAGTTGCCTGGCCTCTGTTGTGTGTAGTTAGAAATGCATCTGAGGCCAAGATGGCAGCCAAACAGGAGCTTGTCTGTGTAAAGGAGCAATTGCAACAAGAAAGGGAGATGTGGCAGCATTCTTTGTGTTCGCCTTTGATTTGGCAACTAAAATAGGTAAAAAAGGATGAAAGAGAGATGGTAAAAGCAATAAAAGATACCCCTCACGTCCATCCTTTAGTAGAAAAAGAGGGAAATTCTCTAATCTAGAGTGCAGATGGTCCTATGCAAACAGCTAGTGGGATCAGAAAACACTCAGCACCCGAGCTGCTGGAATTAGGGAAGACTTTTCACTAGGCAGTGACAGGGGCTGTCTCAGCCTGGCCTGTGAGGCTGTGGGACACGGAGTGGGTAGGATCAATCTGAAGCTGTGGAGGCAGGAAAACTGAGCGATGCAACTTCCCATCCTCCATTAGCCAGACAAAGGCTGCATGAGGCAGTGTGAGGGATTCAGTCATGATGGACTCTTATCAGAGCCTTTAGGAGCACTTGGTTATCTCCATCTTAGGTCCCCACAAATAGCAGGGGCTGGAGGACCACAGAGGAGAGGCAGAGCTAGGAATAAGAGGGGCTGTGTGGGAACCCCAGTCCACTGGGTCAGACGGGAGATAAAGACAAGGTTGAGCCAATAGAGACCTTGAAGCTGGTGTGGAGCATTTCTGGCTTTCCTGAGGACAAAAGCCTGTGGCTGGGGAGAACATAGGTCCCAATATGGAAACACTTGTATGGTTTTACTAAATGGATGTGATGGGCCTGTTAAACTACCTTTTAAACCTGTGTTCTTGCGCCCATAGGTCAACCTCAGCTCATAACCACTGCTGATGCTCTTAAGAACAATTGACTATGGCATAGACATAGATGGATATCTATTGTCACTGTCCTAGTTAGGGTTAACTACTGCAGTGATGAAGGGAAACATTTCTTTGGGGCTGGCTTACTGTTGAGAGATTTAGCCGATTTATCATCATGGCAGGAAGCAGGATGGCACATAGGTAGACGTGGTGCTGGATAGGTAGCTGAGAGTTCTCCATCCAGATTGACAGGCAGCAGGAAGAGAGAAAGAGCTACTGGTCCTGGCTTGGGCTTTTGAAACCTCAAAGCCCATCCCCAGTGACATATATCCTCCATATGAGTCAATGAGGGTCATTTTCATTCAAGCCACCATAGTCACCCCTTCGAAGGCTCAGGGATCACTGTGGAAGAGAGAGTAGAAAGAATGTAAGAGGTGGAAGAAGGGTTGGAGTATTCTGTAACAGTTAAGGGCTTTGCTGATGCTGCTGTCTTTGGGTCATTTCGGCTTCTGTAAGTAACTCCTCACCCATATGCCTATATGTAACCCCCAAAAAACTCATTGGTTCACAGAGATGGACAGTTGTGGTATCTGCACTTTGGTATACCTGTGGTGAGTAGATGTGTAGCTGTGTTTCCCCAGGAAAAGTTTTGTCTTTTTTTTTTAAATTTTTATTATTTATTAATTTATTCTTGTTACATCTCTATGGTTATCCCATCCCTTGTATCCTCCCATTCTCCCTTCCCTCCCATTTTCCCCTTATTCCCCTCCCCTATGACTGTTCCTCAGAGGGATTACCTCCCCTTGTATATGCTCATAGGGTATCAAGTCTCTTCTCGGTGACCTGCTGTCCTTCCTCTGAGTGTCACTAGGTCTCCCCCTGAATAGCAATGTAGAAGGATCCAGTGGGTCCTAGAAACCTACAAGTAGAACATTATGATAGGCAGATTTGGGCCAAGGGGTCCCACTCAAACTAAGGCACTAGCCAAGGACAATACAGGCGGTAAAATTTAAACCCCTACCCAGATCTAGCCCATGGAAAAGTTTTGTCTTACAACACAGGGTGATATGGAAGGCTATCGAAGATCTGTGTGATCCATGAGATAGGGACAGAGAACTTAACCACCTCTGAAATGACAGAAGCAAATGACATAGGTGCAGTTTTGAGTAACAATAGAGAACAGTAGAGGTTTTTGTGAGCTCTTTAGGTATGTAAGACAATGCCATATTCATGAAAGTTTTTGTTGCTTGTGTAGATGTGAACACATCTTCATGTTAAAGGTACTACTGAAACTATTTTATCTTAAAATCAGAATGTTAATAAAGCAGCTGTAGATAGACAGGAGATCTCAGACTTATGTCTATATCATGCAAATTATAGATGCTGTGCCGGGGTGAGAGGATTAATGCCCACTGGCTAGTGATAACAGTTTCCACTCTGCTGCAATTTGCTTGCTCAAAGGAGAAAAAAAAGATGACTAAGAGGTCACTCAGAAATAATGTGAGATGCATGATTTGACATTACTTCCAAAACAGAAATAGAGAACATGAAAATAAAGAATTACCCTGAATGAAATCATCTACAGATAAAAGTATCAGCATTGTTCTATGCAGATTTGGTTTAAATTTTTTTTCTTTTAAAAACTGTTAGGGGAGTGGCAAAGATTAACAAAAGAAGCTACAAAAAATGTTGGAGTGGTTGTGGGAAAAAGGAAACTTGCATTCAAATTGGTAGGATTGTAAAGTGGTGTAGCCACCATGGTTATCAGTGTGAATCCTCAAAAAACCAAAAATAAATCTTCCCTGTGGCCCAGCTCTGTTCCTCTTTGGCCTGTGTCCAATGTACTCAGCATCCTACTCCCCTAACATTTGGTCAGATATTGGAGCTCTATTCACAATATCTAAGAAATGGAAACAATGTGAATATCCAACAGAGAAACTGATAATGAAAATATGCATATACGCTATAGAATACTATTCAGCTGTAAAGAAAAAGTAAAATAATGAACTTTACAGGTAAATGGATAGAAATAGAAAAGATTATATTGCATGAGGTAATCGAGAGCATCATTAGAGGCTCCCAGCTCCAAATTTCAGATGTGGTTACATATCCTGCATTATCTGCAGAAACCAGGAAAGTGAAAAGGATCCATTGCTGGGTTAGGGGGATGGAGGAGTAATAGGGGACCAGAATGATATAAGTGATCTGTTAGGGAATATTTGAAAATAAGAAGGGTAACTCTAGAGGTGGGGGAAGGCTATAAATATAGGAAGGCAAAGTAATACTATGCCTGTCTAAAAAATAGTATGTCTGAAATACAGAATTATATTAATTACTATGTACCCTTGAGTTATTGCTTAGGATTGTCACAAAACATAGACTATTATTATTATTTCCCTTGGTTACCTTTGAGAGGTGGAGGTAAATCCTTATTGTTGACAACACCATGTACTTCAGACACAGATCACAGTAGTTCCTAAGCTGGAATTGACTTGATTACCTCCTCTCTGAGGACTAGTTTTCTTGGTACCAGAAGATGCCATGCAAGTTTCTAAAAGAAGGAAGCAACCAATAGTCCTGCCCAGCTGTGGTACCTATGCACTCTAACTACCAGCATGACAAGATAACCCTTGGGGTGCAGTAGTGGCAGGAATACATTGGCAGTAATTAAATCTCATCTCTCTAATTGGGCTTAAGACCTATTCAACAAGGGGGCAAACATGCTTAGTATTGGAAACCTAGTCAACTACCCAAGTCTAGTGAAGTCATGAATATTGGAGCAGAACCTACGACCACTTTACCAAAACACCATAATTCCTAACTACATTCTGAATATTTGTCCTTATGCCCAAAGATAAACATAGTCCTCACCCCTCATCAAGAAAACTTCCCTTTGTGACAGACAGAGGCCATTACAGAAAATCACAACCAATCAATATGCAGAGCTGTGGAGCCCAGACCCAACGGATGCATCCACAAAACAACTTCAGTACTTAAGGCTCAGGAAACATTGCGGAAGAGGAGGCAGAAAGATGGTAAGAGCCAGAGGATCAAGGAGTTTGCTATGATACTGTGTCTCCTAGTAACATCAGAAGCTACGTGCATAAAGTTTCACCAAAATGGCCGCCTAAACATGAGCCGCACAAGAACAACAATAGACATGCCAAAGTGGACAAGGCAAAGTTCACAAGGACTCAACCCTACTCAAAGAACAACAGGCAGCTAAGGGATGCTGAAAGGGGAAGAAACAGTCTTCTCCAGGGAAGAGCACACCCATTGAGTATCCAACAGCAAATGGTCAGCCCTGAAAACATACATACAAACACAAATATCAGTATACAGGCTAAGCATGTTATATTTATGAATATATATGTGCATGCAGCCATGTGTATGCATGTAACAACAATTAATGAAATCAGAAGCCATGAATTTGAAAAAGACCAAGAAGGAATATATGGGAAGGCTTGGAGGGAAGAAAGGGAAAGGGAAAAATGACATAATTATATTATAATCTCAGGAATAAGAAAATTATTTAAAAAAAAAGAACCATGTGATATTACATGTGCAATTTTAAATGTGACTTTCTTCAGGTAGCCTCATGAATTTCCTGTGTGTTAGTAAATATACCTCTAAAACATCAACAGTGTTGTATCCTATCTGTCACTGCTGTAACATTTATTTGACAAAAGCCCTCCACTCTTGGACACATAAGTTGTTTCAAAATATTTAAGCATCATAAAAAATGGTGCAACGAACATCTTTGTATAAACTCTGTCACTAGGTGTTTGATATTGATATTGAAAATCTCCTTGCAGAAGTTAATGCCAGTTTGTATACCCATGGGACATGAAAGTCCTTTGCCTTCCAGACCATAACATACTATTTTCCATTTTTCTCTAATTCTAAAGTATGACTCTAGTTTTTGTTTTCTAAGATTGATTAAAGTAATGCCTTTGTCCTTTTCTTAGTGATTTTACATCTGCTGTATATACTATTAACATATTAGTTTGTAGATATTTTATCATTACTATGTGTGTATGTGTGTGTGTATGTGTGTGTGTATGTATGTATGTTTGTATGTATGTGTGTGTGTTGTATGCATGTACAGATGCATGTGCCCATATGGTAGGCACAGATACCAGAGCAGGACATTAGGTGTCTTCCTTCATTACTCTCTGCCTTATCATCTTGAGACAGTCTCTCACTGCAGGAAATGCGTGGTTGTAGCTTGACTGGTTGGTCAGTGAGCTCTTGGGATCTGTCTGTCTCTGGCGTGGCCCATGCTTTGCCTTCACCAGTGTTGGGGTCACAGGAATGTGAGACTATGTTTGGCTTTTAAAATGGGTGCTGAGAATTTATATGTATGTCTTCACGCAAGAATTCAGGGCAAGATGCAGATCAGCTTGCTTTGGAGAAAGTTTGGAAGTTTATTAAACCTTAGGATGATACCAGCCCTTGGCTGGCATGAAGGCCTTAAGGAGAACCACTTAGGTAAACTGCTTTGTAAACTGTATCAAACAACAAATGATTGGTGTGTAAATTGCTGTTTGGAGTAATTTGCTATGCAGTAATACATGGTTACTACAGTAGGCATAAATATTCAGTATGTGTGACCCTATGCCTTAGTTTACTTTCTTTAGAATGGGAAACTCCTTATGAAATAGCTGAAAATTCAAGTAAAGTCACATAAATGTGGAACATATAACAGCTCCTGGGATATAGGGAGCTGAAAGGTACTATTATATAACAAACACTCATGCATTCCACCTTTCTAAGGAAACAGGACATGATTGATGACTTGAAATCCACTTATATCCCTTCATTAATATAAATGATTAATGATTTTAAAATATACATCTTAGTCTGGTCATGGAGTGAATTAAGAATCCAATAAAGGGCTGGAGAGATGGCTGAGCAGCTAAGAGCACATACTGGTCTTCCAGAGGACCTGAGTTTGCTTCCTAGCACCCATGCCAGGTGGCTCATGGTGGCTTGTAACTGTAGTTCCCAGGGCTCTAACACCTCTGTCCTCTCATGGGAACTCACCTGCACCCAGATATACATGCCTACACATGATTACAAATAAGATAAAAATATAACTATATTTAAATATAGTGATTTCCCCCCCTCTAAGTAGATAGCCTATTTTCCTCTGGCATTATTTGATTTCTTTTGCTTTGACTAGAGCATCATTATTCCATGTGTTACTTCCATGCAATCTCATTTGTCTTGGGCATTCTATGCTGCCACCAGACACGTGCTGTTTGAGATTCTTTAACCTGTGGTATGTTCTGATAGTGATAACACAGCTCTCCCCTTGTTTTTTATTTTTAAATTTATTTATGTTCTGTGCAGGAGTGATCTGCCTACATGTGTACACGTGCGCCTTGTGCAGGCCTGGTTCCCATGGGCATGACAAAATGTCCTCTGGATCTAGAGTTATGGTTGGTGTGTTGAAACACCATGTGGGTGCCGGAAATTGAACCAAAGTCTTCTGTGAGAACTGTACATACCTTTAACTACTGAGTCATCTCTCTAGCCCCCTGCCCTTCATCTTTGAGGCAGATAACCTCTGAAACAACCTCTTAGACTTACTTCCTCTTGGAACTTCTGCCCCTGGGCAAGTTCTTCACTTCCCTGTAGCTTGAATGTAGTCAAAGTGATGCTGTCACCTTTGTAAGTAGATTGTAAGCACACTGCAGGCTCTCTTGGGTGTTCTCTCTTGTTCCCCCTGAGCACTTTGAGAGAAGCCAGCTGCCTTGTGAGTTGCTCTGTGGGAAGCAGGGACAGTTAAGACTGACAGTGGCCAAGGAGGATCTGAGGCCTCAGTCTCCGAGGCTTGGGGAAGCTAAGCCATGAATAGATGAACTTAGAGGTAGATCACACCCAGTTGAACCTTTAGATGAGGCCAGAACCCCAAGTTATCCTTGATTACATCCTTCTGGAAAAATCTGACCTAGAACTGTCAAGTTAAACCAAATTTACATCACTGATTCAGACTCTGGAGCAGTAAGCATTTGCTGTTTTCAGCAGCTACATTTGGGGATAATTTGTTACATGGCTGCAGATAACTAACACAATTATTTTTTCCAATTTTTTTGAGTGTTTGCCTCTATCCTTTCACATGAGCATGATATGTTCCTATTCTTAAAAACATTAGAACATTTAAATTGGCATCGCATACTATTTATAAGTCATCTTACGACCAGTGATACTGCTATGATGAGTTTTCTAATACTAGTACACTGAATTCCATTCAAATTACCCAAGATTTCTTTTATGTCCTTCAAAAAATTTGAATTTTTTTATGCATATTTCTTTTTTTCTTACATATTTCTTATTAGATTTATTTTTAGCTATTTTGTCCTTTCTGTTGGTATTATGAATGGGGATAATTTCTACTTGATTATTGTTTGTATGTAGGAAATTAATTGAATTTTGTCCCTCTTTCCAGTAATCTCCCACTTAATTGAATTCTATTATTAGTTTTCATTGTTTTTCATTGTGTCTCTTGGGTTTTCTATATAGACAGTGATCAACTATTCTTTTTAAAGCAAATATAAGGACACTGAACACAAAGTTTTAAAAATGCGTATTTGTGTGTATCCCAATACATATGTTATAAACAAATTGATTGTAATATTAAACCAAGAATCTGGAAATAAATAAAAAGATGATAATTATTGTATTTCTTTATCTCTTTCCATTGTGTAGCATACTTCTAGGAAGAGAAGTTAGTGCATAGCTGGTGAATTAACAAATGAATAGATGATCTCTCTTTCCTCTCATTTGGCTCCTTAGGTCCCACTTTAATGTCCTGAGCCACTCCATTATGAGGTTCTACCATGTCTTTGGCAGAGCCCCATGTTGGATACGGCATTTACTAAATCCTTGGAATGTCACCGGTATGATCTAAGTACTAACCTAAATAAACACCAGGTATTGAGGGAGACAGTATGAATCCATGTAGACATTAGAAAATAGATTGATAATTATTGATTTCCTTTTCTGAGCCCACAGTGGAGCTGGCACAAATCAGGCAAATGGACCCGTGCCACCACCACCACCCCCAATTTGATCAGGGTTCTTTCAAAGATTCCAGTTGAAAGCTAGCCAAACAGAGTATAGAACAGTGTAATGTTCCAGGAAGAATGGAGAAACGTTGTAAAGGAGAAAATTGTGTGATCTGTCCAAATGGCAAAGAAAGGTACAAAGTCAGAACAACCCTGAAAGCCAGATAGAAGTTCTTTTATCTAGAACACATTGATATCAAATGTCTTGTCAAAAGTCATGGTGGTATAGAAGGCAGTTGTCACTGTTACCTGGTCCATGAGCATAGCATGGCTGGACATGGATATAGGATAGCCAAAGGGCTGAGCTAAACAGACTGCAAAGCAGAGTGGAAGCCATGATCTGAATGAGAAGTAGAGGAGCTAGGTAGGTACAAGGCGTGGCAGCTTAGCAGTGACAGTCTGACTGACATTTTCAACAAGGCCTTCCTGTCTGCACAGTGGAGCCTGGGTTGGGATGAGGGACAATGGTGACAATGAAATGAGGATGGTCTATGGGGTATTTAGACGCATTCTCTAGCCAGGACTTTGGGACCCTTTATCTGGACTCAGCAAGAGTTCTTTGTCATCCTGGTGATTAAAGACTAGTGTGGGTTCTGCTGGGTCAGTGGACAGCAATGGGTGGAATCCTCGGGACACTCTGGCCAGTGGCAAGGAGAGTTAGTGGCTCTAGGAATGGAATTTCTACTGACAATAAGTTTTCTTTGAAGTTTTAGATATATTTCATTTATTTTAATGTAAAACACATTTTAATAAAAATAATGATGGCTGTTACTTCTAAGATAATACTGTGAAAAAAAAAACCCTAACTGTGGACTTTATACTATTAATTTCTTATGGCTAAGAATCATAGCAAGACGTCTTTTAAATAAATGCATAACCATACTGAGAAACTTAAGTTTTATGACCTGTTTTTTAAGATTATTTTTCATTTTACGTTTTTCCTTTTAATTCTAATATATTCTGTAAAGAACCATTACTGCTTTCCTCCATGTAGTTTAGCTTATTATTAATCTGGTTAAATTAATGTGAAGTTAATGACTGTATTTTAGAATAACCTCCTGGAATGTAATAGTTTTATTGGAACAAAACTATTTTTGCCAAAATTATGTGAAACTAATGAAAAATTAATTGCTCTATAAAATGGTGGCTTTTTATCTAAAACTAATAATTCCTGTACATCTCTTAATCCTCCTGCAAACAGTTGGCAGGAAATACAATCTAAGTTTACCAGTTATGATTCCCTGAGAGTTTCAGAGTCATTTTTATTTTTCTGTGATCCAACCTTTCAACTTCTCCACAACTTTAATCTTAACAAAACAGTCTTCTAATTACATTGAGGCATATCAGTCCCCCAAGGGGGTGGGGGAAGAGTAGAAACACCAAGTGTAACTTAGATTTGAGACCTCTAAAATAACACTTTCCCTTTCTTTACAGTTCATGTTGGCATTTATTTTATATAGCACCCACTAATAAAATGTATCTTTTAATGTATCTTTTAAGTTGATGCTCAGGATAGAACCTTTTATCTATAGTTTGCTGTGTTTCATTCCATCAGCAAATCATGAGGCAAAATAAATTACTTAATCCTGGGTTTTATTTGGAAACATATTAAAGGGTAGATTTCAGAAAGAAAATCCATTTAAGCTCTTGAAGTGCTCACATGCTCCTATGAGCTGTGCCACATTTAAATACTGTTAAGTGGTCACCTCAATAGCAACTTCACTCAAGAGCCACCACAGCAGACTTTAATGTTTGCGTTACTTTTGTACTCGGGTATACCCCAGTAAGTAAAACCTCGAACTGCCCTTTGTCATCAGTAGTTTTCACAACCGTACTGTTGTAGTAGCATTTTATTTTGGTGTACCAATTTAGTAAAAAAAAAAATTATTAAGCCCCAGCTTTTTATTATCTGTATCTAAATCTATATCTTTGTTTGTGCTTAGCAGTTCGCCAGACTTTATTTTCTAGAGGAGTCTTTCGTAACACTCTGAAAGAGAAAAAAAAAAATATTACCTGACTTAATTTGTTTAGTAAGCTCTTTTAGCACAAGAGGGAAAGAGTCCAAGTTTGAAGACAGCGTTGGAGAGCACCAGACACGTATTATTGAGAACTGTTCCCTTCCACAGACTTCTTCCCTGGAAGATTTTTTTTTTTCATATAGAGAATGGACCCAGTTTCTTAGGTTAATTGCTGGAATATGATGAGGTTCAGTTGCATTTTTAGTAATTTTCAGATTCTATTCCAGGACATTTGGGATAGAGCCCAAGAGCTTAGCATGTTTTCCTTTTTTCATGGTAAAATTGTGCAAATATGCATTAGAGTGTGAAAACAAACAGTCGAATACACTTTTGCAAAGCTCTTTATGTTGACTGTTTATTGCAGATACCAGATCCTAATTAAAATGCGCTAACAAAAGCCAAGACACAAAGAACAGAGATATAACGAAACTTCATCTTTATAAAATATTTGTGATTAATCCTGGGGGATATATGGCCTCAAAACACTGCAGTGGAATTTTAAAAGGCTTCTTCCACCACACCAGGAAGGTGATAAATTCAACTCTATCAGGTAATCCTAGAAAGATAAACAATGCTGTGATTATTTGGGGTGGTGGTGGTGCAATCTTCCTTTTAAAGAGGTTCTAATCATTCTTTGACTTAAGGTCCTGAGGCTTCGCCCCCCTTCCCCGCCCATTATGTCCCAAATGAGTAGTAACGACCTGTAAAGAAGTAAACAAAAGAAGAGACATTACAAACATTTCTTTTGGAAGAGATGGATTTAGATGTGTGTTTTGCAGCTGAGAGTTTGTGTGAGTATGGGGCTGGTTGCTCTTCTGTTTGCATTTTAGAAGAATTGAAAGGGTAAATGGAAACATGAAGAGCAGTGTCAACTGAAAGGGTAAGAGATCTGACGCTTCCCCAACCTCAGCTAGGCATATATGTTATTTTACTGTTGCTGTGCTAAAACACTATGACCAAAAGCAAGCAAAAGTAAGGAAGAAACGGTCCAGAGGGACAGAGTTCACAATGGTGGAAAAGGCATAGCTGCAGGAGCAGGAAGTAGAGAGAGAGAGTGAACAGGAAGTGGGGTAAGGCTGCAAAACCCCAAAGCTACCTCCCCTTCAGTGATGTACTTCTTTTAGTGAGGCTCTCCCAAAGGTTCCATAGCCTTCATAGATAGCACCACCCATCGGAGACCAAGCCAGTGTGGGGGACATTTCTTCCTCAGTCCACAACACTCAGTAACATGTATCATGGAAAATCCCTTTTCCTTTGAAAGGAGTGCACATCACAACTTGTGGAGAAAGGGGAAGAAAATACAGGGGACGAGAAATCAGAACCACTATTGTAACCCTGTTCTGTTTTGTTTGCAAACCGCCTTTTAGGCAATTTATCTTTTAGTTATTTATTATAAAAGAGCAGGTTACAAGGAAAAGTCTGATGTGTTTTTAAAGATGGAGAAAAGTTGGGGCTAGAGAGATACCTCAGGAGCTAGGAATCCTTGATGCTCTTGCAGAGCACTCTGTTTTCCGACAACCACAGCATTTGGGTCATAACCGCTTGAAACTCCAGTTCCAGGGGAGCTGAAGCTCTTCTTTGGCCTCTGGGGGCACTTGCATGCATGTAGTGTACACACACACACACACACACACACACACACACAGAGAGAGAGAGAGAGAGAGAGAGAGAGAGATGTTAATATGTAGAAGTATAAAAAAAAAATCCCTTCACTTACTGCAGCTCCCCGAAGTGTGGTCCCATGGTGTTTGCCATGCACACATAGCAGGTACAGAGTGATAAAGGCAATGTTCCTGGGGTGAGAGAACACTAGGACCAGTAGGTACAGAGATGAGACATTGAACTTAATGCCTAGGAAGAACTGAAGGAAGGCCAGTGTAGATGAGGAGGCAAGACAAGACCAACATTTATCCCAGTGGTGATGGCTAGGCCTTGGGGGCATAAGCAAGGAACTAAGGTGTTTTTTTTTTTTTTTTGAAGAATATTTTTAAAATGGATTTTGGAGAGGAACAGAAATGCCTCAAGGAGACTGTAGGTTGTAGATGCTGTAGTCTGAAAGATATTAAATGATGGCTTGGCCTATAGTGATAAGCAACCGAAGAACTGTTGACTTACTAGGTAGGACATGGGATAGAAATAGAAAGTAGCATTAAGCATCTGTTCCCTGGGTCTGTTTCCTTCTGTAAGGGGCAACTCAGAACAAGTTTGGAGATGACCATAATGTAGAAATTGAAGGGATGTCAACCTCTTCTGTGAAAGGTGTGTGTGTGTGTGTGTGTGTGTGTGTGTGTGTGTGTGTGTGTGTG
>OU015751.1:27078256-27093469 GCA_907169655.1 Acomys percivali | reverse complement strand
TTCTTTCTTTCTTTCTTTCTTTCTTTCTTTCTTTCTTTCTTTCTTTCTTTCTTTCTTTCTTTCTCTCCTCTTTAGATGTGTTCATTTGCCAAACTATTGATTCCATGATTTATCTTTTTTTTTGTGTCTTAATTTTTTTGAGCTGCTTATAGAGTCTAGATAGTAATCCTGTTTCAGATACATATTTGGAAAAAAATCTTTCCTATTCTGTTGTCTTTTTCTTCATCTGCTTACTATTTCCTTTGCTGTGTAGACACTTTCTGACTTTGGGTAATCCCATTTGTCAGTTTTTGATATTATTTTTTGAGTTGTTAAAGTCCTTCTCATAAAGTGTTTGTTCATGCCTATCTGTATTGTGAAGTGTTTTCCCCAAGGTTTCTTTTGGAAGCTTCAAAATTTCAGGCCTAACTCTAAGGTCTTTGACTTAGTTTAAGTTGATTTTCCTACTGGATTTAGTTACATTCTCCTCCCTGTGGATGTCATGCATCTCTAGCAGCATTTGTTGAAGAGTTGCCCTTTTCTTTCTCCAATGTAGCATTTTGGCACCTTTGTTACAAACAAGGAAGATAACTTGTGCATTTTTTTTCAGTCTTCTGTTTCCCTGGTCTTGCTGTCTGTTTTTATAACAGTACTGTTTTGTTTTTGTTATTATGGCTCGGTAATATACTTTGAATCAGGCATTGTGAAACTTCTAAAATTGTTCTTTCTGCTCAGGATTGGTTTGTATACGAGGGTGTGTGCATTTGAATATGAATTTTAATATTTTTTCTAGTTCTTTGAAGAATGTCATTGAATTTTGATGGGATTACGTTGAATCTGTAATTGCTTTCAGTAATATATCCATTTTCACAATATTAATTTTGCTCATCTAGGAGTGTTGTTTTAAGTAAGATCTCAAATGTTCAATTTTTACCAATAAAGACTCGGGAGCCAGATGCTGAGGTGAAAGTCTGCTAGCTCAGAGAGGCAAAGAAAGTGCTCAGCTGATCTTCCTCCTCAGCTGATGTTCCCATGGCATCTCAATAAACTCCTCACACTCTTGGAGAGTCAGAGATACAAGGCACATACCTAAACATAATAATTGCTATATATACAGCAAGCCAATAGCCAATATCAAATTAAATGGCAATTTCACTAAAGTCAGGGGCAAGACAAGGCTGTCCACTCTCTCCATATCTGTTCAGCATAGTACTTGAAGTTCTATCTAGTGCAAAAGGAACAACTAAAGAAGACCAAGGTGATACAAATTGAAAAGGAAGAAGTCAAAGTATTTCTATTTGCAGATGATATGATAGTATACATAACCGGCTCCCAAAATTCTACCAGAGAACTACAACAGCTCATAAAAACCTTCAGCAAAGTGGCTGTATAGAAAATTAACTTTAAAAAATAATCAGTAGCCCTCCTTTATACAGATGATAAATGGGCTGACAAAGAAATTAGGGAAACAACACTCTTCAAAATAGCCACAAATAATATAAAATATCTTGATGTAACTCTAACCAAGTCTCTGAAGAAAAAAATTGAAGAATATATCGGAAGATAGAAAGATCTCCCATGCTCATGGATTGGTAGGATTAACATAGTAAAAATGGCCATCTTACCAAAAGCAATCTACAGGTTCAATGTGATTCCCATAAAAATTCCAACACAAATTTTTACAGACCTTGAAAGAAGAATTCTCAACTTTACATGGAAAAACAAAAAACCAAAATTAGCTAAGACAATCCTGCACAATAAAAGAACTTCTGAAAGTATCACCATCAGTGATTTCAAGTTATACTACAAAGCAGTTGTAATGAAAACCAAATGGTATTGGTCTACAAACAGACAGGTTGCTCAATGGAATTGAATCAAAGATACAGAAATAAATCCACACACCTACGGACACTTGATTTTTAACAAAGAAGCCAAAACCATAAAATGGAAAAAGAGAAAGCATCTTCAACAAATGTGGCTGGTCTAACTGGATGTCTCTGTGTAGAAGAATGCAAATAGATTCATATTATCACCCTGTACAAAACTCAAGTCCAAGTGGATCAAAGACCTCAGCATAAAACAAGACACAATCTAATAGAAGAAAAAGTAGGAAAGAGTTTTGAACACATTGGCACTGGAGTCAACTTCCTGAACAGAACACTAACAGCTCAGGCTCTAAGATCAATAGTTAATACATGAGACCTCATGAAACTCAACAGCTTCTGTAAGGCAGAGGACCACTGCCAATAGAACAAAATGACAGCCTACAGACTGGGGAAAAGATCTTCACCAACCTTACACCTGACAGAGGGCTAATATCAAAAATACATAAAGAGCTCAAGAAATTAAACACCACTAAACCAAATAATCCATTTGAAAATGGGGTACAGAGCTAAACAGAGAATTCTCAAGAGAGGAATCTTGAGTGGCTGAAAAACATGTAAAGAAATGCTCAATGCCCTTAGTCATCAAGGAAATGAAAATTAAATTGACCCTGAGATTCCATCTTACATCCATCAAAGGCTAAGATTAAAAACTCAAGTGACAGCACATGCTGTTGAGGATGTGGAGAAAGGGGAACACGCCTCCATTGCTGGTGGGAAGTGCAAACATGTACAACCACTTTGGAAATCAATCTGGTGTTTTCTCAGAAAATTAGGAATAGTGCTACCTCTGAACAAGCCGTACCACTCCTAGGCATATACCCAAAAGATATTCCACTATACCACAAGGACACTTGCTCAACTATGTTCATAGCAGCTTTATTTGTAATAGCCAGAATCTTGAAACAACCCAGATGTCCCCCAACAGAAGAATGGATAAAGAACCTGTGGTACCTTTACACAATGGGATACTACTCAGCTATTAAAAACAAGGAAATCATGAACATTTCAGGCAAATGGATGGAACTAGAAAATATAATCCCGAGTGAGGTAACCCAGACTGTTTGTTCCTATGTTCACTCCCTGTCACCTGGTTGCTTGTTCCATCCCTTGACCTATGGTCAACCTGTTTAATCCTGTTTACAATATTCCTTGCTTAGGTTCCTCGATTTTTCCTTCTCTTTCTTTTTCTTCCTTCCTTCCTTCCTTCCTTCCTTCCTTCCTTCCTTCCTTCCTTCCTTCCTTCCTTTTCTATTGTAAATTAGTTTGCCCTAGTGGTTGGTGTGTGTGTGTGTGTGTGACAGAGAGAGAGAGAGAGAGAGAGAGAGAGAGAGAGAGAGAGAGAGAGAGAGAGAGAGAGAGAACATGCTGTCTTGTGAGGACAGGAGGTTGTGGGGACCATCAGTTGATTTTGGTTGTCTTCCTCAATTATTCTCAACCTTACTTTGTTTTGAATAATTTATTAAAAATTTTAATTTGTTCAATTTACATCCTCCCTCATTGCCTTCCTGTCCTACCCTCTCTTCCTCACTCCTCCTGCCCCCTCCCCTAGTCTTCAGAAAGGGGGAGCCCTACTCCCCTAACATCTGACCTCAGCCTATCAAGACTCACCTGAATTGCCTGTATCCTCCTCCTCCTCTGTGGCCTGGCAAGGCTACCCTGCCAGGAGGAAGTGATAAACGAGTGGGCACCAGAGTCCATGTCATATATTTGAAAGGCACTCCGCCATACAGCAAGGACATTTGCTCAACTATGTTCATAACAGCTTTAGCCAGAATCTGGAAACAACCTAGATGTCCCTCAACTGAATAAAGAAACAGTGTACATTTACACAATGGAATATTATTCAGCTATTAAAAACAAGGAAATCTTGAAATTTGCAGGCAAATGGATGGAACTAGAAATGATCATCCCAAGTAAGGTAACCAAGACCCAGAAAGACACACATAGTATACACTCAGTCATAAGCAGATATTAGCCATACAATACAGGATAACCACACTACAATACAGAGATCTAAAGAAGCTAAATACTAAAGGATCCTAGGGAGAATGCTTAATTGTCGACCATGTTTTTAAAGATAGGTTCTCTCACTGAAGCTCCAGCTCCCCGATTCAGCTAGGCTGGCTAGCCAGGGAGTCCTGCCCCTTAGCCCTGGGCTTATGGCAGTGGAACCAACTTTTACACTGGGGCTAAGGGTTCCTCAGGCCTGTGCAGCAAGTGTTTTACTCACCGAGTCAGCTCCCCAGTCCCCTGCACACTTCTTTCTCAGCATGTTTATCAGTGGTAGGTAGGAAAGGCACTAATTTTTGTGTATTGACTTTGCTTGCTGATTTGTGTACTTTGTGGAAAGTGTTTATCAGATGTAAAAGTTTTCTGGTGGAGCCTTCAGGGTCTCTAAGGATGAGATCACACCATTTGCAAAAAGGTATAATTCAGTGTCTTCCTTTTCTATTTGTAGCTTCTTAATTTCCTTTTCAGCCTTTTGCTCTGGCTAAGACCTTAAGCACTGTGTTGAGAGAGTGCAGAGAGAGCAGATTGCCTTACCTCATTCCTGATTTTAGAGGTGGTGTGTTGTTTTTGATTATCTGTATTACCAGTGTATCCAGCTAGCAATCAATAAAGACGCAGACACTTGTTACATTTTAAAACAGCCTTAGTTAACCGGGAGCAGGGCAGATATCAGTCCTCTAAACTACTTCCCATAGTGGGGCGGTGCCATCTGCTTCTAATAACAACTTTTTTCAAGCTACCTCCCATCCATAATCCATATACTTGCTAATGTTCTTCATCTGGGCCAAGTCCCCACCCACACTGGCCATGTGCTTCTCCTCCACCTAACCCATGGTGGCCTTCTTCTCCTCTCCTCTCCACCAGTCGGTCTCTCTCTCTTTCTCCTTCCCAGGATCCTCTGTCTCTCTCTAAGCCCGGGAACCTTAGCCACACCTATCTCCTTTGCCCTGCCCAGGTGGGATGGCATTTTTATTAATTAGCATTAAACTCCATCAGACCACGCCCTAACAGCAGTGCTTCTTGTGTGCTCCTGGCTATGGTTCTGTTGTAGGTAGCCTTTCTTTCCTTGAGGTCCGCTCCTTCTACTCCTTGTTTCTTTAGAGCTTTTGCCAAAATGGCATGTTGAGATTTTTTTTAAATTTTATTTTATTAATTTATTCAGATTGCATCTCAATTGTTATCCCATCACTCACTTGTATCTTCCCATTCCTCCCTCCTTCCCTCCCGCCTTCACCCTATTCCTCTCCTCTAGGTCTATGACCGAGGAGGACCTCCTCCCCCACTAGATGGTCATAGGCTATCAGGTCTCATCTTGGTAGCCTGCTTATTCTTTCTCTGAGTGCCACCAGGCCTCCCCACCAAGGAGAGGTGGTCAAATCCCTTTTCTGCAGCACATGAGGGGGTCACGGGACTTCAGTTCCTAAGTCAGATTTATGTACCATATGTGTCACATTTGCTAACTGTGAACATTAAATTACCCTTGCATGCCTAGAGTGAACTTGATTATGGCACACGGCCTTTTAAATGTACTGTTGAATTCAGTTTGCAAGAGTTGAGGATTTTTGTTTTTATGTTCATCAAGGAAATTATTCTATAGTTCTGTTTTATTTATAACTTCCTATCTGGGTTTGGGCTTTAGGGTAATATTGATTATTTTAATAGAGAATGAATTTGGGAATATTCTTTCCCTTTTCTGGTTTATGAAATAGTTTGGGGAGAATTGATGTTAGCTATTCTTTATTTAAAAATAGAGAAATTATTACATATGAGAAAATGAGAGAGAGACACACACACTCAGACAGAGACAGAGACAGAGAACTTTGTATGGTGGAGGTGAGTGTGTGGAAGTCAAAGAGTTTCTCTCATTCCACCATGTGAAACATGGGGACCAAACTCAGGTCTTTAGGCTTGGCAGCAAGTCCTTTTACCCACTTAGCCATCTCAATGGCCCATGATGTAACGGTTTGGTAGAATTCCACAGTAAGTCCATCTAGTCCTGTTGTGTTTTTTTTTAATTTAATTTTTTTTATTGAAAATAGATTGATTTTTTTCATAAAATATATTCTGATTATGGTTTCCCCTCCCCTAGCTCCCCTTTGATTCACCCCACCTTTTGTCCCATTTGAATCCACACCTTTTCTGTATCTCCTTATAAGCAAGCATCTAAACAATAATAAAATAGGGCCAGGCATGGTGGCACATACTTTTAATCCTAGCACTTGGGAGGCAGAGGCAGGCAGATCATTGTGAGTTTGAGGCCAGCGTGGTCTACACAGCAAGTCCAGGACAGCCAATGCTAAACATGGAAACCTTGTTTCCCCCAAAAAAAAAAGAAAAAAAAAGAATAATAAAATAATAAAACAAACTGGAATAATAAAACAACAACAACAACAAAACAGAAGAAAAAGCCAGAGGAAAAGCATAAAAACTTATATAGATGCAGAAACACAGGTTTGCACATATAGGAATTCTATAAAAACATAAAACCATAAGCTATAATATACAAAAGACTTGTAAGAAAAAAAAATTTAAAGTCAAAAATACCCTGACAAAGCATTATGAGACAAAGGACTTCCAAAGATGCCATTGAATTTATTTTGTTTTGGCCACCTACTGCTAGGCCTGGGGCTACCCTTAAGAGTGGTTTGTAGCCCAGTGAGACTTTCTAGAGAGAATCACATCATCATTTGCTAGTGGGTATCAATTTGAGATAGTTTCTGGGTTAGGGATGGGGGAGGCGCATATGTCTGCTTCTCTTCTTAGCATTGGAACACCATCTGG
Organism: Acomys percivali; assembly: GCA_907169655.1. NCBI lineage: Eukaryota > Metazoa > Chordata > Mammalia > Rodentia > Muridae > Acomys > Acomys percivali. The sequence continues at coordinate 27,086,813 of OU015751.1, read as the reverse complement.
TGCAGATCCAGGCAGGCCCTGTGCATGATGCCTCAGTCTCTGTGAGTTCATGTATATGCCAATCCTGCGGTATAAGAAGATGTTTCATTGGTGTCCTTCATCCTCTCTGGCTTTTAAACTTTCTACCTCCTATTCTGCAGGGTTTGCTGAGCTCTGTGGGTAGTGATTTGATGGAGACATCCCATTTAGGGCTGGATGTTCCAAGGTCTCCCATTTCATTCTCTGCACTGTTCAGCTTTGGGTCTTTGTATTTGTTTGAGTCTATTGCAGGAGGAAGCTTCTCTAATGATGCCTGAACAAGGTATTGATCTGTGAGCACAGAAAAATGTCCTTAGCAGTTATTCTATTGCTACCCTCCTTTAGCAGAACAGTAGTATTTGGTTTTCCCCGAGGTCCCTGACCTATCTGGTGTCAGGTTCTTGGCCACCCAGCAGTATTGGGGATAGGGTCCAGTTCATGGAGTGGCCTTAAAGCCAATCAGATAGTGGTTGGTTATTTTAACAAGCTTTGTGTCACTATTGCCTATCTTGTAGGCAGGCTCTGATTGTAGATTGAAGGATGTGTAGCTGGATTGGTGTTTACCTTTCTCCCTTAGTAGCATGCAGAGTATCTTTACTAGCCCATAGGGGTGAGGGCTCTAGGTATTCACCAGCTTGAATTGTGTAGGTCTTTTCTTCAGCAACAGGGTTTTACCATCAGTTGTGCAGAGCAACCATTAAGTAGCCTTGGTAGTAGCTTGCATTATTTGGCCTTGGTACTTATTTGGCCAACAACTAGATTAGAAGTAACCCATTCCCAGTACTAGAAGCTTTATTTGGTGGTGAGAGAGGTCTAGTTGGGACTATTTCTCTCTTGTGATTTGACAGTTTTATTTGGATCACCTTCATATAGGTATACATTTTAGCAGGCTTCTGCTGTGTTAGGTTTCCATACAACCCTTTAAATGGCCCTTAGTTTTATCTGTCTCTTTCTGTATTTCCTCCTTTACCCACTTTTCCTTTCCCTCCCCATCTGATTCTTTCTTTTCTGTCTCCTTACCCTTCCTAGGGAGATCCATATCTTTCCCTTTTCTTCCTTACTCTATACTTAACCTCAGTGGTGATGTGAATTGTAGCTTGCTTATTGAAAACTTAACTGTTAACATCTACATATAAGTGACCATATACCATATTTATCTTTCTGGGTCTAGGTTACCTCACTCGGGATGGCTTTCTTTTTCTAAGTCCATCCATTTACCTGCATTCTCTTTTCTTTTTTTTTTTTGAATGTCTGAGTAATATTCCACTAAATAAATGCACCACATTTTCTTTCTCTATTCATCTACTAAAGGACAACTAGGCTGTTTTCTCTTTATGGCTATTTTGAATAAAGCATCAACAGACATTGTTGAGCAAGGGTCTCTGTAGTAAGATGAAGTGCCCTTCGGGTGTATGCAAAGAACAATATAGCTAGGTATTGAAGCAGAGAGATTTCCAGCTTCCGGAGGGACCTCCATATTGATTTCCATAGTAGCTGTACAAGGTTACATCCTCATCAGCAATGGAGGAGTGTTCCCCTTAGTCCACATCCTCCATAGTTTTGATTTGCATTTTCCTGATGAGTAAGGAATGTTGAACATTATTTGTGTTTTTAATAAACCATTTGGGTTTTCTCCTTTAAGAATTCCCTGTTTAGACCCCATTTTAAAATGGGGTTGTTAGTTTTCTTGATATCCAGGGTTTTGTTTTTGTGTGTTTGTGTGTTGTTGTTATTGTTCTTTTGTTTGTTCTTTATATATTTTGGAAATTATTCCTCTATTGGATGTGTAGTTGGTAAAAAATTTCCTCATTCTGTAGGCTGCCACTTTGTCTGAGTGATAGTGTCCTTTGCCATACAGAAGCTTTTCAGTTTTGTGAGGTCCCATATGTAAATTGCTGGGGTTTTTTTGTTTGTTTTTTTTGTTTTGGTTTTTCGAGACAGGGTTTCTCTGTGTAGCCTTGACTGTCCTGGACTCACTTTGTAGACCAGACTGGCCTCGAACTCACAGCGATCCACCTGCCTCTGCCTCCAGAATGCTGGGATTATAGGCGTGCGCCACCACGCCCGGCTTAAATTGCTGTTCTTAATGCCTGTACTATTGTGTTCTGTTCAGGAAGTTATTTCCTGTGCCAACGAGTTCAAGTATTCCCTACTTTCTCTTCTATAAGTGTCAGTGTCTATCTGGCCTTATGTTGAGATGTTTAATCACTTTGGAGTTGAGTTTTATGCAGGGTGATAAGCATGGATCTATTTTTTCTACATGCAGCTCGCCAGTTTGACCAGCATCATTTGTTAAAGATGCTGTCATTTCTCCAGTGTGTCTTTTGGCTTGTTTTTGTTTTTGTTTTTGTTTTTGTCAAAAATCATGTGTCCATAGGTGTGTGGACTTATATCTGTGTCTTCAATTTGATTCTGTTGATGAGCATGTCTGTTTTTCTGCCAATACCACGCTGTTTATTGCTATAGTTTGGAAGTGATTTGAAACAGTGATATACCCAGCAGTTCTTCTATTATTTAGGATTGTTCTAGTTATTCTGGTATTTTTGTGTTTCCAAATGAAACTGAAAATTCTTTCAATTGCTGTAAGAAGTTGTGTTGGAATTTTTATAGGAATTGCATTGAATTTATGGATGGATTTTGGCAGACTGGAAATTTTTACTACATTAATCTTACCAATCCATGAGCATGAGAGATCTTTCCATCTTCTGGTATCTTTTTTTAATGTCTTTCCTTAATGTCTTAAGGTTTTTATCATGCAAGTCTTTTACTTTTTTGGTTAGAATTACCACAAGATAATTTTTTGAGACTATTATGAAACCATGGTTTCCCTGATTTTTTTCCTGAGTCCATTTGTTATTTGTATTAGAAGACTTCTGATTTTTGTGTATTAATTGTGTATCTTGCTACATTGCTGAAAGTGTTTATTAGCTGTAATAGTTTCCTGGTCAAATTGTTAGGGTTACTTATATATTCTACTAACCATTGATAGATAAGAAACTTTGATTTCTTTTCTTCCTGTTTGTAACCCCTTGACCTCCTTCAGTTGTCTTATTGCTCTAGCTATGATTTCAAGTACTATATTGAATAGGTATGGAGAGAGTGGACAGTCCTGTCTTCCTCCTGATTTTAATGGAAATGCTTTGAGTTTCTCTCTATTTAGGTTGATGCTACCTGAGGTCTTGTTGTAAATTGACTCTATTATGTTTAGGTATGTCCCTTGTATCTCTAATATCTTCAGTACCTTATCCTCTTTCCCACCTGGTCTCCCCAGTCCCTCCCCTGCCTTCCAGTCCAGTCCACCCATAAAATCTATTTCATTTTCCCTTTTCAGGAAGATACATGTGCCCCAACCCACTCCACAGGACTGGATTTCATCAAAGGCCTTTTCTGCATCTAGTGAGGTGGTTTTTCTTTTTTCAGTTTGTTTATATGGTTTGTATTTTTGTATGCTGAATCATCCCCGGATATGTTTGATGTGTGTTTGGCTTGCAGTATTTTATTGAGAATTTTTACATCTATGTTCATTAGGAAAATCAGTGTGTAATTCTCTTTTTCTGCTGTATCTTTATGTGGTTTGGATATCAGGGTAACTGTGGCCTTTTAGCAAGAATTGGGTAATGCTTCTTCTGTTTCTATTTTGTGGAATAATTTGAGGAGTGCCCATTAATTCTTTGAAAATTCAGTAAAATTCTGTGCTTAAACCATCTGGCACTGGGCTTTTTCTTTTTCTTTTTTCTTTTTTCTTTTTTAGTTGGTAGACTTTTAATTACTGCTTCTATTTCACTAGGGATTATAGATCTGTTTAAATTATTTACCTGATCTTGACTTTGGTAGGTGGTATATATCAATAAAATTATCCCTGCCATCCCTTTTTTAAAAAAAGATTTAGTAGAATACAGTTATTTCCCTTTCCTTTTTTTAATCTAATTGTCTCTCTCCCTCATTCTTTTTCTCAGTTTCATGTCTCCTCCTCTTTCCCACCTGGTCTCCCCAGTCCCTCCCCTACCTTCCAATCCAGTCCACTCATAAAATCTATTTCATTTTCCCTTTTCAGGAAGATACATGTGCCCCAACCCACTTCACAGTCTCTTCCTCTATGCTGAACTTGTCTGAGTCTATGGATTGTAGCTTGGTTATTATTTATTTAATGGCTTATTGGCTGTAAGTGAATACATACCATAATTATCTTGCTGGGTCTGGGTTACCTCATTCGGGATGATTTTTTTTTCTAGTTCCATCCATTTGCCTGAAAATCTCATGATGTCTTTTTTTTTTTTTTTTTAAAGATCTGAGTAATACTCCATTGTGTAAATTAACCACGTTTTCTCTATCCATTCTTCTGTTGAGGGACATCTAGGTTGTTTCCAGTTTCTGGCTGTTATGAATAGAGCCGAAAGAGCATGTCTAAGCAAGTGTCCCTGTGGTTAGATGAAGTGTCCTTTGGATATACACCCAAGAGTGGAATAGCTATACGTTGATGTAGATCGATTCCCATTTTTTATGAGAAACAACTACACTTAGGTCTTCAGTGGTTGTTCAAGTTTGCACTCCCACCAGCAATGGAGGAGTGTTCCCTTGCTCCACATCTTTGTCAGCATGAGCTGTCACTTGTATTATTGATCTTAGTTGTTCTAACAGGTGTAAGCTGGATTCTCAAAGTAGTTTTGATTTGCATTTCTCTGATGGCTAGAGATGTTGAACATCTCTTTAAGTGTTTCTCAGACATGTGAAATTTCTCTACTGAGAATTCTCTGTTTAGATCTGTACCCCATTTTTTAAAACTAGATTATTTGGGTTTTTTTTTTGATATCAAGTTTCTTGAGTTCTTTATATATTTTAGATAATAGCCCTCTAGCAGATATGGAGATGGTCAAAATCTTTTGGACTAGGGGTTTTTAATGTATGTCCATATGATTCTCTGGGTTTCTTCTGTACCTGTTATTAAGTTCCCCTTTTCATCTCTACTTTTGCTAATTTGGATATTTTCTCTTTGCCTTTTAGCTCATTTGGATAAGGGCTTGTCAATCTCATTGATTTTCACAGACCTGCCTCCTTTGGATGTTTCTTTGGCAATTCCTCATCATTGCCCGCTGCTGTTTTTGTTATGTTCTTGTATATTTCGAATGTTGCAAGAAATCATATTTTCACTTTTATTTTATCCTAAGAATTTCTAAAGTTTCCTCCATGATTTCTTCAGCAACCTACTCATCTCTTGAGGGTATATTTTTCACTCCCCAAGAGCATAATCATTCTTTGTACTGGAGATCTAGCAAGGGACCTGGGGCTAGAGAGGAGACCCCACAACTGTCACTTTACTTGACCAGTGTAATCCTTATCTACAGTCTGAACATTTGTCCTTGTACCCACAGACAGCCCCTCATCAGGAAAACTTCCCTTTGTAACAGACAGAGACCATTCCAAAAAAACAAACAAAGAAAAAAAAAGCACAACCAGTCACAGTGCAGTTATAGAGCCCAGTCCTGAAGGGTACATCCACAACACACTCCTTCGCTGAAGCTCAGGGACCATGGTTGGTGAGGGGATGGAAATATTGGAGGAGCCAGAGGAACAGCAAGTTTGCTGCTGAGAGATTGTCTCCAAGAAATGTCAGAAGCTGCAACCTTAAAGTCTCACTGATGGGGCTTACTAGAGGAACAAACCAAGGGCAAGAAAGACATGCCAACGTGGAAGGGGAGGCTCAGGAGGCCTCAACCCTACACAAAGATCTGTAGGTAACAAAGAAGTGCCTAGAGTGGGAGAAATGGTTTTCCCTAGGGAAGAGCACACCAATGGCCTATCAATACCAAATAGCCAGCCCTGAAAATATGTACACACAAGCAACATTCTGCGAATAGAAAAGGTTGTATTGACAGATTCAGGAGTACGCATTTATTATGTGTGTCCGTGCGTGTAACAACAGCAGGGCAGAAGGAGACCTGGATGGTGCCAGATTGGCATCTACCCTATCCTTGCTTGTGATCCTCTGCTATTAATCATCCCCTATCATTTTTATTTTTTCATTGTGTTATGTAAAATGATTAGACATATTAGAAGCTGTGTAGAATGCTACTACCTGGCCCTGGCCCAATATGCACATCCCAAGCATTGTTCACAAGATTTTTCCTTTACATAAAAGATATTAATAAGTGGCAATGTGTTAATAACAAACTAGATCTGTTGTTGTTGTTGTTGTTGGTGGTGGTGGTGGTGTGTGTGTCTGTGTATCTGATATGGGCTTATTATAGAATTATAGAAGCACCTGGTAGAGTCAGGTTATTGGACAATATTTGTTTTGTTCACTCCTGTACACTCCAGTACTAAAAACTGTGTCAGGCACATATAAGGTAATTAATAAATGTTCACTCAGTGACTCCTTGTGAGAAAGGTGTTAAGACCACTAAAATAGTATTAAAACTATATTCAAAATAGCTAAGCTATAAAATTAAACTCGGGGCCAGGTACACAGATAAAGAAACTGAATCGCCAACCAAGGACCATGCGGGGACTGGACCTAAACCCCTTACACAGATGTAGCTGCTGGGCAGCTCAGGCTTCATGTGGGTCCTTTAGTAAGAGGAGTGAGGGCTGTCTCTGACATGGACTCTGTTGCCAGCTTTTTGGTCACTTCCTCCTGGTGGGACTGCCTCGTCAGACCACAGGAGAAGAGAATACACTCTGTCCTCAGTCACTTGATAAGCTGTGGTGGATAGGAAGGCAGGATCCCCTTTTCTGAGAAATAGGGGAGGGGGGACAGAGGAGAGGGAGGGACAGTGGGACTAGCAGGAGAGGAGGGATGGGGGGCTATGACAAAGATGTAAAGTGGATAAATATATAAATTAATTAATTTAAAAGAGGAAACTGTGGTGCATATTCACAGTGGGATGTACTAAGGCACTGTCTGTACAGACCTCACTCTCTGTCAGCTGTACTTGCAGTAATAACGTTCTTCAGTGCAGGATGAACCTTTCCTGATTGGAGTAAAGTGAAAACAAATCATTTCTATTTTCAAAGTACAGTGACACTTCTCTTTTAACACCATCAAACATTCCCCACAGAGTGGTAGACTGAGACATTACATTTAATCATCTCCTGCTCAATATCAGTTGGAATTTATGTCACGGCTTATGAGCTGGTAGAATATTAAGGCCTTAGCTTTTGACAACCCTACTGTCACATCTTTTAAATGCTTTAATAATGGTGTTGGGTCACTTAGTAATTGAAACTGAGGACAAATGTGATTAATTGCATAATTTCAGATTGTTCAGATGGAATTCCATTCACATTACATCATCAGACTCATGAGAGCAAAGGCATATGGATTAAATCTCCGCCTTTGCTTGTCAGCCATTTGAATCTGAGGCCTCATAGCTGTACATTGGAGCAAGGGTATTGTGACTCATCGCTTGCCAGAAGGAATTCTTGTGGTCTGTAAATATATGCGTAATGGGTCTCTGCTCTCAAAAATACCTTGCTGAGAACTTGGCATAGAGTGGATTCTGTTAAGATTTGATAAATAATGAATATATGAATTGAATGAATAGAACGGAAGCAGTGAAGACATTTGTTAACAATCTATTTACTGTCATTGACCCTTATAGACAACACAACATGTACATCGGCAGTGTGATTAGTCATTCTGGGTGGGATGAAGTCTGATGCTCTCTGAGTCAGCTGGGACAAATTTAATCACAAGTCATCATAGGCTATGATCATTCAAAGATCTGAACAGAGTTTGAGAACTGAAAGAAACAATTAAGTCATTGTGTTACTGGTGGATATTAATTTGTTTTCCAGTATCATGTTATTGGAAATGGGGCTTTTGTTGTTTTTAATGAGCCATCCTCTGAGTAGTTTGGGGCATTTGAACACTTGATTTCAGTTGGGGGCTCTTTAGCGAGGCATTGGAAGGGTAGTCTTCCTGCAGGAAGTGTGCTACTGGGAGCCAACATGCTGGCTGCTTACAGCCTCACTCACTGCCATCCAATATAAACATTCCTTTCTATAAGTTGTCTTAGTCTTGGTGTTTTATCATAGCAAAAAAAAAAAAAAAAAGCTAATTCAGGGCTGAGGTGAGTAACTTTGCACATCTGTTATTTTGTGTTGGGACAGAGTAGATGCATGGATGCAGGATAGATGCATGATAAAAATACGCTGGGTCAGAGGCTCTGTGACTTTGGAATTTTGATAACTGTTACTGAACTACGCTCCATAAGAGTCTATTAGCCCTTACTAGTCTTATTTGATATTTTGCATTTCCCTTAATCCTTACCAACAGAGGAATTAACAAACTGCTTTATGTGTGAGGATCCATAGCACAGCATGGGGAAAATACCATCTTTTATTTATCTATTCTCAGTTTTGTTTTCTTGTCATGAAAATGAATCTAAGAAAGATAGTAGATAAAGTGTGTCTTTTCTTATTAATTGACTAATTTTTTTTATATATGCCTTACCATTTAAGAAGACCCTATAGAAATCTATAAAGAAAATAAATGCACAATCAAAGCATAAAGAAAATAAAAATTTGGGTAAAGAAGAAA
>OU015751.1:27061794-27074406 GCA_907169655.1 Acomys percivali | reverse complement strand
GTGCACACACACTTTGCCTACTTCCATCTTCTCTGATGTTAATCTATATCCTTCCAAACCAATAAGCAATGTTGTCATTTGTCACTATTTTTAAATGCATTTGAATTCCACTGAAATTCTTTGCTTGGAAGTGTTTTGAGGAAGTTTAAAAAAATCATGTTTTCAAATGTTTAGAATGCACTGATAGGAGATTTTTTTTTTTTTAAATTTAGACAATGGATGCACTTCTCTTGTGTTGTCATCAAAACCAACTAACCGTGGCAGTTACCTATCCTAAATGTTTTATCCAGGCAGCACTTTCTTATTCACTATTGAAACACTCCCGTCACCTTGAGAGGATAGACTGCGTTTCCCTTTGTTCTTGTTACTTGACAAATATTCCTGAGATTTCCATGCCTTCGATGGCCCGGTTCCCATCACAGAACGAGGTCAGCTCCGTGGAGCGCTTGTCTTCTTGTACACTTACACCTGCTGTTCTTCTTTCGACTTTCATCACATCTCTGTTTTGAAGAAAATGTGGCCATGGTCACCTCCATCTCAATTAATTTTAAAGAATTAACTGCATTTCAGTGCTGCTTAAAAACGGAAGTTGAACGTATCAGTAGTATCCAGAAGCATTTTGCGTACTCTTGGCTCCAACTCCTTAGCCTCCAGTGCTTGACATCATTCCGCAGGGTGAACAAAGCTGAACGTAGTGTGAGATCTCTCAGAAAATGTAACTACAGCCCTTAACATTTTAGCCAAAAGAGTAACTTGGGTCTAACAGTTTTACCATCAAAGTACTAGTTACTGTTGAAATTGTATCTTACCCACATATTTAAACTTTGGTTATTTAACAAGATGAAAGTTTTCATCTAGTTTGTTGTTATTATTTCTAGTATTTGTATTATTGGTTTTGATACAGGGTCTTATGTTGACCTCAAACTCCCTATGTGGCTGAGGCTGGTCCTGAACTCTTGAGCCTCCTGCCTCCAATTCTCACATGCTGGGATGACAATCATATGCTATCATGCCTGGCTTAATTCTTATTTATGGTTTTTTTTTTTTTTTAATTGCAACACTACCTGGTGAAAGCTACTTGCAGAGACTTGGTAAAATACGAAACAAACCAGAGATACCCATACTTCCATTCTAATTATGTACTGAATTTTTGAAGTGCTGTGTGGCTTGTCACATCTTTCCCAAAATTTCACGAATGTTTTCCATGCCTCTTATGAAAATGGGTTCATATTCCAGTGAACTTCTTTGAAAGGATTTTAAATTGGTTTACAAAATCCCGACTGTGTTTATTTGGCTTATGCCATATTGTTTTGCACCTGTCACCTGAACCCTCAGCAAAGCGGAAGAAATCAGGGTTTCTGTAGCCACACATCTTTTGTGCCTTGCTGTTCAGAACAAACTTTCTATTCACCACGGTGAGTGATACTTGTAACCCAAACCCTTGGGACTTTGGGACAGAAAAGTCACAAATTCAAGGCCAGCCTGAGCTATATAGCAAAAATCATCTCAACATTACAATACAAATCTTCCTTTATGTGTTTGTTGTACTTTTTTTTTTAAGTAATGGATTGAATATTAGTTAAAATTAAACATTCAAAAATTTCACAGGTCTTTGTGTTCTAGATGTTTATTTGTCAAATAGTTTATTAATTGTAATTATTTCATGTCATCAGTATTTCAAAGTGTATCTATATATTTTATGTCGTTAACCAATATGTCAAGACACACTATATAGGCAATGAAGTCATTGTTAATGAAACGTATACAAGTCCATATATTTAAATGATCTTTAGAATAATTTAAGATTCTTTTTGAGTCATTTTTCTGTCATTGAGTCTCCATACAGTGTGCTGGATAAATGGCTTGTGCTGAGGGGAGAATCTTGCTTCCATCATTTCCTTACTCACTCAAGTTTTTTTTTTTTCTATTCATGGTTTCTTTATAGAAATCTTGACAGGCATTTTTCTTGCCAGGTTTAGTGTAGTTAACAATCAGTTCTATAATTCGTAGCCTCGCTTTTACCTGAATATCTTGAACTGTAATTCATCAACTACACAAGAAAGTTGGAGGGGTCTGGGTCCTCTCTGTGGGTGGATGCCTTGTTACTGTAGACAGAACTGTGTACAGAGAAAGTGAGTGCACTAGTTAGTATGAGTGCGCTTAACAAATGGAGGCCAAATCACGTTTTGAAGCAGACACAGGCTCTCCAAGAAGTGAAAGACCTGTCCGATCTCAAGGGGCTTTAAGTTACACATCTTTGTGAAGCAATGGCAAACTACTTCCATTCATGATTTGTGTGTGGGGTTGTGGATTGAGGAGCACGAGGGAGGAGGCAGCTCTACCTGCCCTGTGGAGCCCCATGCTCCTTGAGGCCTGAAAGTATGGCAGATTGACTCATTTCTGCTGATGAGGCCAGCTCCATGCAGACAAATTACTCCAAAGGGTAAGAGCAAGCCACAGACCCTTCAATATGGATGGGTTTTTAGATGTTTGGATACTTTGCAGGCTTGGTGAGGACTAAATGCCACCACAGGGCTTAGCACACCTCATGCTCTCAGTGAGGAGCATTACAACAAATAGAAGGAGGAGGAGGAGGAGTTTGCTGTGGGAAGGAGCACTCCTACGAGTCCTATGAGGACACGTGTGGTGGACTCAGGGCTGAAGACCTGCAGACTCTGTTTTAGGGTGTTACACAGAGAGGAAGACTATGATCCCTAAAATAAGTCTTAAGTACAAATAGGTCTTGTCTAGGAGAGTGGGAGGAAAGTGTGTGTGTGTGTGTGTGTGTGTGTGAGAGAGAGAGAGAGAGAGAGAGAGAGAGAGAGAGAGAGAGAGAGAGAGAGAGAGAGAGAGAGAATGTAGTGTAGTGTATGTGTTTGGAGAAGGTATTAAAATGTTTTCAGCTTTGGTAGTCCTTTGGTCCATGATATCTAAGATTTATAAGGTGTTGTCATGCCAGTTTTCATTGTTATTGATGCTAAACACTGTAAGAAAATCTCTGGCTCATGCAAAAGGTCCTGAAAGATTTCAATAATTTATGGAACACAAGGGCTTCCTAGATGCTTGCAAAGTTTCTCCAACCACTTTGCTGAAGGCAACGCGAGCAATTGTTACAGTACCTGGGGCGCTTACCTGCCTGCTTTCTGTTCCATTAACAAGTTGTAGAAAAAGGCTTGATGGACCTTTCATCTGTAAAACATCTTAGAGTGTAATCTGTTTTTAGAAGATTAATTTTGCCTGACATTGAGAAGCAAATGATGAATAGCTTAGAGGAGACCAGAGAAAGCGTGTTTCAGTTGAGAATGCCAGTATCTGCTCTTCTTATGGAAATTTAGAAGGAGGAGAAAAATGGGCTAAGCCATGTTTGTTGGATGAAATCAGAATATTCTTGCAAAGGTGTATATATAAGGGGAGGAAATAAACAGAATCTTTCTCAGTTTAAAAAATTAAGAACAGCAGGAGCTGGAGAGAGAGCGCAGCAGTTAAGAGCACTGGCTGCTCTTCCAGAGCTCCTGAGTTCATTCCCAGGAACCACATGGTGGCTCACAACCATCTATAATGAGATCTGATTCCTTCTTCTGGTGTACGTGAAAACAGAGCACTCACACAGATTAAAAGAAAATTCATTTTTTAAATTTTATTTAATTTTTTCAAAAGTACCTTTTGTTGTATATATACCAACTAACTTGTACCTCTAACACCAAATCCTAAACTTCAATCTTTTGCTTATGTATCATCCTGGACCTTTTGAGTAGAGGAGACTCAAGTCTTAATGAATTCTGGGGTGCAGCCGAGAAAGATATGGGCAATCTATTCAGCAGTTTTACTTGGGACAATGATTTTAAGTACAATGGGAAAAAACCCCACCCCATTTGATGTGGCCTTTGCCTTTGGAGGGGATGCAGTTAGATGAGGGTAAGAGATGTGCAAGTTGTGATTTATAACCCTAATGATTTGGGTCAAAGTGTGTTCTTCTCAGCAAAGTCTGTAAGAGCAGCACAGCTGAGCAGGGAAGCTGATTTGAGTTTAGTGCCGCTCAGGGCAGACGCAGAATGATTAGCGAATGTGAACACCCAAGATTACGCCTGTGGAAAGACACCCTTGATGACAAATAACGTGCTACAGAGGTTTAGACAGACAAGCACAGGGGGAGGATATGCTCTTCACCCAGGGGATGATAACATATGACATTTACCACCCCAAGGAGATGTCACAGATGGAAACTATTATGATTACAGAGGAGTTCTTAGCTCCGCTTACAGATGACATGCAAGTTTGAGAGCTTCCGGAACCTTCCAGAAGCTTTAGATTTTCATTTCTTTCGGTTGTTACTCATTGATTGTGAATCTGATGTGCTACCCATGAGGCCTTAAAGTCACATCTTTCATGTGGTAATTTCAGGGAAACCTGGCAGGAGGAAGGAGCCCCATGCTTACTTATTTATTCATTCAGCCAATGTCTATTCACACCCATTCACAGACAATGGAGCTAGGCAATGATGAATAAGAAATGAAGAACATTTTTCCTCTTGAGATTGCTATTATCTGGTAAACAACAATGGTTATTATATTTTCCCAGGGTACATGAATCCTGGCTGAAGTGGTACGGCATTAGCTGTCACTGCACACATTTCTCTCATTTTCCTCTCCTCTGTAAGTGTGAGACTTCTGTAGGGAAATGTCCAGCCCTCATCACTGGGAGGCCCATATGTTTTGTGACATATGCCACAGACCTCCTGCTTTTCTTTCTGTTCCTTGGCTTCCTCTGTTTAGAGCCCCCCTCTTGTGATGGCTCACTGTCCCTGTGGCTACACCTGGGCTGCTGGCCACAGGTCCCACTTTTCTGCAGTCTCGCCGGGACCACTCCACAGAGGTGCTGGGGGTGGCTCAGTGCGCTTTCTGAAGCCTTTGGAGTGCCGGCGCCACTTCATGCTCCTGGCAGCAATAGAGAACAAGTCTCTCTAAACTTTGGGCAATGCCATGAAGCAGGGGTGTTGTGTCATGGTCCTAAAGAGCTCCACAGCTGACTTTTCATTTCTGTCAGCTCTTCCTGCCCTGATTCCTGCTCCCTGGTCCCTCCTTTTCCAATCATCTCAACAATACAAATTCACATGAAGTTCATGGAGGAGTGTGTGTGTGTGTGTGTGTGTGTGTGTGTGAGAGAGAGAGAGAGAGAGAGAGAGAGAGAGAGAGAGAGAGAGAGAGAGAGAGAGAGAGAGAGAGAGAGAGATTTCCCAAACGGCAGCTTTTGAGTCACCTCCTTCCTCCACTGGCCACTAGCCTCATAGGATAGAAGGTTTCAGTTTTTGTAATGTATTCTATTCCACTGTACCAGGCCTGCAGCCATGTTAAAACTCTGTGGACTGACACCTATTAATAATATTTACACTTGAGTCTCATTTCAAAGCATCGAAGCAGTTACACAGATGCTATCTTAGTGTTACAAAACCCCAAGTTTTGTGACCAGACAAAGACATAGAGATCAATTCACCCAGGCCATACTGGCTTTGAGCATACTCTACTGTGTGGCCCTTTGGTCTCTACTCTCTAGCCTCCTCGCCTGTCTTTTCATTTCTTGCCTTCCTTCTATGTGCTGTGGGACTGTTTCCTTCAGATGGAGACTGTCTTAGGCTTATCATTGCTGTGATGAAACACCATGATCAAAAGGAAAGTGGGGAGGAAAGGGTTTATTTGGCTTACATTTCCACATCATAGACCATCACTGAAGGAGGTCAGGACAGGAACTCAGAACCAGAACCTGGAGGCAGGAGCTGATATAGAGGCCGTGGAAGAACACTGCTTACTGGCTTGCTCCCTATGGCTTGCTCAGCTTGTTTTTATAGAGAACCCCAGTCCACCAGCACCATCCACAATGGGCTGGGCCCTTCCCCGGCAATCACTAATTAAGAAAATGCTCTACAGGCCTGCCTACAACCTGATCTTATAGAAGCATTTTCTTTTCTCTCTCTCTCTCTCTCTCTCTCTCTCTCTTTTTTTTTTTTTTTGAGACAGGGTTTCTCTGTGTAGCCTTGGCTGTCCTAGACTCACTTTGTAGACCAGGCTGGCCTCGAACTCATAGTGATCCACCTGCCTCTGCCTCCCGAGTGCTGGGATTAAAGGTGGGTGCTACCCTGCCTGGCTAGAGGCATTTTCTTTAATTAAGGTTCTCACCTCTCAGATGAGTTTGCTTTGTATCAAGTTGACATAAAACTGTTGAGCACAAAGACATTCGTTCACTTAGGTGTAGAGGGTCACAAAACAAGAAAGTAGCAAGGACTCCTGAAGACAGGATGCTTCCAAAGCCCCAACCCTCCCTGAAGAAACAGTGCCAATTAACCCTTGTTGGGGGAGGGACTGTCATATTCTTCAGTGGTGTAGCCACTGATAAGTTGTCCTTGCTCCACTGAAGAACCTCCCACCAATATGAGAGGCAAGTAGCTAATCACTCTCAGTTGGCCACACAACAGACACAGAAAGGGACTTAATGAGAAGTGCGCCCTCTGGAGAGGGAGAGACATGAAGGATGAGAGTGGGGGTGAAAATGACTCCAACCAAAAAAAACACAACGAAAGGAAAAACAACAACAATAACAACAACAACAACAAAAACCCACAACAAAATTGCTAAGCTCAGAAGGTTGTTTTGGCAGTGGTTGGTGGGCTGGAGGAGACTCTGTGCAGCAGCCTGCGAGGTGTGCAGGGAACTCCAGTGTGACTCCTTCCACTCTGTGTGACTCCTCCCACTCCGGGGCAAGGTTTCTGTGCTGCAGCTGCTTGAGTCGTGCTTGTGCCTATAAGTAACTCCAAGAAACTTCACCCAACTTTTCTTGGGATGGGATTGATTTCATTGGTTTGTTAACAGTGTGCTGTCAGGGGTGAGTTGATGTTTTTTTCATATCTCCCCAGGAAAAGTCACAAAATACCACATGGGTCTTATGTGCAGCCACAGGGACAGGGCTGTGTGCAGTTTTCTGAATATGGCTTTGCATCGATGTCTGTTAAAGGAGTCTCTCCGTCTCTCTCTCTGTCTCTCTGTCTCTCTGTCTCTCTCTTTCTGGTGTTTGCCTCCCCCTCCACCACCTCCCTGTCTTCATGTGTGAGTTGGGCATGCCTGTGTCAGGGTCCATGTGTAGTAGGCCAAGGTCCATGTGTGGAGGTCAGAGGGCAACCTTGGGAGTGAGTCCTTGCTTTCAACATTGTTTGAGACATTGTTGGCCACTGTGTACATCAGGCTAGCCCACGAACATCTAGGGATGCTCCTGGTTCTACCTTCCACCTTGCCGGCAGCTCTGGGCTCATAGGTCTGTGTGCCATTACATCTGGCTGGTCATGGATCCTGGGGATCTGATGCATGCCTTACGCTTGTACCCAGGGCTTTCCCAGGTCATGTACCAGTCCATAGCATGTGTCTTAAGTCAGGCTCCTTGAGAACAGAGTCTGAGATGGAGAACCCCGTGGGAAGTGCTCTTGGGCGATTCAGTCAAAGAGAGGAGAAACAGGAAAGACTGATGGGGATAGAGACAAGAGAGGTTGTAAGGCGACGAAAGGGGCAGGGGTGTCAGAAAGATGCTCCTAACCAAGGCTGTGGACAATCCTATGGGGAATAAAACACGGAGCCAGACAGTTCTCTGAGGCTGAGGGAACTTAACAAATGGTCAGGGCAAACCAAACCAAACAAACAAACAAACAAACAAACAAACGAACATGTAAAAGCACTACTACATGGGCTCAGCAGGTTGCATTTATATATTTATTTGCTTATACATGTAATAGCAATGATTATAGAATGTGAGGCTACATGGAAGGGATTGGAGAGAGGAAAATTACGTAATTATAAAAGAAAGGGCAAAGACAAGAGGGGTCAGCATTTGATGTTATCAACAGCCAGATGATGAGTGTGTGGCTGAAGACAGGGGCCCAGTGGCATACCAGGAATCCACTATGGACATAATCCTTCCAGTTAAACATGTTTGCCCACTTTAAATGCTCAAAGTCAGTGGTTCTCAACCTGTGGGTCGGGACCCCTTGGGGGGGGGGGTCGAGTGTCCCTTCCACAGGCATCACAAAGACCATCTGCATATCAGATATTTACAATGCAATCATAATAGTAGCAAAGTTATAGTTATGAAGTAGCAACAAAAATAATCTTATAATTGGAGGATCACCACAATATGAGGAATTGGAGGGAGTCGCAGCTTAGGAAGGTTGAGAACCACTGCTCAAAATCATGCCTTGTATTAATTCTTTCCTTTTAAATCATGCTTTTCTTATGCAACCATTTTTGACAACTTTCTAATAGATTTTCTTCTCCCTGCCATGACAAAAAGGAATATATGCTTGGAGTTAATTATTAAATTTCCTTCCAGCAGGAAACGCTTCCTTCTTAAAAGATACTTCTTGGAGTTCCTGACCTCCAGTCTGTTCTTGAACCACTGCGCCCCTTTCTGTCATGCAGCCCTCCTCCTATGAAGTGCGCTCCCAGGATTCCTGCCTTAAAAATAAGGCTTCCAGGATTCGACTCCTGGTTTACGTGTCTGTTTACAGCCTTGCGCTTCGCTTCCTCTCCAAGTGACTAACAGAGATAAACGTTTTGTTAAATGCACTTATTATGCTTTGTTTACTATTTTGGTTCAAAATCAATTCTATTAAGTTTAAAGCACTACTCTGTTATAATCATTTATTTATGTTGCTGGTGGGACATCTGATTTTCTGATTATTGTTCTTCAACTTCAGGAAAACTGGAGTGAGGTGGATAAATATATATATTCCTTGGCAATCTGAAACCTAAAGTCTGCCTCAGTTTTATGGCCACTGGTTTTGTTTTATTGTTCTAGCTCTGCAGATTTGTTGTTATTTTCTTCTATTTTCTGGATTAATTTCCCTTATGGTTTGGTCAAGAACCTTCTCAGTTAGCACTCTGTGCAGTTTCTCTTTCTTTGACAAGCTTCTGACTATTTTGTGAAAATGACTGCTTTTTCCTTCATTTTATTTTTATTATTTTTATTGAATGTTTTATGGCAGTCATGCTTTGTAATAGCAACAATATCTCTGATTGTTCCTTTTTAAAGCTACAATTCTGGCTTAAGAAGTGTAGCTTTTCCACAACCTCTGACAAAGGAGATAGACTTTCACACTTGTGCACTTTCAAACCATTAGGGTGCATAGTACTAGAGAGCATTTCTATGAAAAAAAAAATGATCCACAGGAATGTATGGACATCTAGATAGAGAGCCAAAGTTATGTCCTTAGTAAAACAAACCTGACTGTGGAAATGGCTTATAGCCATAAGGTTATTGTGTAATTCAAATGCTGATTTCTGTATCCCCCATATCTGCTTGCAAGCTTGTTTAAATGTTGTATAAACACTGAGCTCCAATTATCTGCTGGTATGTCAATAAAGCAGTTTACAGCCAATCTCTGAGCAGGGGAGAGAATAGGGCTGGACTTCCTGGCAGGGGAGGAGTAGTTAGTGTAGGAAGTTGGGAATTCAGCCAGGAGATTCAGCCACCACCAGATGTCCAGAACACCAGGAGGGAGGGATGGATGGAGGGATGGATGGAGAGAGAGAGAGAGAGAGAGAGAGAGAGAGAGAGAGAGAGAGAGAGAGAGAGAGAGAGAGAGCGCTCAGCAAGGAAAGGTACAAAGTGCAAGTATTAGGAGGAAGCCAAATTAGTTTAGAGGGTTAAGAACAGAATAATAACTGCTCAGTTCTTGTGCTGTGAAACTAGTTAAAATAATATAAGAGTCTCAATTATTTGTGTGATAGCCGGATTAAGAGAGAAACTGAGAAACACACAATTTTATAAAAATAACTTTAACAATGGCATTAGCCTTATGAAAGTGATTAATCTGGATGTATATATTACAATTTTGCTAAAAATCCTTTTTTGGAGTTTTGTGGAGTTCATCATGAGTTTTCAGACACTTTCTACCCTTCACTTTTTGGCCAAGAATTTAGACAGGATGGTAAAAAGGTCATAATTACTTGGAATATTAGTAAGGAAATATTAGGAATTGCTATCACATGTAGACTAGGGATTCTATAGAAAAAAAAAAAAAGCAAGAGTTATGGTGAAAGATATGGTTTTTAGAAAAAGTCCATAGAAAATGGCCAGTTGTTCCATTTGATAAGAGGCTCCAGTTGAAGGTGTGTTTTGTTTGTAGTACTGAGAATTGAACCTAGGGTCTTGTACATGCTAGGCAAGAACTTTACTACTGAGCCAAATTGCCAGGCTTCTATTTCTGTCTCATCTTTCTTAGTTGCTTGGGCTGGTCTTCAATTTATGATCTTCTCAG
This sequence comes from Acomys percivali, assembly GCA_907169655.1. Lineage (NCBI taxonomy): Eukaryota > Metazoa > Chordata > Mammalia > Rodentia > Muridae > Acomys > Acomys percivali. The sequence goes on along the minus strand of OU015751.1, from coordinate 27,064,112 downwards.
GCCCTTTAGTGCCTAGGATTACAGATTTTTCCACCTGTAGGGGTTCAGCTATAAACATTTTTTTTCGTAAATTAAAGATAAAGGAATATGAATCATGTCCAATGGGATGAGACAGTGTGATAAGTTGTGTCACAAGTACAAACTTCAGGTGGTAGAGTATTTAGAAGAACTTCGCTTTACATATGCTTGCTATGTTTTAGTGCTAGAATTTGATATTTATGATCATTGCTTCAGACTGGGACTGAATTTACTCCAGAACGGTTCTTGGCATGATCTTTACTTGAACTTACTTTTTAGTCTTTTTATAGACATGAAAAAAGGGAGCAGTAACCATCAAACCTCTACATTTTCACTCCAATGAAAACATTTGTTTGTTTTGTTGTTGTTATTTTGAAAAAGCATAGACTGAGTGTGCCTTTTGGAAAACTTCAAAAGGGTTTCCTATTGATAAATGGGTGAGCCTTTGCCTCTGAGGATTATAAAATATTATCATTAATATTATATGAAGGCATTGCTCATCCTATCAAATAACTTGTTTGTTTTTCGTAATGTGAGTGGGTTAATGAATGTGTTAATGTTGGGTAGCAAGTCCACTCAGCTCCATTAGATGAAAACTCTCCCTTTTACCTCTTTGGAGTCTCTCCAGATGAGGAAGGACTGTGCTGTGTACAGTTTAGATGAGGGCGACAAGGGAGATTGCTTCTCTCAGAGACTCCAATATTAACTCTTAGAAATACCTAATATCCTCCACAGTTGTGTGGAGAGCAGGGACTGACTCTGACATGAACTCTGGTGCCCCCTATTTGATCACTTCCCCTTGGTGGGGAGGCCTGGTGGCACTCAGAGGAAGGGGAAGCAGGCTATCTGGATGGAGAGACCTGATAGGCTGTGGTCATATGGTGGGGGAGAAGGTCCCCTTCTGTCAGAGATCTAGGGGTGGGAAATAGGGTAAAAGATGGAGGGAGGGTGGAATGGGAAGATACAAGTGAGGGGACAACAATTGAGATGTAATCTGAATAAATTATTTAAGAAAAAATAAAGAAGAAAGGAAATACCTAATATCAGTATCAATTAAAGAGTTTACCAAGGAATACACTGTAAAAACATATTTAACTTTCCTGGGGGTTGGTTTGGTGCTATGTATTCTGATGTTAATTATTGGCCCCCCAAAATCTGATTGCTGCCCAAACAAACAGATTCTCAAGTACCCCAAAAATGGTGTTTGTAACCTTGCCTAAAAACTTATTCCTGTTTGACCAATGAAAAGCCAACACACCTGGGCAGGGCAAATGGGAGGAAGAGGATCTTAGGATGAGACAGCAGAGGAAGAGAAAGAAGGAGTCCGCAGCCATGGGTGAGGTAGAGTAAGAAGCACATGACCAGTGTGGATGGAGGATTTGTCCCTAATGAAGAACATTAGCAAGTATTTGGGATTATGGATGGGCGGTAGCTCCATAGAAATTATTAGAAGCAGATGGCATGGGATAGGGGCAGGGAGATATGAAAAGTAGTTTAGGGAATTAATATCTGCCCTGTCCCAGGTGAAGCAAGGCTATTTTAAAATATAATAGGTGCCTGTGTTTTTACTGATTGATAGCGGGTTAGAAAACATCACCATAATAAATTGTAGGACTAATCATAAATATTTATTAGGCCATACTTTCATATTAACTACAACAACTCTGAAATTTGTAAAATAAGGTAAATAATAGTCATGGAAAAGGAGGTGAAAACACTCATCAAATTTAAACACTATAGGTAAAGTACTGGGAACATCTTTTACTCTTATGAACTGTAATTGAAGTATTAAAAGTTTAAGATAACACAAAAAAATTAGATTTTCTTAGCATGCATGGGACACACACATATAATAACTGTGTACATATTTATATGTAAATGTGTATAGAAATACAAACCCATCACTGTAATGGCGTTCTCCCTGCTCCACCATAATTTCCTTAAGCACCAGTCCTTGGTAGTATGAAATGTCCCCCATAGGCTCTTGGTTTGAATACTTGGTCCTTAACTAGTGGTGCTGTTTTGGAATTTAACAGACCTTTTGGGAGGAAGTGGGTCACTGTAGACAGGTTTTTACAGCATGTGCTACCTGCTGTCTGTCCTGTGTGTGGTCACAGTGTGGTCAGTGGCCTCATGCTGTCACCATCAGTTCCCTGCCACAGTGGACTGTATCCCCTCAAACCGTGAGTCAAAACAAGCCTGTCGACCTTTAACCTGCTTCTTGTCAGGCCCAGCAGCAGAAGTACTAAATACACCCCTCAGTCGCATTCTGATGTAGAGGGGCTTTGAAAACAAATTTT
>OU015751.1:27045937-27058065 GCA_907169655.1 Acomys percivali | reverse complement strand
CACACACACACACACACACACACACACACACACACACACACACACACCTGCCAGCTCAGTTATCTTGGCAGAGTATGCCTGGCATGGTTCTGTCCAGGTGAGGATGTGGCTGAGAACCACGAATTCCCTAACAAGCACATTCACTTTCTGAGTCCTATCCTGGACAAAGATTTATGGCTATCTTTAATGTTCCCAGTGTTCCTGAGAGAAGTTCTCTGTGGACACCTGTTCAGGCATCCTGGTTCAGGAAAACACCATGGGGTGGAGGAACTCACTGGGTACTTCATTATCTAACAGTCTGCAGCCTATTTGATGTATCCCTGGTTGGTCTTTTCCCCTATAATTTATTCCACTTTCTTGAGGTGACAGCCCTTGTTTCTTTTGGGAAATCATTTCTTACTGAGCTAATTCCCCGTGCCCCAGTCCATCCTTTTTCTATGGGAATCGATTTGAAGATGGATGACACAACTTGGTTCAGTTCAAGCCAGGTCCTGCTTGTGAAGAGAGGTCCTTTCTTCTTGCACTACTGAACTGGTTTGAAGTTGTTAAAGAGTGAAAGAAATGCATTGTGATGAGATGTGGTGGCCTAAGGCCATACTCCTAGCACTCTGGAGAAAGAGGTAGGGTCACTGAAAGTTCCAGGCCAGCCTGGTCTGCCCAGAAAGATATTTTCTAGGCAATTGCTTCCTTTCAGGGACATGAAGGTTATAGGAACCAAATAACCCAATTGAAAGATGGGGCACAGAGCTAAACAGAGAATTCTCAACAGAGGAATGTTGGGTCCTGAGAAAGGCTCAACGTCCTTAGTCATCAGGGAAATGCAAATCAAATATTCCATATTACACTCGTCTGAATGGCTAAGATCAAAAACTGAAGTGACAGCACATGCTGGTGAGGATGTGGAGAAAGGGGAACACTCCTCCATTGCTGGTGGGAGTGCAAACTTTGGAAATCAATCTGATCAGGTACTGGCAGTTCAGTGGTAGAATTCTCACCTGCCACATGAAAAATCAATCTGGCATTTTCTTAGAAAATTGGGAATACTCTACCTCAAGACCTAGCTATACAACTCCTGGGCATATATCCAAAAGATGCCCCACCATTCAACAAAGACACTTGCTCAACTACATTCATAGCAGCTTTATTCATAATAGCTAGAAGCTGGAAATAATCCAGATGTCTCTCAACTTGTGAGAGGCCGCACTCACATTCGCCATTACAAGATGGCGCTGACATCCTGTGTCCCATGCTGATAAACAACTAACCTGCGCATGTGTGAGGGGAATTTCCACTTGTTGGGCTCTGCCTCTCCCGTGGTGTCACCTCGCCTGGCAAGCAACAGCCAATCCCGGTCTAACACGCCCTAAGCGGAGGACAGTCTCCTATATAAGGGAGGGTTTTTCTGCTGATCGGGGTCTCCGTTCTGTAAGCTTATGCTCTCCCTCTCAAGATGCATTAAAGCTTTGCTGCAGAAGGATCCTGCTTGTGTGTGCTGCGTCGTTCTTGCTGGCGAGACGAAAACGCGAGCAACATCAACTAAAGAATGGATAAAGGAAATATGGTACATTTACACAATGGGATACTACTCAGCTATTAAAAAGGGACATCTTAAAATTTGCAGGAAATTAGATGGAACTAGAAAAGACCATCCTTAGTGAGATAACCCAGATCCCAAAAGACACACATGGTATGTACTCACTTATAAGTTGATATTTGGCAGAAAGTACAGGATAACCATGCTACAACCCACAGATTCAAACAAGCTAAGTTATAAGGAGGGCCCAAGGGAGAATTCTTGAATCTCACTCAGAAAGATAAATAAAATAGGCATTGGAGGTGGCTAGGAGGAGGGAACTGGGTAGGAGAGGGGACAGAGAGGGGAGCAAGGGTGAGGATTTCAGTGGGGAGGGGAGTGAGACATTGTGAGAGAAGGGAAATGGGGAAGGGCATCTCTGGGACTTGCCGGAGACCTGGGATAGAAGACCCAGGAAGTCTATGGTGTCACCCTAGCTTTGACTCCTAGCAGCGAGGACATGGAGCCTGAAGTAGCCACCTCCTGTAGCCAGGCAGGACTCCCAATGGAGGGATAAGAACACCAACCTACTCACAAAGCTTTGACCCAAAATTTGTCCTCACTACAGGATGTGTAGGGACAAAGATGGAACAGAGATTGAGGGAATGGGCAACCAAAGATTGGCCCTACTTGAGACCCATTCCATGGGAAAGAACCAATCCTAGACACTATTAATGTTACTCTGCTATGCTTGTAGACAGGAGTCTAGCGTAATTCCTCTGAGAGGCTTCACCGAGCAACTGATGGAAATGGATGCAGAGACCCACAGCCAAACCTTAGACAGTGCTTCGGGATTCCTATGGAAGAGTTGGAACAATTGAGGGATCTGGAGGGGTCAAAGGCTCCACAAGAAGAGCTTCAGAGTCAACTAACCTGGGCCCATGGAAGCTCACAGAGACTGAACCACCAGTCAAAGAGCATACACGGGCTGGGCCTGGAACCCCTGCACGTTTGCACTAGATGTGGGGCTTGGTCTTCATGTGGGTCCCCCAACAACTGGAGTGGGGGCCCTCTCTGACTCTAATGCCTCCCTGTGGATCCTGTCCCCTGACTAGGCTACCTTGTCTGGTTTTAGTTGGGGGAGGATGTGCCTAGTTGGTACTCATGGAGGATCTCCATGAGAAGGAAAGGGGGGAATGGGGAAGGGGGTGGGGCATGTGAGGGGGGACTGGGAGGAGGAGGGGGCTGTAATCAGGATGTAAAGTGAATGAATAAATAAAATTTTAAAAATGTCAAAAACAAAAAACTCAACTCCTCCCCCCAAACAAAACAAAACAAACAAAACAAAACAAAACAAAAAACCCAAAATACCCAAAAACAAAGAAAGAAAAGAAAGAAAGGCATGTATGCCACTGCCAGGTACTCATGGATTTCTTTTTTAATTAATTAATTAATTAATTAATTTATTTATTTTTGTTTTTCAAAACAGGCTTTCTCTGTGTTGTAACTAGGCTAGCCTCGAAATCTACCTTCCTCTGCCTCCCTGAGTGCTGGGATTACAGGCCTGAGCTAATTTGTTTTTCTTAAGTAGGTTTTTAATTTTTATTTTTTTTATTATTACACACATATACAATGCACCCACATACACACACACACACACACACATATACTAAACTACATACAGCAAGAAGAACCAGGAAATAATCAGGAATTATATAAATGTTACATTCATAGTGTTTTGGCTATTTGTATTTGGCAACCTTGAAGAAAACATCTTTCCTATCTTGGTGAGTCTAAAATTCTCAATATAAATCAATATTTATCATATCTCATTGCTATCAACTTAAAACATCTATCTAGACCTAAAAACATCTTAACACCTAAACAACTTAGCTTAATTGTAAAACTAAACTATCTGGTCTTCCACCCCATCAGAGACTTGAGAAGGAATAAAATTAATTACCTGAGTAAACAGGTAATGCAGGTTAGCAGCTTCCAAAGTGAAAGAGACAGTTTGCTGCCTGAACAGTCACCTAAAACTCTCTATAACATTGGAGCATCACCTTCAGCCTTCTGGCTCAGTACATCTGACAGACATATTTGTGAGGCAGGAACTATTGAGGACTTGCTTACCCTATCTTGTCAGAGTTTGAGCGTCGATGCTTCCTGCATCCAAGCTTGTCCATTTTTAGGCAGAATTCTGTCAGTGGCCGAAAGGAGGACATTTTTGCCTAGTGCCTTGCTTGCCACATCTGAAGCCATCTCCATAAAGAGGTTCTTTAATGCTTATTATCTTCTTAAGGACACTCTCTGGAAACGTGGTGGTATTTTGTTAGAGGGTAACAAGTTATTGATAATATCTATCTCAGGATGGAAACAGTTCATCAAAGAGTTTAATCTTCGCCCTCAGTGGCTAGGGAGCCTACAGAGTTACCAAGAAGCAAGCAGGAGAAGGAGGGGGATGCAGGGGAGGGAGGGAGGGACAGAGGGCAGAGAGAGGAGAGGGGGGGGGGGGGGGGGGGGGAGGAATGATTCAACTTGTTTGGTAGATTACTTACAGCTTCAGTTGGCTACATGCTCCAAAGAGGCAAGCACTGTGCTTTACAGATGCAGAGGGTGACATAGTTGGGGACCACATTCATAATTGAGGGTCAGGCTTAGAACGAATAGTGTTCGGAGAACACAAACTTCTCTTTCCTGGCCTGCTCAGTTTCCTTGGCCATACTTTGTAAAAATACAATGTAGTTACTACATAACATGGCCAAGAAGTGTTGCCAAACACACTTCACAGTGATGGCTTAGCTGGGATATGGTGAATATTTTGTTATCATGAGCGTGTCACTTACAAAATAGAAAAACACCGCATGAAGCTTTCCTTCCACAGGTAAGAATATTATTCTCTGTCAAGCTGGAAAACTTTCATTTAGTTCCTAACCTTTGCAAATAAACAAAATGAAATATTCTAACTGGTCCTTTAAGATTAGTTCTCTATTCTTTTTTAAAGTATATGCTCAAGTAATTTATTTTCTGGGTATGCCTTTTGAGAAAAATGACCTGTCAAAACAAAAGTCTGGTGTTTTTTAGTTATCTCCCTTTGAAACATTTTTTTTTTTGCCACAATAAGATATATCCAATTAATGTTCTTTAGAGCAAAAGACTTGCAATTAAGTTCCTATTTCAGAGTTAACCTATCTGAAGGACAGAGGGTTCACGTTAGAACAATGTCCTTGATTCCAGTCTCCATCATGTGCTCTCACTTCTAATGAAAAATACTAGGTTTTAAAGATTGAATTGTGTAAAAGCCTGGTGAATTCTGATCTCATTTGGAAACAGGTAATCTTGGACCACTACATGGCACTCAAAGTTGCTCCAAGCAGACCCCAAATGCACAAAGAATATGTTATCAGGTTTTTTTCCCCCCTTTTAGAATTCATAGCTTCTCAAACCCACTGGAGCACCGTCTTCTTTCTAAGATTTCTGCCATGCGGAGCCTTTTTTCCTGGCCGCTGAGAGGCCTACATACGTGCTCCTTTGTTTTTTTGGAAGCAGTTTCTTTCCTGTTAGCCTGGTTTATCTGCATCTGCGGTAATTAGGTGGATGGTGAATTAAATAGGTTACACCTGAGTTAGTTGAGAGCTTTAATCTGCCTGCATGAGTAGGGAAATTCTAAGCTTTTACTGAACTGAAAACCCAATTCACTGAGAAGATACAAGCTGACAATGGTCGGAGCTAATGAGGTTCTGTTGGAAGAGATTGAATAATCATTTAAAAATCCATTCATTGGCTGATCCAGCTGTCAGAACAAGGCATCACCGTGCACATGGTCTGGTGGCCTCACTCCTGAGCTGGGGTTCTGAAGAAGGTCTGCACCCCAGTCAACAACCACAACTTAACCAATAGGAGTATGATGGACCTGTGTTGTGTTTCTTAACCAAACCCAAAGTCTGCTTTTGGCTAGCAGTATCTTGTATTAATGGATAAAAAATGGCTGCTCTGTCTCCTGTTTGTTTCCAAGAGCCAGCAGCAAGCTCTTGGCATCAATATTGACAGCGGGTTTTCAAACACTCGGCAACAAGCATCAACAGCACCAGTGACATGAGCATCCTATCTGCCTTTGTGTACTTGGTAGTTCCACAGCTACTCTTTATGAGGCCTTTACAGTGTGCAAGATACTATGAAGGGTAGCTTGCATACTGAAACTCTAGCCCACACAGTGAAGTATCTGGAAACAAGCCTGTGAGCAGCATAGTTTTATGTGGACCTTATGCCATACCGCGTGCAAGTCTCCTGAGTTCACATTAATCCCAGAAGATATCAGCACTTTTCTTTTTTGCATTTTCTGCCCAATCATGTTGTTGAGCTTATTCATAAATCAATAAATTGGTTCTGCATTTATTTGCTCATTTATTTGTCAGAATTTATTGTCTTGGCTAGAGTCTCCACATCAGTACAGGTAGCAAGAGTGGCGAGAGTTGGCATCCTCTTGTTTCTGCCCTGATGGAAGAGATTTCAGTCTTTTCACTCAAGAGTCAGCGTTAACTGTAAATTGTCATAGACGTTTTTTTATTCTTAGCTTACAAAAATCATACATAGGTGTAACATTTTGTTATTTTTTTTTTCTGTATGTATTGCTAAGATCACACAATTATTTTGAAAGCTAGTTCTTTGTAGGGAAAAGTAATGCATTCCCACGATTTGGAGCTTCTATACTTCTGAACTCAAATTAGTTTTAAAAAGTATCTTTTATAGTCTCCATTACAGAGATGCTGAAGGATGCTAACAATAAAATTAAGAAGTAAATAAGTAGAGTCTACATTTGTGACTGTAAGACTGGGGTCAGTGTGCAGATGCGAGCTTTATATTTGGAAAGTATATTGATATTTCATATTAACTCCGCTGATCAGTTTTCTTTGATTCTACAAGTAGCACAAGCATCTGCAAAGATGATCATTTGCTTATTTCTTTGTGATACTTACACTCTTAGTACATAGAATTGGTAAACACTAAGCAATGACAATGGTGGGGAATATAATTTTTTGTTGTTTTTTATGATAATGGGCCACATCTAGTGTTTCATCACTGGCATACATTTTTTTTTTTATGGCTAATTTGAAGGCTATTAAAGAAATTCTTCTATTTCCAACTTATCGGGATTTCTTTAAACTAAGCATCAATGCTGAATTTTATCATATAACATTGATATTTGTTATTATTTTTTTTACTTATCAATATAATGACTCATGAGTAAACTGCAAATATTGCAACAATTCCACATATATATGTGTACACACAATTAGGTCAACCACTTAGATTGTATAAACATTGTGTCTAGCATTTTGGATTTATGTTTTAGGACTTTTTTTTTTAACCACTTATTTTCATAAGTGTTTTATCTGCATGCATGTATGTGCCCATGTGCATACCTGGTGGCCAAGGAGGCCACAAGACAGATGGGATGCCCTGAAGCTGGAGTTACAGCAGCTGTGAGCTTCCTGTGAGGTAAGAGTGCTGGTCCTGGAATTGCAGATGATTGTGACCGCTCATGTGAGTGCTGGGTATTGAACCTGGCTCCTCTGCAAGGGCAACAAGTTCTCTGAGCAGCTGGACCAGCTCTCCAGCCCGAGAACATTCTTTTCTTAAGCAGGCACGATCATCAAAAATACACTGACACGTTGCTGCCAGCTGATCCTCAGACTCATTCAGGGTTTCTTTGTTGTCATGCTTTTTTCTTTTTTCTTTTCAAAGAGCTCTAGTTCAGAATTGGTTATTACAAGCAGTTCTAAGTAATAGGCCTTTGAGACTATCCTTTAATTTGGAATAATTTTCAGCCTTCCATAAACCATCTTGACCTTTAAGCTTTTAAGGATAACAAGACAGTTATCTGTGGCTTCTTCTTCATTTTGGGTTGTCTCTCGTTGTGGTACTGGTTGACATCATCCAGGTATGCATCATCCATGCCGGTGCCATGTCTTCTCCCACGTGGTCCATCTTCTCTACCCACTTGTGCTCTGACTTTCATTTCAATTTGTCCCTGACAGTTCCCTACATGTTAGCCCTCTTTGCCAGCTTGGGCTCAGACACACTGCACCAGAACACCTTCCTTCCTTCCTTCCTCGCTCCCTTCCTTCCTTCCTTCCTTCCTTCCTTCCTTCCTTCCTTCCTCCCTTCTTTCTCTCTTTCCTTTTTAAAATTGAAAATAGATTCTTCTTTTATACAATGTATCCCGATCACAGTCTCCCCTCCCTACACTCCTCCTAGTTCTCCCCGAATCTACTCCCCCCCCCCCCCCCGTTTCCCTTTTGCAGAGAACAGTCCTGTAAGAGACAACAACCAAACACAATAAAGCAAACTACAGTAAGACAAGGCAGAAGCCCTCCTCTCAAGGCTGGGCATGGCAACTTAATAGGAAAAAAAAAAAAAAAAAAAAAAAAAAAGAGTCCCAGGAGCAGGCAAAAAGGTCAGAGACACACCCATTCCCACTGTTGGAGTCCCACAGAACCACCAACAGCCATAACATATACACAGAGGACCTGGTGCAGTCCCTTGCAGGCCCTTGCAGACTCCGTGTTTGCCAATTCACTCTCTGTGAGCCAGTGTGAGTAGTTGATTTGGTGGCACATGCAGAACACTCTTACCACCTTGCCTGGGCTGTGACTTCTCATGCTTGGGCACTCCCTTACATGTCTTTTTTTCTTCTCTGAATTTTAACAGCCCCTTTCACCTTATGGCTCTGTATGTCTATACCTCTTTGGGTTCTGCTATCCTTCAGGCTCCATGCTCAGTCACACTTCTACACAGAACTACTTACCTGTCCCTGGTACCTTGTCTGAACTAGGAATCCCGTCCTCTTGCTTCTATCCATGCCATTCCCAACAGGAACACTTGCCTTCTCATGCTCTACTTGTTCTAACGGCTTTCTGAACTGTTCAGTACTTAGGCGGTTAGAGGAGAGGACGAGAGGAAATAAGGAGGGTGAGGAAAGAGGAGAGGAGAGGAGGCCAGGGGAAGAAACACTGATTGAAAGTCTGGATGAGTTTGTTTACTGGGTTAGGTGAACATGATGGTGTCCCTAGCTCTGTGTGTGGAAGAATCAGGAGACGGTTGGGATGGATGGTTACAATCCCTCTCCTTGGCATTCGTGCTTGGTATTTGACAGAGTGTGGTCCAGTGGAGACTAAAGTGGGTTTCCTGGCCTCAGGTTCTAATAGTGAAGAGGCTGGGTGGGTCTCAGGCTGTAATGCACTGATGTGAAGGGCAGTTTTGCACAGAGAGGTCTTCGTTGCCAAACCAGCCTAACTTTGTGCTCTTGTAGAGCTGTCAAGTTCAGACCTATTTCAAGGATTTTACCTCTCCTTACCATTGTTCCAAATGCCAATTCTAGCTGTATGTGAATTCATTAAGTTGCATAGACATTGAGTCTGGTTAATTTGGGTATGTGATGCTTTCATTTATCTGCAAGATTATTTTATAATAAAGCATATTAAAAAAAAAAACCACAATCCCCCACATACTTGCCCATGGGCCAATCCAATAAAGACAATTGAGACTCTCTTTTCAGATGACTCTAGATTGTGGTAAGTTGGCCATTAAACTTGGGCAAGTATGTGGGGGGCTGTGTTAAGCAGGTTTAGCAACAAAGGCCTCTTTGTACAGAGTGCTTGAGTCTCCTCAGAGCAGCCACCATAGAAATGAGGTTCAGGGATGTGCACAGCAAACGAGACCAAGAGAAATGATCTTGGCTAGGGCACTATGAGCCCTTAACAACATGACATCCTTCATCCTCTTTGGGTCTCATTGTCTGACTACTCTTGCTCTGATTATTAATTGGCTAGCTGGGTCTTGCTTTCACTGCTTTACTGCCCAATAGTATCCTTTCAAAAGAAAGTACAGTTGGGGGTCCACACCCATGGGAATTGATACCTTCCCTGACGTGCTGGTTGGTTTTGTATCAACTTGACACAGCTAGAGTCATCACAAATAAAGGAGCCTCAGTTGAGGAAATGCCTCCCTGAGATCCAGCTGTGAGGCATTTTCTCAATTAGTGATCAATCAGGGAGGGCCAGCCCATTGTGGGTGGAGTCATCCCTGGGTTGGTAGTCCTGGGTTCTATAAGAAAGCAGGCCGAGCAAGCCGTGAGGAGCAAGCCAGTAAGCAGCACTCCTCCATAGACTCTGCATCAGTTCCTGCCCCCAGGATCCTGCCCTGTTGAATTCTTGTCCTGACTTCCTTCAATGATGAACAGCAATATGGAAGTGTAAGCCAAATGCATGCCTTTCTGCTCAATTTACTTTTTAGTCAATTTGCTTTTTAGTCATGGTGTTCCATCACAGCAATAGAAACCCTAATGCACTGTCTCTCTTATCCTTGTACTACATTCATTCTCCAGGGTAAAAATGTTCAGTTTTGTATTGCAGTTATTATGAACTTTTTTCCCCCCAAACATATTTGTTCCCAATTTTAAAGACAGCAGATCTAGGTGGCCTATTCCTTCCCATTTCTTGGAAGCTCCTGTTTCCTCTGTCCTAGGGTTTGCCTCACTGGCCCTTAAGTGAGCCACTTTTTTTTTTTTTTGCCATCTTCTTTACTTCATTTACAACACCATCGTCCCCGTTCTCCATCTCTTTCAATGTCCAGCTGGAGACGTACTTCCCCTGGGGACTCTCCTGTCTTCAGTGGCCACTGTGTTCTGCAACAGTGGCTCTCAGTTTGACCTTGTAGATACGGGGGCTCTACCCTCAGAGCTCTTGATCCCAGAGGTGGAGGCTGAGGTCTGAGAGTTTGCGTTGTAATCAAGTGGCCAGGGATGCTGATGATCTTGTGCACCTTGAGGACCATTGCTTGGAAGCAGTCATTTACATCCTCACCTAACTTGTTATCCAGTGGTCCAATCATCCTTTTATTATTGTAAGAGACACAGCTCTGAGAGCAACTGGCACAGAGCCGGTAACAACCTGGTAGAATCAGTTGGATGGGGAGAGAGGACTCAGGAAGATCCTGTGCCCTTCTGGGAGGATTGTGATTGTAACCTGCCTTGGTCCTTCTTGGTGGAGCTCTTTTCTTTTATGGTCCCCAGGCTGGTTCTAGCCACTTCCTGTAGTCTACTGCGACTCTCCTGGAATGTGGTTAACCAGCAACAGCCATAACTGTGTGCTTGCAGCTGTGACCAAATCCGAATTACCCTCTAACCCCTGGCTGCCTCTCTCCTGTCAGAGTTTTGCTTTGCCTGTTTCTTTTTAAACACCTGCAGCGAATTCTTCTGCTTTTGCCTAAATCTTACAGTGTGGAGTTTGACCAAACTAATCATAATTATCTTTCCTCTTGTCAGTTGATTTTCATATTAAGCAAACCACAGAAAGTTCCCATTGCAGTTGTTGCTTGCTTCTGTTTTTATTATTAATATCTCTCCGATGTTGAATCAGGAGTTATTTGTACCCAGTGGTGTGTTCTCAGCACTTGCGTGTCTCTTCCTGAGGCTTTGAGCCCTTACTACTATATACTTCCTTACAATCTTATGTTTCCTTTATATGGAATGTTATAGAAAATCAAACTTGCTTGCTTCTCTGGGAAGGCTTTTGTGATAAGAGTCAGGCTTGAAGTCAGAGCCAGGGATCACTTCAACATGGCAATTCTTAGTTTCCAGGCATGGTTCTTGGTTGGTGCATCAGTTTCTGCGGTCCTGCCCCTCCCAGATTTGCTGACTGTGTCGGTCTTCTGGAGTGCCTGTTCCCTCCAGGTCCTTATTTGTCCCATTCTTCCATAAGACTCCCTGTACTCTGCCCAAAGTTTGTCTATGAGTCTTAACATATGTTTTCATCTCCTGCTGGGTGGAGTCTTTCAGAGGACCTCTATGATAGGCTCCTATCCTGTTCCCTCTCCTCAACCACTTCCAGTGTCTTTTCTATTTGCCCTTCTGAATGAGAATCAAGCATCCTCCCTAAGGTGCTCCTTGTTACGTAGCTTCTTTAGGTCTGTGGATTGTGGTATGGCTATCCTGTATTATATGGCTAATATCTGCTTATAAGTGAGCATATACCATGCCTTTACAACGTTTAGGTATGTGCCTTGTATCCCTAATCTCTTCAAGACTTTTAACATGAATGGGTGTTGATTTTGTCAAATGCTTTTTTGGCATCTAACGAGATGATCATGTTTTTCTTTAAAGTTTTTTTTTTTAATGTGGTGGATTACATTGATGCATTTCCATATATTGAACCGTCCCTGCGTGCCTAAGATGAAGCCTACTTGGTCATGGTGAATGATATTTTTTATTTCTTCTTGGATTTGGTTTACAAGTATTTTACTGAGTATTTTTGTGTCAATGTTCATAAGGGAAATTGATCTAAAGTTCTCTTTCTTTGTTGTGTTTTTATGTGGTTTAGGTCTCAAGGTAGCTGTGGCCTCATAGAGGGAGTTTGGTAATCTGCCTCCAGATTTTGTTGTCTCTGTTGAGGTCAGGTGTGATTCTGATAGGTTTGCCATTATATGTTACTTGGCCTTTTTCCTTTGCAGCTTTTAATATTTTTTTCTTTGTTCTCTACATTTAGTGTTTTGTAGGCCTCTTGTATACTTCTCTCTCTCTCTCTCTCTCTCTCTCTCTCTCTCTCTCTCTCTCTCT
>OU015751.1:27026898-27038800 GCA_907169655.1 Acomys percivali | reverse complement strand
ACACACACACACACACACACACACACACACACACACACACACACACAATCAGAAGCACCTAGGAGGCAAATGCCTTGTCCCCAGATAGTTCCTTTTAACTAGCCTAGAACAAGCACATACCTTCCATGGGAGCACTGCTCAATTCTCAGCACTGTGCTGTTGGCCTGGGACTAGAGTGCAGGGGTAAATTCACAGGTCCTATCTGACTCTGACCTGCCTTTTTTCAGGCTTTCCGAATGATCTTACAGTTCCAAAATGCTACACTCAGGCCCTTCCAGAGGTTAACTCCTCCCTGTGGGAAGACATTTATTCTCAGCCCAGGCAATAAACCCATGAGAATTATGAAGGGTGTTGGAAGCCATGCCCGGTTCCTGTTGATATGCCTTTTTCTGTGTGCTAGAAATGAGTGCATCTAAACTGGCTGATGTAAGATGTGCTCATTTCAGCCCAGATTTGCAGCCTCAAGTTCCAAAGGCATCCCAGGCCTATAAATGTGAGAGCTGTCACAGCCCTCTGGCTCTGAGTGCAGACTGTCTCCCATCTGGCCAAGGCCTGGACTTAATTGAACAGGAGCCTGACCCTCTGCCTGGGCTTTTGTTATCCTGTAGCCTGCACAGTGGAGGATGGAGTGCTTTTCTCAGTAAAGCATTCCCATGCACGGCCTTTCTGAGCAGACATTCAGAGGCCTCCACACACAGCATACAAGGATGCTATGAAAATCAAATGTGCTTTATTTATAAGTCCCTGTGCTCCTTCTCCAACCTCCCAAAGAAAAAAAAATTGCAAGCAGAGAATGCAAATAATTTTTCAAATCGATCGTTTTATGAAAATGCCTGTTTTTATTCTATCTTTTTTAAGGACTAGAGAGTCAAATAAACGACAATTCCAGAAACCGTAGATTTATGACTTTTTTACTTTCCAAATATGTTGGCACGGAGTAAAAAAAAATAAAATTTTGTAATTTCGGGAAGAGAATAATGTACTTTTTTATTAAAATGGAAATGACACACTGCTGCATATCTAAGTTGATTTAGCGTTTTTATTAGTTATATAACTGTTTTAATACCTCGCTAACTATTGCATTCTCCCTTAAGGTTTCCATTGTTCACATACCCTGGAAACAAATTGATAATTCTGAAAAAAAAATAAAGTATTTCTTGGTTGTTTGCTAACAGCAGAATAGCAATCAGTCACCACAGGGTTACTACGATGGGCACCATTATATCTGGGTCCTTATCAATTTCACTATATGGGGAAGTATTATTGCTGTGCACCGGAACTCCTTTGGTGTTATTGCTTAATTTTAATTGTGATTGTAAAATGTGAACAATGTAGATCCTTAAACCACAATTAAACACCTGCTATACTTGTTGTGTGTTGGCATTTAAAGATATATCGAGTGTTTAAAAACTGCTGATTCAGATATTTCATGGTGCATAAAAGCAGATTTAATTTGAAAGCGTGTACCGGCTGAAGCCGAAGGAACTTAGGAAGGAAAGTTTTAGGAAGCCAGGTAGGCAAGTCCAAATCTGAGTTTGACAAGAAAACATAGCCCCTGTAGGAAGTGAGATAGATACCCCCCTCCCCAGTGTCTGTTTCCTCCACTTGCAGATTTCCCTTAGCCCTGGGAATCTGACTGTCCCATTGACAACTTGTTAATGAAGAGCCTACCTTCTGGAAGCACGTGCCCAGTGCTGATGAGATAATAATAGGAAAAATAACAGTTAGGGAGGCGCAGGGGAGGGTGCTGAGCAGGGGGGGTAGGGATCTCAGACCTCAGCCTCAGGTCCCCAGTCCAAATCAAATATGAAAAATAGGAGGTGGTGGCTTTCCAGCCCTAAGCTGGGCAGACAAAGGGGGTTTGAAGTTTCCCAAAAGCTGTATCAGACAGCGTTGTTCCCCAAGCTGGGTCTGCAGCCTCCGAACTAACGGTTTTCTTTCCTTTTCGTTTTCCTGATGAGTAGGTGGCTTTAGACACCATCTCCATCATCATAATTAACCATTTACACAATGTCTGCTAATCACTGTACTAGGTTTTGAGTTTCCAATAGCACTTAAAACAGTGCTGTCTGCCTAAGCTTAGTTTCTCTGGAAAATAGCATATCTTGTTTTAATTTCCCAGAAGTGTTTTTATAAACAGGGAAGAAGGGAGCAGTGTGGCTGGGACAATGCAGTAATGAAAGAATCTTTCCTTAGAGAAATAGGACCTCAGGTTGCATGTGAGGAGCAGGAAAGAATAAATTATACTGGGTTATATTCATCTAAACATAGTTTTTTATTCACACACACAAAAAATAGATCAAAACACATATACAACTCCCAACTTTCCATTTCAAGTAAACAAATCTGAGGGTGGATGGTGAGCTACCTGGGCTGTGGGGGAGGTTCATGGGAAAATGAATATATTTTCTGCAGAGACTGTGAAACAGTCAGTCAGCTGCGAGGAACTGGAAGATGATCATGAGACAGGCAAGGTCTCCATGTGGGGGAGCTGTTTGAGGATGGGCCAGTCAGTGAAATACCCACATTCCCAGAATCTGGAACTCTTAAATTCCCCAAGGAAGAAGAAAGAACAGCTTTGGTTGATTATGGATTAAAATTAACTGCTGGGCTAGGAGGTGTGCTCGGGCTCTTCTCCCTGCTCAGAACAGCCTTGTTTAGTATCGGGCATGGATGGGAACGCAAAATCTCTTGTCTTCATGGCCTGGAGCTGGAAATGGCTGGAGAGTAAGAGTGTTGTCTGGGATAGAGGAGCCTTTGTTTTGAGACTTGCCTTGAACTTGAGTAAGTTTATACTTGCTACTGCAATCAGTAGTGCAGTGATATACAAATTACATATTATATTTTTATTAGTATACAAAATAATACCTTTTAAGTACAACATTTTTGTGTGTGTATATATATGATATCATATATGATATATATATATCATCAAAACTTGCTCTTATTCCCCTACCCACTGTTTTTCCTAACCCTCCTCTATAGTCAGTCCCCCTATCCACATAGCTCTATCTCTACTTTCAAATTATATGTTTACATTTAACACACACATACACACATATATGTATACATATTTCAATCTAGATTCCACATGAGATTAACAATGTTTTGTTTTTAATCCCTTGTTAATTATCTCTCCCATTCCCCTTACATTAGACCCATTTCTCCCCCATTATAGCTCTTTTGCTTTCATGATATATATATATATTTAAATAAATATATTTTTATATATATGAGATTTTACATATGAGAGAAAATGGGATATTTGTGTTTTTAGGTCGTAATATGATTAACTCCAGTTCCAACTGTCTTTGCAAATGACATAGTTTAATTGTTCTTTATAGGTGAATAAAACTCCATTCTCTGTGTGTGTGTGTGTGTGTGTGTGTGTATACACATATATGTAGATTGCATATATATTATTAATATTTTTGCATGTTTTATAACTTCACATTTGTTTGTTTATATTGTATAGGAGTGTGCATATGTATGAATGTGGGTGAGTGTGGTCAAGTGTGTGCTCTGGCACACATTTAGGATCAAAATAAAGTTCAGGCGTTGGTTCTCTCCCTCTACCATGTGGATGCTGGGGATAGAACTGAGGTGAGCACATTCTCTCATGTTGTGTGTGTTTTCCATAGATGCTCTATATGTATTATCAATAGGACACTGCATGCATGCTGGATTCACAAAATCTACCCGCACAGTTCCGGGTACAAGGCTTTTTCTCAAGCAGGCTGCCAAGAGAGAAGGAGAAGGTGTTGTCTAAGGGGCTGCCAGCACGCTCTCACACCTGAGCTAGTTAAAAAATACTATTCTTTGACCAGTACTAGTCCTTTGTGTGTAATATTTTGAAATGAACAGCAAATATTCAGAGATTTTGAAGAAGAAAAAAAAGCATAGCTTTGTTGAACATAGTAATAGAAACTTAGGCTTACATTTTGTATGTATACCATTAAGGGGTATTTAAAATAGTATTTCAATACGATTTTACAAAAAAAAAATAGTCTCTAATATATTAGGCACAGAAAAGTAGAGCAGCCTCTCACCAGGTCATTGTGGGGACCACCGCTTTAGGCTGCTGTCTCAGGCCCAGGAGTTGGCGTTGCCGTGAGAGTTAGGGGTGATACATGATGCATAATTTGCTGTGCATTGGTGTACTTGCCATGTTGATAGGCTCCCAGGAAGACACGAAGGATACTCAGCACCGTTTATTCACTGGTCCCCAGGGGTGTGACCCAGCTGCAGTGCCGAGGCTTACAGGTTGTTTAATTTGGGCAGAGGCAGCAACAGCAGGTAGTCCTTAAAGAACGTACAGTGTACTGCCCTCTGGTTCCCAGCTAAACAACTCTCATACGGAACGTGTCTGTGCAGGTGGACAACATAGTGGCAGGGACATTGCAGAAGCTCAGTTGTGCACAGGTCCATGGTGGCCTCACTAAGGAATGCCCAGGAGTCTCTTTGGCGTGCTGCTCTATCACCCGGCCGATCGTTTTATGATGAAAATTCAGGTCACCAGTATGACCTAGATCTGGTATGGATAGAATGACTTCTTTGAGGCCCTCAGTGTTGTAAGCTCCTACTCGCTCCACCGTCAAGGTGCCGAAATATTATTGCAGGAGCATCCCTGGACTCCACGCACAAAGGGCGGGACCTTTGCCACTTACTAAAGAACATCAAAGGATTGGCTACCCAGGATTAAGCCTCAGCTGAGGAGTGAGCTATATAAAGGTCTCAAGCAGTTAAGTGTCAGCGGTTAGTACAGCCATGGATAAGGCATTCTGGTGGGGCTAGCACAAGTCCACAAAAGAAGTCACAGTGACTGGCTAGATTCATTTACGCGGGCAGAGGAAGTGATGCGCCTCCTTTTGGGTCAGAGAAGGAGTCATTTCCTTCAGGCCGTTTTTTGCTGCACCGTGGCTTTCTAGGTGCTCCACCTTTGTAGCGTACTATTCCACATTCACCTCGCTGATGATCAAGCAGGAATCAGCACCTGTTACGTGCTAGGTACCAGATGGAGTACCGCTAAAAATATTAGTGTCTGTAAATATTTATATGTCTTGAATAGGCCATTTTGCTCCAAGAATGGATCAAATAACCAAGATAAACCAAAAGATTGACGAAGTTCATGCCTGTAGACTCTAAAATGTTCCCATATTTTAGATGTCTTAGTATTTAGTGTTACACAGCATTATTGCCTTGGCTGTTAGCAAGTTACGATATTAAATCATAGAAATATAATGAACACATACTCGCTCAGTTTGGGGAACACATGCGTCAAGGACTCTTACTATTGTGTCTCATTTCCCTCTTTGAATCTGGAGGAAAACAAGCTCTTTGCATGGTACAGGGCCCTCTTAAATATTTTTTCTTTATCAGCAAATAGGGTTTGATTGCATTATAATTATATTTTCCTAGCACCGGATACCATTGTGCTGAAGGCTGGGCTTCCGGTCCAGGTTCTCACTGGCTTCACTTTATCTGATAGTTAGCTTTGACTGGACCAAGAGACGTGTGAAAACTAGCCAGGGCGTTGCCGGGAACAACTGACATGTAGACTGTAGTGGAGAGGAAGAGGAACCTCAAATATGGGCCCCACAACACAACAGGCTAAAGGCCCAGAAAGCCTCCTTTGTCCATGGACACCAGACTCTCCTTCCTTCAGCCTTTTGAGTCAGACTTAGAGCCACTTGGCGCTTAGGGGTTATCAGCATTGCCCTAGGCCATATCACTAGTGCTGAGACTCCAAGTGTCTCAGAATGAGGACTTAGGTGCTGTTCTGTGCAGCCTGAGGGTGACCATTGCTGAACTAGTCAGACTTTAATTACATAAGACAATCCAATAAATCTTCATATGTGTTCCACCCTCAGTGTGTGTGTGTGTGTGTGTATGTGTGTGTGTGTGTGTGTGTGTGTGTGCATTTTCTATTCATCTAGAGAGCCCTGATTAATAACTTTGTGGCACTTTTCAAAATTAAAAGTATGTTTGATGTGTCTTTGTCACCTCAGATTCTTAAAGCCCCAGGAAACAACAGCCCCTCCCCCACCCCCTTCCTTGCACTTACTGGACAACTTGTTTCAGGACAGCAAAGCAGGAACGATACCTAGAAAAGATCAACTTTGACTCAGATCCTTCTAGAACATCCCCTAAGTCAGCTGGCACTTCATAGTCCTCAATTGACTTTTGAAGGAGATGGTGTCTTTGCCCTGTTCCAGACACAACTGCCCATGACTGACTCGTGCTTGTCTTAGAATAATGGGCTCTTTGCAGCCTGGAGCTCAGCGAGGCTCAGCTAAGTGGTAGTTCTTCATGGCCTGGACTCAGGCCCAGCTTTTCCAGACCTTTGAGAGCTTGTCTTGATTCAGGACAACCGTTCTGCTTTTGCTACAGTCGCTTATATACCCAGGTATCAGTCCTGAGTCCTCAGAATGTAGACAGAATCTCTAGACGGTACAAATTTGTGACAAGAGAGAGAAATGCTGAAATCAGGACCTGATCCTGAAGACCCAGGCGTCTAGTGGAGGAGAAAATTGATCCAGTGCTGACAGGCAGTGTCAGCCACACCAAGCAGGAACAACACACACAACAGTGTCAAATTCTTCTTTTCACTCAGAATCAGGACAGACATACTGTGAACGTGTCTGCAGATTTTACTCACAAAAATAAGGGTTAACAGTTTTTGTTTGTAACGTCTTTAATGTTTCGTGTGTGTGTGTGTGTGTGTGTGTGTGTGTGTGTGTGTGTGTACATGTGTACGGAGAAGAGGGTGTCTGGTGTCCTCTTCCTATTCCTTTGAGGCAGGGTCTCTCCCTGAATGCTGGGCTTGCTCTTGGCTTGGTTGGAAGCCACAAACCTCAGAAACACTTCTGGCTCCACTCTCCTTTTTCTATCTTCTTTAGGGTTGGGGTTATAGGCATATGTGCTGGGACCCAGCTTGTTACATAGGTGCTAGGATCTAAACTATGCTCCTCAACCTCTGGCTCATCTCTGCAGCCTTCTGATACACATAAATACATATATAATGTATGTATGAATGTATATATGCATGTGTTTACAGGCCTACGTACATATGTGTATGAACATATACATATATGTGTGTATATGTACACACACACACACACACACGCACATACACACAAAATCTCCTGATCCTTCTGCCTCCACCTCTCAAGTGGTGTGATTACAGGTGTGTGTCACCACACATGACTCTGATATAACAAATTAATAGAGACTATTGTTAAGAAAAATTACCTGAAATATGAAGTGGCCTTCCAGTGTCCAAGCAAAGGCATCATCTGCCAAGGTGACCTGAAGACAATTAATGATTCTTGGATTTTATCTGTATTCGCTTTGCTACTTGTGATTAGTTAAGGGGTCAGATTCAGTGAGATTTCATGTGAGCAAGTAGATCACATGTGGCAGAGATGCAGATAATTCCTGTCTCGTAGCAAAGATAACTCCAAAGGTCACAGCTCCTGTTGCCCTGTGGAGTGTTCATCTCTTTCTTATCTGACCTTGCAGTGTCATCCTCACTTTCTCTTTAAGTGCCTGTACATACTCTATTTCTCAAAATGCTCTCTGAACCATGCCTTTATCACTGCCTCCCTCATTAATTAATTAATAAACCTTTGATTGGCATTTGCTATACATTTTTATGAGGCTCGTGTTTTAACTGTAAAGATTACACTTTGATTTATGTATAGCATTTTATACATACTACATTTTTATAAATACAAAATCAATTTCTATTCAGCAGCCTTACTTAATAGAAAACATTCAGAGCCTGCCTCTCCTGCAGTTTTAATGAGCCATGTAGGAAGTTGTTTGCTTTGTGGCAGATGCATGGACAGGTCTGGTATCTCACCTCTGGTCTTCCATCAAAGAATTCTGTTGGGTTGGAGAGATAGCTCAGTGATTAAGAAACCTGGATTTAATTCTCAGCACCTACATAGCAGCTCACAACTGTCTATAACTTCAGTTCTGGGGGATCTGACAACCTCACACAGCCATACATGCAGACAAAACACCAATGCACATAAAAAATGAAATGAAAAAAAATTCTGTTGCTTTGCCATTTTACATTTTTATCTTTTGATTCCATCATGCAGTCTCACTGTCGTTCATAGCACATGGTAGTCAGATGTGGGGGAAGGGTGTGGACTTGTCATTTAATCCACTTAGTATGTGATACCTAAAACTAATTTCTTTCACATTCTTTCCAGTGTTCCGCCTCATAATGATCCCATATGACAATCCACGAGAACAGGAGAACAGGCACTTTCTTGTGTTAGATTTAGTTGTGTTAGATTTCTGTGTGGTAATTATTCAGTTCAGAGAGCATGTATTGTGAGCACCACGTGAACTTTGCAGCAGGTTATTAATTGCAATCACAGAAAACAAGCAATATATATTTATTGAGGACCTACTAGGTGCTGGGTAAAGTACTTTATGATATTAGCTCAGACAGAAAGGAGACCTAGATTAACAGGATTAAGAGCTGAGACCTTAGCCAGGTGGTAGTGGTGCACACCTTTAATGCCAGCACTTGGGAGGCAGATACAGGTGAATGGCTGAGTTCCAGGCCAGCTTGGTCTACAGAGCAAGTCCCAGGACAGCCAGGGCTACACAGAGAAACATAGTCTCAAAAATACCAGCACCATCAAACAAACCAAACAAACAAACAAAAAAAACCCCAAGCCCCAAAATCAACCAAACAAAAAACCCGAGACCTTAACCAGAAAGATAAATTTACAAAAACCATTTGTTACAACACAGTCTGAAAAATCTTTTACATTAAATAGCCTACTTGTAAACTAGATCTTATCAGAGTGGCAATAAATCTTTTCATAGTATTATTTGACTAGGTTATCGATGGCTCATTATTCTTAAAGCTATCAAAACCTTCATTCACTGTGGCCACTATTTTCAAACAGCGCACTATTCTCAAACCGGTCTGTTGCAAACTCTCCTGAAATTTTTGTCAGGACCCCTACATTGAAGTCCTGGTATTCATGACTAAACCCCGAAGTTTTAACATATCCGTCCTTCTCTCTCCCTTCTGACATATTACTAAGTCTCCACTGGAGCATTAGATCCCTTCCTACTGCCTGCAGTGAGTGGTGTCTTCAGAGCCACAGTCAGTGCCTGCAACCACGGATTACAGTCCACTGAAGGAGACAGGTCAGGAACAAGACAGATGCACGTATCATGTCAGACGTAAGTGAGTGTAACAATGGATGATGAAACAGTCATGCTCGCTGATGCCTCTTACTGTGACTAAACAGAAAAGAAACGTATAGGAAGATTTATTTTGCTTCCAGGGTTGATTGACCCCGTGCACTTGAACACAACATATGGTGCAGATACACAGTGGAGGTTTTTGTCTCATGGTGGACAGGAATCAGAGAAAAAGATAAGAGTGGGGTGATAGAGTCAGCTACAACCTTTGAAGACCCACTCCCAGTAGGCCGTTTGTTCCAGGAAGACTTCACTTCTACATTTTCCACCATTTTATAAAACCATTTCATTAACTGGAGCCTCAAGCATTACCACCACCAAAGGGAAGGAGGAAGGTAGAAGAGTCTAGAAGGGCTGGGCTAATTGGACTGACCTGGACCTTTAATGGAGGACGTCAAAGTGTGAAAAGAGACTGTGTCTTGCAGAAAGGACCAAGAAGCAGAAATGTTCTGAGGTAGAAATAACTGTGTGGGGAAGAGACCACTGGCTGGCTGTGAAGAGAACTGAGGAAGGCAAGTTTGGAGACATATTGGGAGATGTGGGAACACGGTGGCTTTTTCCTAAGATGAGGTGGAATACTCTGTAGAGATTAAAATGGGGAGTGGCATTCAATGTAGGAAGTCGTTGTTGGAGTTAGTTTTCAACGGTTATGCTGACAACTGTGGGGACCACAGGAGGCTGTTGTAAAAGCCAGTGGAAAGCTGAGGTCTCTGGGTGCTCCCAGTGGCATCACCATTGCGATTTGGGATATATTCTGTAGTAAGAATCTGGAGTGATCTCTTGACCTGAGTATCTGGCACTGATAATGCCTCAGTGAGTTAAGAAGCTCAGACAAGGGGAAAGAAAAAGGAAGGCCAAAAGCACTGTTAAACTTACAATGTCTTGATGTTTTAAAGATATTGTCCAAGTTAGGGCCTGTGAGATGGCTCAGTGGGTAAAGTATATCCATGCAAGCCTGATGACTTGAGTTGGATCCCAGAACCTATAGTGGAAGGAGATATCTACAACAAAATCTGAGGCTGTCTTTTGACCTCCACGTGCATGCTATTGTATGTCTAACTCTTACAAGATCTTATATACATACATATACAATAATCATAAAATAATACGATATTATGCAAGTTAAATTTAGGCTCCATGCAGGCATGAATAGATATGGGGCATCTTTTTTTTCTATCTGACATAATATTGTTATTAACTATTATTGTTTTAAGTTTTACATATATATATTTACATATATATAAGGTATCATGGTAAGATTGTAACATCTATCAGAAAGTAGCATTATAAACATTTTTGGTAGGCAGTGCCTATTTGGTTTTGAACAGGCAACTACGTAACATTGCAGAGTGGTTTTTATTTTTATTTTATTTTATTTTATTAATCATTCACTTTACATTCCAGTGATATCCCCCTCCCTCCTCTTCTCCCAGTCCCACCCTCCATCTCTGCTTCCCCTATCCCCCTCCCCTGCTCCTCAGAGAAGGAGAACACTCCCCACCCCAGTGTATCAAGTTACATCAGGACTCCGCTTATCCTCTTCCCCTGTGGCCTGACAAGGTAGTCTTACCAGGGGAAAGTGAATGAAAAGCAGGCAACAAGAGTCCATGTCAGAGCCAGCCCCCATTCCTCTTACTAGGGGACCCCTATGAGGACCAAGCTGCCCATCAGCCACATCAGTGTAGAGGGCCTAAGTCCAGGCCATGCATGGTCCTTAGTTGGAGCTTCAGTCTCCATAGGCCCCACATGGGTCCCGATTAGTTATCTCTGTTGGTCTTCCTGTGTCACTCCTGTGACATGGGACATCCTGAAGGTCAGTTTGATAGAATAGACACATCCTGTTTGTGTCTGGTGGCTTGGTGGTAAACCACTGCCCTTAGGTGTGATCCATTCCCTCCTCTTCTTTTTTCTCTCTCAGCCCTCTCCTTTTCTGATCATTGTAGGTAGGAGTGACTTGCAGTTTACATATGCACAGAAGGAAATCTACATATTCTCGAGTTTCACCTAAGGGAAATCTATAGTTGGGAGAAGGATTATTTAATTAGCACTATATTGTGAAAGAGGCTATAGGACATTTTTTTAAACAGTTACAAATTTGAACCCACTAGTGGCTTGTGAAATCAGTTTAGTGGGAGGTGAAATGAATTTAGTGGGCCACAAACAGCGTTTGAAAAAATGAAATAGAATATAAAATAAAAGAGTGCATCATACTAAATAAGGGTAGTAGCATTTGAAGTTTCTGTTTCATGGACACACATAGACTTGATCACACTTTAAGTGCATTCTTTGAGTGACCTGTCAAGTTTCTGAAGTTACTGCTATGGGCAAGGTGTGCTCTAAGCACTAGCTTTCATGTAGAGAGTAATTTTTAGTTATGGCAAAGCCATATAGCACAACCTTTGGTACCTTAGGTTTTCTTATCTATAAAGTAGAAATTATATTTTATCTTTATGTGGAAGTCTGGATTGTTTCTGGAGGGAAGGAGGGAGGGGGAGGGGGGAGAGGGAGAGGGAGAGAGAGAGTGTTTTCAAAACATTAAAATAAGGAAGGGATTTATGGTTAGGATGCTGGAGGAACCAGGGGACCTCCCCTCCCCTCCCCTGCCCTCGTCTATTCTCCTCTCCTCTCCTTTCTCCTCCTGTCCTTGTCCCTCCCCTCCCCTCCC
>OU015751.1:26998457-27018776 GCA_907169655.1 Acomys percivali | reverse complement strand
ACACACACACACACACACACACACACACACACACACACACACACACAAACATACCCTCACAAAAGGAGGATTCATGGGTTTAGTTTGTGTGTACCCTTTTGGTCCACCCTTTCCTCAGCTTGCTGCTGTGGCTTTCCTTGGCTGGGAGAGTCACTCTGGGTTTGATCGACAATATTCATTCCCATCTCTATTGTGAAAGCCAGAGGTGGGGAGATTTCCCCTAAGTCCAGACATTTGAAGAACAAGGTTACATCAACTAGGAAAGGATAGCAGAGGATGGATTTTTGAAGTGACCCTGTACTTTCTGCTGGCTATGGAAATGCTGGTGCAGCCCCATAGAGAGGTAGACACATACATCAGAGGAGCCATTTCAGACATTTAACCCTTTCATTATCTTGTCAGTTTTATTAATTCTAAGTTAGCATTAAGATTCACCCCAGTTTTATGTGGTAATAGTGTGTTAATTGGGGTTCTCTAGAGAAAACCACTGGGGTGAATATACATGAGTGTATACAGTAATGAGTCGATCAAGTCAGCTTTAGAATAGTAATGACAACAAGATCTATCTGAGAGCTGAGGTAGTCACTGTGTCTTTGAGGTAGAGCGCCTCCGCAGTTGGCGTCCACTCACAATGGCTGCCTCTCACTGGGGGAGGCCAAAACAAGCTGTTGATCTGTCTTTAAAGCTGGGTGCCTCAGTAGTCCCAGTGTGGTGCTGGAAACCCAGAAGTTTCCTAGAGTACTGCTGGTTCCTAGCCCATGATAAAAGCTTAGAATTCTGGTTCAGATGGCAGTGAAGGAGCCAGCAGCAGTACCAATGAGCAAGTCAACTCAAGCAGGAGGGAAGGCCAAGGCAGCAAAAGACGAGACGATCTTCCTTTTGCCATGCCCTTTTGCCCTTTTATTTGGGCTGCGCCAGAAGGTGCCACCCACAACTGCTGAGTCCTTCCACGTCAAGTGAGAAAATCAGGACACTTCTTCAGAAGAGGTTCTCTACTCAGGTGATTCTAATTTGCTGCAGGTTTACATTATGGCCAATCATAATCAACAGATTGTGTAAGAGTTTATCAACATCAAATAATGTATGTAATCAGCATTATGGATGGTTTAGCTTCCCATGGTTAGTATAACAAAGAAGCCCAAGTTAGAAACATAAAACAGTGCATGTTTAACTGTAATAGGGACCAGAAGGCCCAAATCTAGGTGTTGGTGGGCCACACTCCATCCTGAAGGCTGTAGGGAGGATTTGCAGCTTTTGCTGGTCCCAGGTGCTCCTTGGGTAACTCTGGCTCTTTGTACTTTCTCAATGTGTCTATCTCTTTGTGTGTGTCTTATAAGGACATTTACCACTGGATTTACTGACTATATAACCCAGGATAATAGAACCTCAAGTGCAGAACTTATGCTGGAGAGATGACTCATCAGTTAAGAGTGCCTCTAGCTCTTCCAGGAGACCATAAGTTCAGCTTCCAGTATCCATAATAAGAAGCTCACAACTACCTGTAGCTGCTGCTGTAAGGGACCTGTGGCCTCTGGCTTCTGTGGGCACCTGCACAGAAGGGTACATATTCCCTTCTTTCTCTGAATGCACACATGCACATGTATGCGCATACGTGTACACATGCACACCCACATACACACTCATGCACACATGCACACAAGTGCACACACACATACATACACACACTTAAAAACAATAAAAATAAATCTTTTAAAAACATCCTTGATTACATTTGCAAAGATCCTTTTTGTAAACAATGTTACATTCATGGGGCCTGAGGAGTATCTGTGAGAAATCTGGGACTTAGAAAAGTGACTTGGTTAATGTCATAGAGCATCTGCAGAAGTAAAGCCTGGGACCAAGATTATGTGTGAGCCCACATGTACTGCCTTAGGGTCTTTAGCCATTACTATGTTGAAGAAATAGATGCACATTTCAATTAGAAGACAACTATTTCCCCCTTTTAATCTTAAAGAAATCGCTGATGAAGAACAGAGTTAATATGCACATTTCCTAATGTTTTATACACCTTACCTCCCAAATCAAGACATATGAAAGAATACAACACATTAGCTTATTTTTCCAATAAAACAAATATGTCTCTAGGAAGTACCGGGTGCTGGAGTCATAGAATTGAAATAGTTCTAAGCTTTGGGGAAAGCACAGAGGTTCTGCTTCCTCTGCAGCGCTGGATTCCCCAGATAAGCAAGGCATTTGGGTAACATGACACCCCAACAGACAGCTGAATACCCATGACACCCTGACCCTCACATGTGCTGCTTTTCCCCTCTTAGTTCACAACCCACAGCTTTATTTTTGCATGTAGCTTTCTCATCACCCACAAGAAAAGTGCCATGTGAAGTCTGCTGTAGCAGAATCCACAGAGGGTTGGGATGCTGAAGAGGGCTAGGCTAAGTCATAGCCTCATTGGGGTTTTAGGGTAAGCTTGCTTTCTTACTCTGAGGTCCAACATTTTTATTTTAAAAAGGGCTGGATTAGTGTTTCATCATCTTCTTTGGTCTTTTATAATTTGGCGGCATCTGTGGACCTTCTAAGTGTGCTATTTGATAGGAGACAAATGGTCCCTGTTACGTACTGAATGAAGAATCACCCTGGGATGATAGATCCTAAGTTCTGACCTTTGGACTATATGATATTTAAAAATCCCACCCATCTTCAAAGTCCTGGGGAGTCTTTTTAACGTTTGCATTACCCTCAAATATCAGAGAACAATGCATGACTTATGAAACAAACATTTTTCACAAACAGGGAACAGAGGGGAATGGGAGAAAAAGCAGAGGAATACCTATTTTACTCTAGGGAACATGTGTGCATTTTGTAACTGCTTCTGCAATTTGAAGGCTCTGAAAGTTTTTCAGTAATGACTCTGGCGCATACTGGAGGTTTTGACTTTTGAGTATTATAAAATTACGTTTCCCATCTGATGCCAGGGAGGCAGTGCTGCTTCTGTCACAGCCAGAATCCAAGCGAAATGGCTGCTGGCACTTCCACAGAGTCAGGAAGAGTTCATGTGGCACACGGGTGATGCCCTGCACACAAAGAAGCTGTGCTGTTCTTTCTGGTGGCTTTGTGTGGTGCTCAGCTGGCTGGGAAGATGCCCAGGAGACAAGATTTCCACCCCACACGTCGCCATGGCGAGAGCTTGCATGTTGGAAGACAAATCTTTTTCTTTCCTTTTTTACCCCCCTGAACTGGTTCTTCTCTTAAAGGCCCATTGCTTTGAGTTGTGTGCTTCCTCACCACTCGGTTGCTACAACACGATTTAATCCTGTGATCTCTTACCAGCCGAGGGTTGATCCCTGGTGCTTGGGACCCTTGTGTAATGCCTGTACCTCAAGGATGGCTTTCTGGATGTATTTGCTCTCGGTCACCTGTTGGAGATAATTGATCTGCTGGGGAGAAGTCAGAGAAGCCATCATAGCTGAGAGCTAGGTTTTCTTTGGGGGCCCAAGAAGGTTATTATAACAGCTATTTTTTTTTAATCACTCTCTTTGTGCATCAACACATGTAGGTGTGTGTCTGCACCTTTTGTAGGGGTGAGAGTCGGGATGGTAAAGGAAAACCAAACCGTGATCACATTTTACCTCCTGCTGTCCAAATCTAATCTTTTGAGTTACTGGTAATGATGTCAGCCAGTGGAGGGTTTGGAGGTGATGGAATACTCCTTATCTACCCTGCCCAATATGGTAGCCACCTAAGCCGCATAAGACAATTAAGTTACTGGATTGTGACTAACATGATGGAGAGTGTAATCCTTAATTTTATTTAATTTTAATAGATTAAAATGAAAATTTAAATAGCTACTCATGACTAATGGCCACTCTACTGGGCAGTGAAGCTCTGAATGAACCCTTCTGGTTTTATTTTCGTGGATGAATCTCCCACTCTGAGATACCATGTCTTAAATCACTGTCATCCTTTTGATAGGCAAATCTAATTGTCAGCTTGGAAGAAAGAAGCCTTATTAGTTTGTATAAATAAAGATGTGCTCTGTGGCTGCCTGCAAGGTAGCTTTGTTTCTCTGTTACGTTGATGCCCTGCCGTAGCACATGTGTCACACAGTCATTAAAGCAGTCTCCTTATGGGTGGTCCATGTATCTTATGGGTCCCTGGAATTTCTGCCTAGGTGGTACCTGCCAAACTCTACATTTTTATCCCCTTAGAATTTTTTTTTTTTGTTCTTATTCCATTCACTCCAAAATATCATTACCATTGCAAACAAGGAAAATGTGTTTATCAGAAACTGCAAACTCCTTTAGGGCCTCATAGGATTAATCACGGTTATAAAGTTTTATTAAACACAATTTTTGTTTAATGACAAGCTCCGCCAGTCCTTCCCATTCCAAACCAATCCTGTCCTAAGGGTGAATTGCGCTTAGCAGATTGCTTTCAACAGACTCTTCAACACAATCCCTATTACTTTGTCATGCACAGAGATATTTTTCTTCCTGGATAATTTGAACTTCCTTAAAAATCACATCTGTTTCATACTTTATTTATTTGTAATTTAAATCCTTAAATTGAATCTTTCATTACTAACATCTGGGCTTGAAATGTAGCCCACTTGAAAAAAAATACAAATTTTATTTTATCTGTAGTTACCCCCCTTCACTCGGTAGCATTGGTACAAACACTCTTTGGCCAGAGGCAAAACAGCCGGGTATCTTAAAGCTGTGATGCTGTACCACGTGCGATGTGGCTCACTTGATTGTCCCTGAAGTGACTGGCAATTTGCCCAGAATTAGACTGAATGCACGTAATAAGCTGTAGAATTTCTACAATATTGACAATTAGATATCTCTATACAGCAGCAGCTGTGTATTGTTCTCATGGTATGGTCTCCTCAAAACACCTCCTAAAAAGAAAAAGGAAAAAAAAAAAAAAAAAAAAACCTTGCAGAAGGTTGCAAGCAGAAGAAAGGTAATATACATTGTATGGAACATCTCAAATCCAGATTGATGGGGATATTTCTATTAGGGCAGTTTCTGCAATGGCAGCCACGACTGAACCAGTGCCTTAGGATGCGAGTTTGTAACGCCACCTCTGTATTGGGTAACTGATATATATATATATATATATATATATATATATATATATATAAGCATATTTCAGAGGAAGATACTTTTTGTCATTTCATTCTTTGTGGAAGGCTGGAGCCGTATTGCCAGAGCTTCTGGGGCATTCCAAAGTGCAGAGAGCAAGAGATTAGAACCCAGCAGACATGGGGAGCTGCTTTTCCCCTTTTGAAATGGCTCTGGTCATTCAGAATAACTTTCACTGTCCCCTGGGTGGGAATTAGGCCCGAGACATCACCTAGTTTTGATGAAAAAAACAAAACAAAACAAAATCCTAGGCTTCTAATTAACCATTTTTGCTCTCATAATACACAGAGAGCCAGTGGTATGGACATGGACACATCTCTTTATACCGCACCAGTTTTTATAATATTTACCCCTAGCCCATTTGTTCCCTGACTGTAGAGAAGGAAGGAGTTTACGGTGGGAGCCTCTCACTATCTCCAAGCCACTGTCCACAGCCCTGGGATGTGAATGCTGTTTTGTGCCCCGTCTGAAGTGTGAGCAGCTCTTTGATCTCTTGCCCAGCAGCTCTGAGGAAGGATGTGCTCTAGAGCCAAACTCGGCAAACTTTGGGTTTGCTGTCTCTTTGAAATAGAAACGAATATTTTAAAGAAAGCTGTGTGGATTTTTTTCCCCCCTTTAAGAAAAATATCAATAAAACCTAGGGAACAGTAAGATGTCTTGTTTTCTATCGTAAATCCTAATTTATCAAGTTAATTACCAACAGGATGTAGCTAAATTGCTGATGATGTTAGACTGGGCTGATTGAGCCACGAGACACTGTGGGGTTCTTTAAAGCTGAGCCTGGTGTTTGGGTAGCAAAATAGCATAGGCTTGTTTGTTTGTTTGTTTGTTTGTTTGTTTTTTGTTGTTTTGTTTTGTTTTCTGATCTCAGATTACATTGTATCTTTTTTTGGAAAACTCCAGGTTAATAAGAATGTGTTTACTTTTAGCCCAATACATACGTTTACTTCTCCCGGATTTAGGCAAGAGAAGCTCTTTCTGACTAGCAAGCAGCTTTTTTGAAACTTGTAGCAACTCCTCCTGCAAACCAGTTTAAAGACTCCTACCAGCCTTTTCTATCTTTACTTCTCTCCCTCTTCCTCCTCTTCCTGCCTCTTTTTATACTTTGACTGCTATACTTCTCAGGGATCAATAGTTAATATTTTCTTGCTAGTGATCACTTTTTGTGTTGAAATGCAGAATTTGATGGAGTTGGGGGCTCCTTCTAGGAATCAGAAATTCTGATTTGGGATCTCCAGTTTGGGTTCTGCCTGAGGGACCTAGACTTGTTTTGCATCCTTAGGCATCAGTTCTTTGAGGACACCAGGGGAGGAGGGTACCATGGATCCTGAAGCCAGAGCACTGAGGATGATTTCTCCCCTCAGGGAGACAGGTTCTTTGTTGGGGTCCACTTCACCAGCTCTCTCTTGTATGTGCCTACAGCTGAATCAGTGCCCAAAGAGGTCAAACCAGAATGTGAATCCCTGTGAAGTCAGACAGGGCTGAGACGGCATGAAATGGTATCACCAGCAGCACAACACTGGGTCCCTTCGGTGCCTGATGTACTCTAATAAAGGAGGTTAAAGAGCCACTACATTAATTGCCTCCTGTCCTAAGTCCCTTTTATAACCTGTGTTATCAGCATAAGTACAAGTGTGGTGTGGTAAGGGATATCATTATGAAACAGATTTCCTGGGAGAGGAATTAGCTGGCTCTGGTGGGCATCCCTGCTGTAATGAACACACTTCCGTGTTTATGAATACAGTTATGGATGCACTCTTAACAATTCTTCCGGGTGGGGTGGGGGGTGGGGGGAGTGAGACTTCATTGGCTCTCTCATACATAGCAGGGCATTTTTTTTCCTGCCTGGTTCTTGGAGGGTTAATTTGCAGTTTACTATTGAATAACATAAAATGAGCTGTAAATAATGTAATGATATGTATTGTTAAGCTACATATATTATACCAGGTGTTAGCACACACCCACTCCTCACTTTGATAGAATCCAGGGCAGTCTACAAACACAGATGTATTTTAACAAAAAGAGAGAGAGATAAAGACAGGGAGAACAAGAAAAAAAATTAAAGCATATGTAAGATAATTTAACCAAGACAGAGATCCAGGTAGAACTTGGCCTAGTTTTTTCCCTAAGAGTAGCCTCCCTGTGCTGGGTGAAATACAACAGCGTTTTGGCTTGTTTTTGGAACACGCATGAGCCAAACACGTGGGAAACACCTTGACAGGCCTTTTGTATAACTACAAGGAAACTGATAATCCTAAATAAATTACACAGGGAAAAAATATGAATCCTTGAATACTAGTAATTATAATGGTTATTTTTCACTTTTTTAGCACCTGCAAATCATGTGTATAAAACAAAGCTTCCAAAAGCACTAATTAACTTTTTATTTTTTCCATTTACTGACTTTAACCAGTTTGCATTAATTGGCAATTTATATCTATATATTTTTACCAAATATTTCTACTACTTTTGAGTGGTTGGAAATCACACATGATTGAGATGATTCTCACTGAGTTTGTTTTCAATTTTCATCAGACACTTACTCCAATTTTTCCCCGGCCTGCCCTACTCCATGGTGGGGGTGTGGTACGCAGTAGAAGTGTAGTGGTAGATCTTCGGCCGGGATGAGCCACTCTGGCTTCTCCGGTATAGTGACATGACTTCTAATAGTGCCAGTCAGAATTCCTAGCTGCTCCTACCAAATGTGCAGAGGCTGTGCTTGGAAGGCCTCCAGGCTCAGCTTTCTGATAGATTTCTCTGGGCTATTCATGACACAAGATTATTTTTCCTACCATGAAGATGATGCTTTTTTCTACTTAGGGCTCAGGGCAAGTCAGACCTGGATGAAGCAAGATTCCACGGGGTTTAAAAATGGACACCGAATTTATAATCCTCCGATTTGCAAGCCCGATTAGTCAGGAATGACTGCTTGGTGACGATTTGGATGGTGACTGGGGTGTGTGTGTAAGATTATTTGGGAGCTAACCTTTGACCTGGGTAGGAGAAAGCGGGCATGGTTTGCTCCTGGATGTCTCGGGCAAGAGGAAGGAGCTCAGCACTCTCCCATCCCTACCAAGTTAAACCCTACCCTGCTTCTGTCTTACCTTCCCACCCCCATTTGATTTAGCTTTGGAGGAACAACCAATTTCTCATACCAGTTACACAGAAGTCCATGTAGTAGAGATGTGGCCCATCAAAACACCTTAATGCTCTACAGAGAGAAAAAAAACAAAAAAGCTTACTGTCTAAGGGACCCGAGGAAGGGTGGAAAGTCTGAAGTAGGAGGGATCAGACCATGTGGGTGTGCATGGGCAGTCACTCTTTAAATAAAGAACACGTCTTGCAGATTCCAGTAGGAGTGGAAGCTGCGGTGGCAAGTTCTGGCTGGTGGTGAGAACCTCTTGGACCAGTGGGCCCCCTTCTCTTTAGGGCACAGTGGGTCTAGGCCAGAGTGAACGCTGCCTCAAAGTAAGACAGGGGCCTCTCAGGATGCAGCGGCAAGATGGCTGCCGCAGCCATCTGTAGGCCATCAAAGGCTGCTGCCTGACGGTGCTCGGGCTGCCAAAGCTTCTAAAGGGTTTGGCGCCTGGCTAGAAATCGGATGCAAACTGTCCATCTGCCGCATGGCACTGGTGACAGCTGATTCTTTTGCAGTCTGCAAGATGTACCCAACCCAAGCCAATCGGTTCCATCCTGATTGTACAAGGATTGTCCGACCTGTTTCATCAGCCAGAACACAGGAGCGTGTGGGTTTTTATTCTACTCAGTACGTGACACTATAAACACTACTGCTGGGGACGAACTGAGAAACCAGAGGGAGCACACTGCTGCTTCTGCGGAGAAAGCATATTGGCAATGTTCAAAGCATATTGGGGCATAACAGTAGCCGAGAAACCCCAATATGGACTGGGACAGCTGACCAGATGTCTTGACTGACATTTGTAACACGTTTCAAGGGGACCCCTACAGGACATAAAAACTAACTATACATCTGTGTGCCTCTTTCTGTTGTGCCCCCACCTCCCCCCAGGCTTCAGCTAAGAGTGGTTCATAGACACTTGGATCCCAGCTAACAGCTCCAGCAACAAAGAAAAACATGGCCATGTATAGACTAAAGCCTGCCATGCATAGACCTAAGCCTGCCTACCAACCCTGAAATGCCCCGGTCTGTACTGAGTGAAGGACTAGGGGCAGCCCAGCCAAGGTGTAAAGACATCTCTCTTGTGGGCTGCCCCCTTGAGGATAGAGAGAGATAGTTAAAATTGAAAACTACATCCTCTACTGCCCAATGAAGCAGCTTTCCTGGGACACACCCCAGCAATCCAGCATCTCCTGATAAATTCAACACTGCTTTGGGTTGAGTTGGTTGGGCCTTCAGCCACTACAAGGACAGGTAGCCTTCTTGAAGGGACCGGTTCAAACTGTAAGGAAGAAGGACACACTTATAATTCCAATTATATTTGTATTATTTTTAATTAATTAATTAATATTTTTAGTGGAGACGTGTATATGCACGTGTTAAGATGAGGTGTGTGTGTGTGTGTGTGTGTGTGTGTGTGTGTGTGTGTGTGTGTAGGTCAGAGGAAAAGTAAGCACCTTTGTCCACTGAACCATCTTGTAGGCTATTATTCTAATTTTTAAATTACAGACTTCCTGGTATAGGAGACTGAGGTGGATTATTATAAAATCATAAAAATCATAAAAAAAATCATCAGATCATAAAAAAATGACTGTGTTCTCCTTCTCGGCAACAGTATATTTAATCAGAAGTGATTCTCACTTAAGAGTTTATGTTTCCAAAAATTATTTTATTAATTTACAATTGACTATGGGTCATTCCCAATCCCTATCTTGAACAGTAGAAGTGTACTATGGATTGACGGTACTCTCTTTTCCTGGACGGCAAATTAGACATATATCTTGTCTCTGAGTGTCTTTGTTGGGCTACCTTTCTGAGCAGATGCATCTAATCATAAGAGAACACTGTATTTGGCCTGCAGATTGACTGGGGCTTAGTTCAAGATTTGTAAGTTGTGTAGCTCAGAATTTTCTTTTCTTTAATGTCCAGCATCTCGGTGCATAAGAAATAGGCTTCTGTGTTCATGTACATTAGGGGCAGGAGGAGCTAGCCTTCATCTTAGGGGTGGGTGGGACTTTGTGTTGTGTCAGTGGAAGTTGTGTTGTGTCCAGAGCAACAGCAGCTGGGACATGGCAGGTGTGGCCATGATGGGACCCAGGTTTCTGGATTCTCAGTCCAGTGTGCGACTTCTACGCAAAACCAGGTGAACTGGACAGCAAGTATAGTAAAGCACACTTAGGTGCCCAGGTCATGTATCCCCTGATTAAAAGAGAAATGTGAATGGAATGATTCTGGATCGATGTAGAATTTGGATAAAATACCCTTGCGATCTTGCCTTGACCAGGAAGAGCCTGAGCCAAATGAAAAGATTTCCTAGACTCGTAAGAGCACTTCAAAGGGTGTTTTATACAGACATGGGGTGGTGGTGGTGCTCTGAGGGGTGCTGAATCGTGAGAGGGTACACATTGTATCCTG
This sequence comes from Acomys percivali, assembly GCA_907169655.1. NCBI lineage: Eukaryota > Metazoa > Chordata > Mammalia > Rodentia > Muridae > Acomys > Acomys percivali. The sequence goes on along the minus strand of OU015751.1, from coordinate 27,008,099 downwards.
GTGGTGGTCTTCTGAAAGCGGAAGCAGGAGCAGACCTGAATGCAAGCTCATTCTCCCTCTCCCTCTCCCCCTCCTCTCCCTTGCCCTCCCCCTCCCCTTCCCCTCCCCCTTCTCCCAGACAGAGACCTACATTGTCAATGGGAGCCTGGGCTGGTTCACACATAACATCTACGACAAGAGCTTAGGCGCTGGCACAGGTGACTCTGTCCCACAGATGGTTAAACACAACCCCAGGTGCATGATAAATAAAAGCCTCACAGACGCAGCACCATTAAATTTTGTTTTGTAAATGAGAGTCTCTCTTTGTTCCATCCTTCTGGTGGAAACAACTTTCATGTTGGTAGGTGAAAAGCAATACTGAAGAATCCAGTCTTGCCTGGCCCAGGTGTAGGCTGGGGAGGCCATTGCCAGGCCCGGGCTCCTGGGTTTCTTCTGGCCTGGCTTGAGATCCATTTTGTTTTCTCATTGATTTCCGAAGCTACTTGGATGTTCTGCAACCCTTTGCTTTAAGGACGATGTGAGGTTGTGTGGCAGCTTTGATTTCACAGACTGGATGCCTCTAAGATGCATATGCATTGGTTTATTTAGCCTGCTTAGGTGATCTGTGGAAAAACTGTAACTGTGTTGAAGTCACGATGTGAAAAAAAAAAAAATCATGAATGAACAATGTAACAATGAAGATGAGGCACTTTAGCTCAGTGTGGTTGGTTGGATTTGTTTAAATACTGTCATTCTTTCTGATAGCTTGTAGACAGATTTTTGACTTTTTTGTTGTTTGTTTGTTTGTTTTTTAAGTGAAACGAATAGAGGATTGTTTAAAACCCCTCTGTTGTACCTAGCCCCACCCCTCACTATTCTGCAACAGCTTGATGGCTTTTCTAAAGATCATGTGAAATGACTGTTAAGATTCATTTTATTTTTATTTGTGTGTCTAAGTGTGTGTCAGTGTGGTGGTATACTGAGTATATGTGTATATTCCAGGATGCCAGAAGACTGTGTCAGATCCCTTGGACCCAGAGTTTCGTGGTGGTTTATGAGTCAGTTCCCACTGGAATAATGTGGTCTGTTGGAAACTAAACTCAGGCCCTCTGGGAGAACAGCAAATGCTCTAACCTTTGTTCAGCCCCCAGAAACAGCTGCTTTTGTTGTTTGCTTGATGGACTTTTTTTATAAAATTGGTGCAGATCTGGCTCCTACCTGTAGAATATCTGGTTTGTAGAAATAGCCTATTAATTGTCTGAGAAAAGAGCATGAAGACAGATTGAGAAATTGCTAGAAGGGGAAGGCGCAGCTCGGACGCTCCCTCCCTGCTTCCCCTAGCACCTGAGCACGTCTCTGCACAAATCTGCCTGAACCTGACATTTGTCTGTTTTCTGAGTTTCTTTAGATCCATGATGATAAATTGCTGGCTAGAAAGTAAAGACTTAGGCCAACCGTCCAGGTGCTTTCACTGGATGCTCCAGGCATTTCAACAAACATTTACTGAGTGATTCTCACGAGCAAGGCTGAGTGCAGCGAGCACGGAGGGGCACAGGTGAGTAAGATAAAATTTTCTGTTCTTATGAAGTTTGTGGCAAAGCCAGGCTTGGTGCAAAATTCAGTGGCAGTATAACTGGTCTGGGAAGTTTTAAAAATCTTGATGGGTGCAGTTGGAGGAACAGTGCGAACACCATGGTTTTACAGGCTATAGTCATGAACCAGAGAATGGCCCATTACCTTTGTCTACTGCAAAATAAATAAATACATTTTTAAAAAGTGGAAGATTCTAAGTCCTAGCAAGACAATACAATGTCACCTGGTAGTTCTGGTGCTGGCTCAGTGTTCAGATTTGCTCTGATACAGATAGCCTTGTGGTTAGGAGCATTGTCATTAGTCGCTCATAAGCAGGGTCTTTCGAACGTGTAAAGAGCTGTCAATCATTATTTCAGGGCAGCAACAGAGAATAGTCATAGCCAAAGCAAATGAGACATATGGTCAGTCTAATTATTGATGGATGGACCTAAGGATAAAACTTCCAGAGTATATCTGCGGGATGGGCAGGGACCCTGAGCTTACCTGGAGTTACGCTTTGTACCAAAGGACATCCACTTTAAAGGTGTGCTGCCCATGTTTACCATACTTGGGTCAGAGAGGACTTCAGAGCCGCCTTCCCACTACTTCAGTGTCAAGCTGGGGTTAGGGAATGACTGGAATAACTGGACTAGTTGGGTCTTCAAAGTGAGGTGCTCAGGGCTCATATTCTGCTTCCTACAAGAGAATGTGAGGAGAAAAGTCCTAAGTTTCCCAGAGAGCATATGAAGAGACATTGGAGGAAGTGCTTTTTCATTTTTTCTTCGGTTTTAAAAATTAGAACTGAAATATGTTATTAACAACATTTCCCCTAGTCTACAAACCTGACAGAAGTAGTTTTTAAATTAGCATGATTTCTTTTTTCTTTTTCTTTTTCTTTTTCTTTTTTTTTTTTTTGAGCATTTTATTTCTCTGATGAATTTCATTGAATTTAGCAAAAATATGCTGTTTGGTATATGGTAAGAACTGAATAAATGTTAAGTAAGTGAATAAATAAGTAAATTTGGTTAAGACAGATAAAAATCAGTCGTCCCTTTCCTTTACAACTTAGAATCCCTTTAAGAAATCATCCCCTAACAAAAATACCAGTTTGTACTTACGGGTCATCATTAATTGCGTGGCTACATCACTGTGTTTGGTGTGTGCACACATGGTTAACTGTCTGCGAAAGCCTAGGAGGCCGCCAGAGCACAGCGTGTAAAATTCATCCTCTCCTACATTTCTTATAGAAATTCTAGCCCAAGCTTGTATTTCATAACCTGTGTGTTCTGTGCTGGTAAATTCATCTTACTGTCATCTTCTCAGCTTTCACAGAACAACAGCAATAACAACAACAAAAATGTCTTTACTTTTGGTACCTAGCAGAATCTGTTATCTGAATTCAACAACATGCTGTTTAGCTTAAAACAACAATGATGAGAAGGAAATAGAATCCTCATTTGGGTACATTTTATAAATAAAGGTTCCAAGAAGGGACTTAGGATGTTTGACTCACATTTTTAACCCAACTTTAAAAAAATAGTACAAAGTACAGATGCTTAGTCTATAAAAATTATACTATTAATCTGATACTACTTATTAGAAACTGTGGTTTCATAAAGCCACCTGCCTTTCTATTGCATTTAAGATAAAACAAGGAAAGATGCAAAGAATTGGTCTATAAAATCTCGGAGAACAAAAGTAAAGAGGAGACAGGGGCCACATTTGGGAGAAATTCGGAATAATTAGCAAATTGTAGCTACTATACACTGTTAACATTTTATGCTTTGACCCAAACAAAATTAATAGTTAACTCTGGTTTGGGGAAGACTTGGGGCCAGAAGTGTATTTCTGAATGACAAAACAATAAGAACATCAGAAGTTAACCTTAAATGGATTTAGGCTTCTCAGATAGATGAGAGCCACCCTTGCTACATTCCTAAATCTACTAGGAGTAGTTTATGACACAGGTGTATGTTATTTCGCTGGATTGAGATGCCAGAAAAGCTCAGAATAACATGCTTCCTGGAAATTGCAGTAGTGTAGACAATTAATAAGTGAGGCCTACAGAGTTCAAGTGGGAGCAGAGGGCGATGATGCGTATGTGTGAAGGGGGTGGGGGAGAAAGACAAGTTTGAAAAGGGCCTTGAGCATCTTGTCAGACAGTGCTGAGTAAGTGGACCCCCAAAAAGGACAAGGGAGCCATTGTAGAACTTCATGCCCAGGGGAGCTCTTGCACTTACTTACTCACTCCAGGCCCCGGATAAGCAGGTTCTGCGAGCCCAGGAGACTTGCTGGATGGCACACAGCTCGTCCACAGTGGAGCTAAGACTAATCCCAGGCTCCTGGTTTTTTAACAGGGTGCTCTGTTGCACCCCACAGAAATCACAAAACACTGCACCAACGCTGCTCGCAAATGAGTGGTGAGCTGGCAGCTGATGGATAAATTCGGCTGGTGCAAGTAATTAAGCAGAGTAACTGTAAAACTGCAAAAAAAAAAAAAAAAAAAAAAAAAAGTGTGAAAATTTACTTTATCTTTGGTCTGGGTTTTGGGAAAAGAGATTTCTAGTTGGTCAGACTTAAAATTACTGTGATACTTTGTAAAGAGTTGTTTTTAGAGAGCCATAAAATAAGGCTCCAGAAGTAGAACTCACCCTTACTGTGAATATCTTGTGGCGGTGGCTCAGTGCCTGTGGCAGATCCTCAAAATAATTAGTCAACAAAATAAGTTCCTTAAAGTGCAATGAACGAAGTCACTGGGGCCACAATCCAAGGTGTTTCTTTTCCATACTTAGGGATTTTCCTGTTGTTTTTTGTCACATCAGACCTGAAACACAAAGACAACAGATCATTAAAAATTAAACCCAGGTGCGTTCAGAAGCCACCCCTGGTTGGTAGAGTGAACGGAAGGCGCTGCACTGCAGTCTTCCAGCTGTGTTCCAAGTTAATGAGGGGTTTTCAATTTGGCCAGTCACCTGGTTTGCCCTTTGCCCTCTCTGGTGCCTCCACTGGTCTCCTCATGCCCCATACTAGAAATTCAGTCTTCCCTTTCAGGTGTATTTGCAATTCCAATGGTTTTGCAGGGCACTGACATGGCCAGGTCACCGGGTAACCATGACTTGTGGGTCTGCAGTGCAGCTGTGATGAGCTCTGGTGGAAATCGCAATACAGAAGATTGACCAAGTGACAGGTAGAAATAGCAAGAAAATTAAAGACTTTGTATACTGTGGCTTGGAGTGTTCTGATAAGGGTGATGTGAGGATAGATGCTTCCCTTCACTCCCCAAGACGATAGTGTCACTGTCACACCTTACCCCTTTGTTATTGTAAGTACTCAGCATCTTTTCTATCTGCCACACTTGGTGACACTGCAAAAACATGGCTCATAAAAACTGAACTTCTACTTGTAGTGAGAAATAAGTTCATTTAATTACTCTTGGGTGGTGGAAAAGATAGGTTTTGTTGTTGTTGTTTTTTTCCTCCTGAAGTCTCCCTCCTAATCGCAATTCAACACCCTTTTCCCCAGCAATGCTGTGTATGAACTTCATGCTTCTAGACAAATAAATTCTTTGGAAAAATGCACATTTTTATTTGGAAATAATGCCATCTCTTTGTTAGATTTGCAGCAATCCTATTTTGCCTCTACTGTTTTTAAGTCGAAAATGAAAAATTATATAGAAGATGCTTGTGCACGGCATTGTGCAGAATGCTATGTAGGTCAGCATGCTGCAAGTCCGCAGATAAGGGACGGGGAACAAGTGTTCTATGTACTTACAAGCAAATATCAGTCATAATAGAGGGAGACAGATCTACAAGAGCGTTTTGGCTTCGGAAATGTTTCTTGTCATTAGCATTTAAAAAAAGCTGTGAGATTCAGGCCTATCAGCACCGATTCACAGCAAACCCTGGCTTGCACAGGTTGTTATCTGTTTCGCACAGAGGTACAGCTGGTTAGCAAATGGATTTGCAGATTTTTTTTTTTTTTTTTTTTTTTTGCAGGGATGAGTAAAAAGGCAAAGAATCAGGTACTTACAACCCATTCAAAATGTAACAATTTTGTTTGTGTTATAAACCAAACCTTCTGTTTTTGCAAACTGCATTATTTTTAGAAACAGAACCAAGGGAAAAAAAAACCAGCTGATTTAAAAAAAAATCTTTATTCATATTCCAATATCCCTAAGGCTTCTAATATCCATGAAGCAATACAGCGAAGAGAGCAGTCAGAACAGCGGACTCTGGCGATTCAGTTTACGGCGCTGGCTTATTGTGTTAGCGGTGGAGTCGAAAGGAAGGATCTAATATTTGTTCATTTTTATTCCTCTTTCTATTCTGAGATTAAAAAAAGGGAGAAAGGGTACCAGGTAAAAAGGGTGAGAGAAAATATTTGAGTATTCATCTGGAAGGTTAAGGTTTTATATCTATATTTAATATTTGTGACACAAAGAACACAGTATATTGTCTGAAGCCTACTATATGGTATATATGTATATATGTGTGTATATATACACATATATATGGAATATATATTTGATTACCTTCTTTGGGGGAAAATGTTTTTTGTTGTTTTCATTTTTGGTTTTTTTTTTTTAAACTGAGAAGAGAAAATAGGCATTAAGGAATTTCTGTCTCTGGTGTCTGTCTGGAGCTATTTTAAACTCTTGCCTTTTATTAAGAGTTTCCCAAATGAAGCGATGCTGACAGACCCCATTACATGAGAGCATGTAGTGCTATGCCAGGTACTTTCTCTGAGACAGTAAGTTGTGATGGGTGTCAGATCGGGCATGCCCAAAAGCGTTGCCCCCCACGTCAAGCCTAGTGGGTGAATTACCATGAGTGATTAGGCATGCAATCAAGCAATCTACAGAGCTCCTAATGTCACAGTTACTGTTCACAGACAGCATTGCTTACATTAGGTCCCTTTCTCGTACTGTTTGCTTCATTAATAGGGAGGTGGTGGGATCTTGTGCAGCGAGGCAGGATAAGCCAAATCCTTTGTCAACATCTAAGACTTAGATCAACGATTGGAATAAAGCAAGGGTGCATAGTGGGAGATGATGAGAGAGTAAACAGAAATTAAAGAAGGGATTGGATGTTCTGGAAACATTTGATAAATGAAACTCTCTGTTGAAGTACAACACTGAATATTTTTGATTACAGTGCTTTATTGGGAAATAGACAATCAGCCACTTCATTTTAAATCAAGTTTTCCTGAGTTAGTTTATTCCTCTATCTGGGAAGCAGTTGAATGCCTGTTCCCTGGCCAACGGTCACCATTTGTAATCTTCATTGTTTGGCCAAGAGTTTGGGCTACCCTCTCAGGGAAGCCTCGCGTAGAGCTGTTCTCCAGCTGGCTTCTTTGTAATCCTATACATTTATATTTTATGCATCCAAATACATTATTCTGAAAAGGGGTCCTTGGGCTTGCCTCATTAGGGATTGCTGGCCTGAAAAGAGATAAAGAGGTAGGAAGTGTGTTGATAACCCCGGGGAACGAGTAAAGCGAAGCAAGCGCTTGGGAGAGGTACTCTTTCAGAAACACCCTCACCCAGGGCATGCCTACACCCAGGGCTGGCACTAAGTTCTTCGTTTTTAACTCCTTTCTGCTAGGGAGAGCTGTCTTAAGCGCAGAGGATCCAGCCAGCTGTGGGACTGTAAGCAAAAGGTACCAAATGGTGGGTTCAGGGAGGAGGCAGTAAAACCCGAATGCTCTGCCTCCCAGCACTGCCTTCTTCTGGAGTGCTCCCTCATTCTCCCTCCTCCCTTTGCTTCCCCCTCTCTCTGTTCTTTACTTTGAGTGAGCCTTACTTGTGTCTTATTTTAACTTTCATCACTTTAAACCATATTAAAAAGTAACTTTAGCTGACATATAAAAACATTTTTTTTTACTATTAACGAGATGTCATATGATGGCTTGATCCATTTACACTGGGTTCTGCTTAAATCAGGTCCAACACATTTATCTTCCCAAATATTATCATTTCATCCTGGAGAAAACTTTCTAAATTCTTTCCTCCAGATTATTAAAATATACAGCACATTTGTATTACGTATGGTCCCAATACTGTATCCTGAACTTCTTGCTTGCATCTAACTATGATTAGTATACACTAACCAGCCTTTCCCCATCATGTCCATCTCTTTTCATTCCTAGATTCTGGTAACTCCATTCTACCCTCAGCCTCCAAGACACCGACTTTGTTGACTCCTCAGATCTGTGGTATACTCTTTGGACACCTGACGATTTCTTTTTTTTTTAATTTTATTTTATTAATTTATTCATATTACATCTCAATGGTTATTCCATCCCTTGTATCTTCCCATTCATCTCTCCCTCCCATTTCCTGCTTACTCCCCTCCCCTATGACTGTGACTGAGGGGGACTACCTCTCCCTGTATATGCTCATAGGGTATCAAGTCTCTTCTTGGTAGCCTGCTATCCTTCCTCTGAGTGCCACCAGGTCTCCCCATCCAGGGGACGTGGTCAAATATGAGGCACTAGAGTACGTGCGAAAGTCATACCCCACTCTCCACTCAACTGTGGAGAATGTCCTGTCCATTGGCTAGATCTGGGTAGGGGTTTGAAGTTTACCGCCTGTATTGTCCTTGGCTGGTGCCTTAGTTTGAGCAGGATCCCTCTGACAATTTCACCTAATGTATTGATCTCTGGTTCTATCCATGCTGTTGCAAATGGCAGGCTTCTGTTCTTGTTAGGGTTAAAGAGTATTTTGTTGTGTATGGGTATCAATTTTTTAAAAATCTATTCATCAGCTGATGTTATTTCCCTTTCTTATAAATACTGTTGAAATAAGTACAGGTTCATCTTTTTAAAATCATATCAATGTCTTCTCTTTTGTATCCCAATGGGATTGCTGACCATAAAGCAGTTCTATTCTTGACTTTTTAAGGACCTCCTCATACGGTTCTCCCTAATACCTATGCCAATTTATGCTTCCACTAACATTGTGCATGGGTGCCTCTTCTCTGCATGCTAGCCAGTTCTTGTCATCTTTTTCTTTTGGTAATAGCCATTCTAACAGCTGTGAGGTAATATCTCATTAAGGTTTTAATTTGCATCTCCCTTGCGGTTGGTGATACTAAGTATATTTTTCAAGCACTGCTTGGTCATTTGTATGACTTCTCTTGAGAAGGGTCTCCTTGGCCTGGCAAGGTTCCATTGTGGTGAAAGGCTCTTTGCTGCTGAGCCTGGTGGCAGGAGTTCAATCCTCAAACTCCATATGATGCAAAGAAAGAACTGACTCAAGCATGTGCCCTCTGTCTTCCTCATATGACACATAGTGGCACTTACCCCCGCCCCATACACACACACTGCAAATGTTAAAGCATTAAAGGAAGTGTTAACTTGTGTGAATTTATTGCTTACATACGTGGATGATGTGAGAGTTTATTTACTTGCTGTTGCTTTTGCTTTGCATGGAATGTTCTATATATTTTGAAATTAACCTTTGTTGAATATATATTTTCTCCCATTCTAAAGGTTGTTCATCTGATTTATTTATTGTTTCCTTTGCCATTCAAAAGCATTTTTGCTTGGTGTAATTCCATTTGACTATTTCTGCTTTGGTTTCCTGTGTTTCCAAAAAAAAAAAAAAAGTATTTGCCCCTTCCAATGTACTGACATCCCCTCTGTCCCCTCCCTGCATTTTCTTCAAGTGCTTTCATGGACTTAAGTATTACACTTAGGTCTTTGATAGATGAATTTTTGTAACTGTTGAGAGGTATTGGTTTAGCTTCATTCTTCTATATTCAGTATTCTTATATTCAGTTTATATATTCAGTATTGCTATGTATCGGAAAAGACTGTTCTTTCTCCACTTCATGTTAATTTAATGCCTTTTGTAAAACACTGGCTATAGACGTATGCATTTACCTTAACCTCTTAATTTTGTTCTGTTGGTTTATGTGTCTGCCTGTGATAATTATGTCACATTGTTTGACCACTATGGAAATCAGGTGGTGCAGTGCTTCTCTTTTTCTTTCTTTCTTTCTCAAGGAAAAACCAACTTGATGGCATTGACTGTTCAGGATTCTCTCTCTCTCTCTCTCTCTCTCTCTCTCTCTCTCTCTCTCTCTCTCT
>OU015751.1:26976395-26989352 GCA_907169655.1 Acomys percivali | reverse complement strand
TATTATTATTATTATTATTATTATTATTATTATTATTATTATTATTAAAGAACCAATGTTTTAATTGATGTATTCTATATTTTGCTTTTCATGACAGGGCTTTTCTGTGTAACACCCTGGCTTTCCTGAACTTGCTTTATAGACCAGGCTGACCTTGAACTCACCGAGATCTGTCTGCCTCTGCCTCCTGAAATGCGGGATTAAAGGTGTACGCCACCATGCCTGTCTTGATTTATTCTTTTAGTCTTCATTTCATTAGTGTCTACTTCGATTGCTATCTTTTCTTGCCACCTTTGCTTTCAGGTTTGAGTTACTCTTGTTTTTCTGAAACATTATGATAAAGTGCTTGAGGTCTTTCTGAATTTTTCATATTAGTACTCATAGGCAAACACTTTCTCCTTTTGCCTTATCTGTGTTTCAAAGATTATGGTAAGTTGTATTTTGATTTCCATATGATTCTAGAAAGTTTTAAATTTAATCCATGATTTCTTTAGTGATTCTCTGGTTATTATAGTTGGTGTTACTCAATTTCCAAGCCTTTGTGTAACTTCTGAAGCTCCTCTTGCTTGTGATTTCTAGTTTTATTTCACCATGACATAGTGAGACAAGAGAAAAACATCAATTCTTTTGTATTTATTGAGATTTGATTTATAATCTAGAATGTGGTCTGTTTTAAGGTACATGGGATACTGAAATAATTTGTATTACATTTTTGTTGGATAATATTTGTTAGGTCCATTAGATATGTGGTGTATTTGAACTCTGTGTTTTCCCTTTGAGTTTTAGTTTGCATGACATAGCTAAAAGTAAAAATTGGGTGTTAAAGCTACCTCTTATTGTTACATTAGGACCTATCTGACCTTTTGTGCCCATTAGTGTTTGGTTTATGAAATGGGGAGCCCAGAGATTGAGTGCATATATATTTATAATTATTATATCTTCTTGACAGACTGTTTCCTTTATTAACATGTAATAGCTTTATCTGTTTTGACTAATTTAGGGATTCAGTCTACTTTATTAGGTATGAGAATCGTTATATCACATTGTTTTAAGTTGTCACATGCTTGATAGATTGACTTCCACCCTTAGACTGTTAGTCTCTAGATGTCTTTACTAGTGAGGTGTGTTTCTTGAAAGTAAGTGATACATGGATCTACTTTTTTAATACAATTAGCTGGTCTGAATCTCTTTGTTGGTGACTTGACATCATTTACATGTAAAATTTTTATCAAGAGGTGTTTAATTTGTATTATTTTACAATTCTCTTTACTGATTAGATGATTGTTTGCTCTTTTCTTCTCTCTTTTTAGTACTAGTTTACTTATGTGTTGGGCAAAATGAATTCCTTCCTAGATCTCCTTTATTAATTTATTCTCCTCATGAAATTTACTGTTTCCTGTGCTTCCATGACTGGAACTGTTTTCCTCTTCTATGTAAAGTATTCTTTTAAGAATATTCTTCATTGCTAACTTGATGGTCACAAACTGTGTTTGTGTTTATTTTGAAATGTCTGTATTTCTCTGTCAATTTTAAGTGATAACTCATCTGGGTATAGCACTTCTGGTTGGCAGCTGTTTACTTCAGGGTATATAACTACATGGTTTCTTGGCTTTTGGATTTTATGTTTTTCCTTGTCCTCTCCTTCTTATAACTTTCAGTATTTCATTTGTTTACTTCTGACACCTTGACTACACTGTATCATAGGGATGCTCTTCTCTGGTCATGCCCATCTGGAGATTCTAAATGCCTTGCATTTGGACATCCATTTCTTTCTTTAGATTTGAGATTTCCTGCTATAATATTATTGAATAAATTATCTATGACTTTATTTTCTGTCTTGGCACCTCTTTCTCTCTTGTGGATTCTTAAGGTTTGCCTCTAGGATGTCTCATTGAGTTCTTGGACATTGTGGTATCTTTATTTAGTTTTCCTTTATTGATGTCCCACTGTGGTAATTTTTTTAAAGATTTGTTTATTTATTATGTATACAGTACACATCAGATCACATTATAGATGGTTGTGAGCCACCATGTGGTTGCTGGGAATTGAACTCAGGACCTTTGGAAGAGCAGTCAGTGCTCTTAACCTCTGAGCCATCTCTCCAGCCCCCCACTATGGTAATTTTTGACCTTGTCTTCCATCCCTAATATTCTTTCTTCTGCTTGGTTGGTGTGCTTTATTATGTTTAATTCATTGACCTTTTCATTTCTAATTTTTCTAATTTTTTTCTTTCAAAATCTAATTCCCTTGATGAATTTTTTCTTCCATTTTGATGAATAATTTAACCATATTACTGTTTTTGTCATGCATTTTTCTTTTTCCTCGATGTTATTGATTTTACTCTCAGATCCCACCAGTTACTAAGGGCAGGGCTATTGTCTTAATTGGCTTCAGCATCAGCATCAGCATTCAGCATTGGCCTGTGGTGATGTCTATGGGGGGTCAGGTTGATGTAGAAGGTCCCAACCCACTATAGGCGGCACTATTCCTAGGCAGGTGAGCCTGAGCTGTTAAAGCTATCTGAGCATAAGCCAGAGAGTGAGGTATCAAGCTGTGATTCTCTGTGCTTTGTTTTGGTTCCAGCCCTGAATTCTGCCAACAATTAGTTGTGACATGGAAGTGTAAGTCAAATAAACTCTTCTCTAAGTTGCTTTTGGTCAGAAGGTTTTATCACAGCAACAGAAATACATGTTTTACTTGTATCTTGTCAGTGTGTCTGGCCTATTTGCTCTCCAGAACTGCTTTCTCAGGCTGTCTCTCTGGGGCTTTTGTAGATCATATATTAATACTCACTGCTTAAAGTTCTCTTCCATTTTCAGGCCCTCAAGGTAGCTCAATTTCAAAAAATTGGCTCTATCTCAAGATGGTGTCTGGTTCCTCCTCTCTGTGTCTTGCAGGGACAAGATAAGATTTCCTCTGATGCCGAGGTGCCCACAGAGGAAGCACCATCTCTCCAAAACTTACAACTATTTTTGAGGTTTGTGAGGGCCTATAATAGATACTCAGTAAGCATTCAGCTGAATGGAAAGATCCTCTCTTTAATATGGCAGACCAGATGCTTTAAAAACAATGAAAGACTTCATTTTTAACAGCAATTTCCAGAACGGGTTCTTGTCTTAAAAATAATATACATTATAGATTTTTAAAAATGCAATTCTCACCTCAAAGGAAACAAGAGTTTATCCTGGAGCCAAACATAACTGACCATGGCAGGGACCACAGATTTAAGTTACCCTAAATTAATTCCATCATCCAGCATGGTAACAGTTTGATGAAGTTTTTATAGAAAGAGAAAGAAAAAAACAAACAAACATACAAACAAAAGAGAAAGAAAGAAAGTCATACATTAAGATACTCTCCAAATACACTAATGGCAACATTAGGTTAAAGCAAAGTGGGGAAATCTCTGCTATGTGCCTCAGTTGCTTTCTGACAACTCCCTTAGTCTTTTGGTTGGTGCGAGCTACTGAGCTATTAAATTAATACATCTCAAATGGTTTTACCTGTTAGTAACAGGAATGTTAGGTCAGATATGGGTGAGACATGTTCCTTGTTGAGGATAACATTAGCCCAAGATAAATTGCAATCAGACTCTGGATCTACAACATTCCAACCTCTGTACCATCCTTGACATTCACATCAGCTTTTCAGAAGATCCAGTGACTTTTTACAACATATGAGCTGTCTCTAAAACAATGATGAGACATAGCTAAATGAGAAATTATCACCTTAAATCTTGAATGTAGTTTATCCCATTGGCTTTTATTCCCCTCTGAAACCATTGTCTGGTCATAGGGCAGTGCTATCAGCCAAGGGACAGGGCAGGGAGTTGAGCCAGCAGATGATTCACAGCAGACAAGTTTCCCCTTCTGCACATGTGGATTTGAACTGACTAAACAGTGGAAGTCAGTCCATCACTAATATGTATAAAACTACGAGTTTAGTTCACCATTAAAATCTGTATTAATTTTTGGCAGAGGTGTGACAGTCCTCACCTTTCCTAAAGCTTGACTTCCCAGTATATATTGAAAGCTAAAGTCTATACTGGGGCCAGATGGAAAAGCAAATCAACTTTTTCTTTCTTAAAGCTCCATTTTGTTTTCTTGGTGAAAGTATGTGGGTGAATTTTTCTTCTTGTTCTTCACTAGAAAACCCGCTGGAAGGAACCTATTTCCACCCAAAACTTTTCCAAAATTGGCCCTTTGAGTTGCTATTTTTTGCTGTGTCTCAAACAAATGTCTTGTGAAAGCCAAGGGGCTGCATAAAGCATGACTGGTGACACCTTAGCATGTTCACAGTGTGTGCTTTAAACTGATTTCTTCGCTGTTGTCAATCAGATGTTTCAACTGAATGGTGGCTTAGGGTTAAGATTAGGACTGGGCTTGGGAAAGCATTGGGGTAAGAAACAAGGAGACAGAACCCTTCTCCTCAGTTAAAAGTCTCATTTGAGCCTAGCAGTTGGTGGTATTTTCCTGTGGGCAGTTAACAATTTTAATATTTTTAACACCGGGAATTCAAATTATTCTATGTGAGAAAATATCACTTTTCAAAATGCTTATTTTGGGAGTCTTGCTCTATATGTAATACATGCACTTATGAAGAAAAATAAAAAAAATTATTTCTACAGTGCAATAAAACAATGATTTTTGACATGCTGACATCTGGCACAAAATGCCATTGATAGTCACTCTTCTCTGATCACATTTTCTTTCTGTTGTCTTTTTGAAGGTCCTTAAATCAATTTCTGTTGATGTCCATTTCATTCTCTTTGATCCAGTTGGTAGCTCTGAAATTTGAGAGTGGCTTCAGCTTTTAATATAATGTTATTATTAAAGGAGAGCAAAGCAAAACAAAGCAAAATAAATTCCTCTTGAACATTTAAGAAGCAGAGATAAAAGATAAGCATTGAGCAAGCAGTTAGTGACAAATTCTTGATTTTTTTTTTTTTCTTAATAGTAAGGTGTACTTTCCACTGAAGTGTGGCTTTGGGGACCCTCTAAAAAGCATATTCAGTCTCTTTGCTCTTTTTTTGTTTTGTTTTGTTTTTTGAGACAGGGTTTCTCTGTGTAGCCTTGGCTGCCCTGGACTTGCTTTGTAGACCAGGCTGGCCTTGAACTCACAGTGATTCACCTGCCTCTGCCTCCTGAGTGCTGGGATTAAAGGCATGCGCCACCACGCCCTGCTCAGTCTCTTTACTCTTAAAAAAATCTTGTGATGGCTGGTAAGATGGATGGATCAGTGGGGAAAGGTGCTTGCTGCCAACCTTGGTGACCTGAGTTCAGTTCCTGGGAGTCACAGGTAGAAGAGGATAATAAACCCCTTGAAACTCTGCAAAGCTCTCCTTTGATCCCCACATATGTATTGTGGCATACACACACACACATACACACACACACACACACACACACAAAGAGAGAGAGAGATAGACAGACAGACAGACACACACACACACACACACACACACAAAGAGAGAGAGATAGACAGACAGACAGACAGACAGACAGACAGACACACACACACACACACACACAGACAGACAGACAGACACACACACACACACACACACACGCGCACACACACATGCACACACACTGAAAAAAACTGAAAATCTTGTAAGTGATATGAAGCAATATTCAGGTCATAGTTCAGAGCCCAGATTTTCCCCATAGTAAGTCCATGGGACCAAGTCACAAGAGTTAGTCTTTGTACTTACTACATTAGATGTAAATTACTCTTTTTGGAGCCCTATTCTTCTTATACATCGTTGGCACTCCACCGGCAATATTGACACCAAAAGGTATTGGTTTTGACAGTGGTATAAAATATTTTAATAATACACACAGAAATAAATTCTATGTCAAGATAAACTGTATTTTGGAAAACAAGTAATCACTTCTAAAAATCTCAAGCTGTTATCAGGGTCCAGGCTGGGTCAGATTTTATGGAAGATAAAGCTGAAAGTCTTCTGCAAGGATATCACACTGGCTCAGTCATAGTGATGTGAGAACTACTACATACAAGGCGAGATAGTCAAAGGCTGAGCCCTGTGCTGGAGATTATACACCAGGAAAGGTCTGGAGGAAAAGCAAATCCTCCTGAGACAGTCCTTCACTTATGTAAGATAAACCTCAACAGAAGTGCTGGTGGGGGAGCCTGAGAAAGTGGGCTAACTCCAGTGAGGCCACTGCGATGGAAGGGACCAGAAAATAAGGTACAAGAGTAGGGTATAGTGTTGGGCCCATAGTGGAGCAGAGTGCTATATTTATGGCTAACTTAATACATCTTGTTTACCCTCAAATAATTATATAAAATTTCTATTAAAACACAAGAGCCTAAGTAAGAATTATTCTGAAGATTTTAAAACTTAACATTCATATCTATTAATCTAGATCTTAGATGGGATAATGAGGGCCTAGTTATATTAGCTAATAAAATGACTTTCATTTTCATACTATAGCTTTACACATAATATTCCTAAGATCACACCTTATCTGAGCCCTGGAATGAAGTCACATGGCCGTGACGCTCTCTATGTATTTCCTTCCTGAAAATCCACCCTGGTTTTGCTTGCCTGGCTGACAGACCTGAGCCCTTGTTCAGTGAGGAGGACTTCCGTCGATGAGGGCTCTTCATAGTCCTCTGCTTTTGTTTTCCCTCTTTCCTCATCAAATATGAATGGACGGAGGACAAAGAATTTCTGCTGTTTCAAAGTATTGCTCAGGGATTAGCAGCCTTGGACGCTATTGAGGATGGCTCTCTTATTGGCCTTGGATGCTATTGAGGATGGCTCTCTTATTGGCCTTGGATGCTATTGAGGATGGCTCTCTTATTGGCCTTGGATGCTATTGAGGATGGCTCTCTTATTGGCAGCCTTAAGCCCTACCTCCCATCTCCCAGGTGACACTGGGTGGGGAGTTTTACAGCTGCCCCTCCTTAAGATAAGGAGGAGGTAGAGGGCTTTAGTGAAGCCCGTTAGGGAAAAGTTACTTTGTCCTGGTTAAAAGAGCTGATGCTGAGTTTAACCTCTGGTTTGGGGCGGCGGTCTGATATTCTGATCTCCTCCAGAGATTAGAACAGCGGTTCTGAACTGTGGGGTTTAATGACCCTTTCACAGGGGTCGCCTAAGACTATTAGATCTAGTTTGAGGGGTCCCGCTCAAACTACGGCACCAGCCAAGGACAATACAGGCAGTAAATTTCAAACCCCTACCCAGATCTAGCCAATGGACAGGACATTCTCCACAGTTTAGTGGAGAGTGGGGTATGACTTTCTCATGTACTCAGGTGCCTCATATTTGACCACGTCCCCTGGATGGGGAGGCCTGGTGGCACTCAGAGGAAGGACAGCAGGCTACCAAGAAGAGACTTGATACCCTATGAGCATATACAGGGGGAGGAGGTCCTCCTCAGTCACACTCATAGGGGAGGGGAATAGGGGGAAAGTGGGAGGGAGAGAGGAATGGGAGGATACAAGGGATGGGATAACCATTGAGATGTAATATGAATAAATTAATAAAATTAAATTAAAAAAAGAAAATACAGATATTTACAACTCAATTCATAACAGTAGCAAAGTTACAGTTATGAAGTGGCAACAAAATAATTTTATGGTTGGGGTTATCACAACATGAGAAACTATATTAAAGGGTCACAGCATTAGGAAGGTTGAGAACCACTGGATTAGATAGAGCTTTACATACAATTGTCTCTTCCCTTAGAGTTAAACCAGGTAGGCCTGTCAATCACCTGACTGGGACACCATTCCTTGGGGAAGTAGATTCACCTGAAGACTTTTCAAGAAGATGGGAGGGGTAATTATTCCCTTAATTTGATAATATACATACATATGTTCCTCACCCACTTGCATGCTTCCTGTTTAGTCTGCCTGTTTTCTGAGTTCTAATTTTTTTTAAAGTAATTTTTCCTTTTCCTTTTTTTTTTTTTCTGTGTCATGTTCAGATACTGACCAGAAATCTTAGCATAATTTCCTGCCTCTCTGAGCTTCCTCCCTTCCTCCCTGTCTTTCTTTCGGCTGCTTGCTCACCTACTTCCCTTAGCCCATTTGCTTTCCTGGACCCTGGCTCAGAAGGCATGGCCTCGGCCTTCCTCTGCTCCACTGCCCTCTGCCTGGCAGCTGCTGGGATTTATCACTGGCCTGCCCTGTTGTTTTTCTTTCCAGGTCCAATACAATGGACCTTGATCTGATTTTTGAGAATCTTTTAGAATTGTTTTATTAATAAAACTGAGAACCCCAGCTTTCCTGGTAACAGAGGGCTGGGGCTGTGCCCAGTGGCAGAGTGATTGTCTAACATCCAGGAAGCCCCGGGTTCAATCCTTAGCATCACAAAAATCCAATCATCCAAAGAAACAAACAAACAAGTAATCTTGATATTTAGAGTGTAGCCTTGCTTTGCTACATGTCTGCACTCCACTTTCTTCACATTTTCTTTTTTTTAACCTTACAAAGAGAACCGCGAATCTTTGAATGCAACCCCCAGGGCTGCAGCCATTCATGAACTTCTTTACCAAGATGGCGTTCCAGCCTCCCTCCTACTCTCTGCACCCTCAATATTCTCTGCGTACTCTGTTGGCAATGCCTTTTGGAAATGGAAACAGGATAAAGGCAGATGTTGACGTCTAAGAACAAACAAACAAACAAACAAACAAAAACAACAACAACCCAAATACAGAAGTTTAGTAACCACATATGAGACGAACTGGTGGGTTGATGTGGATGTGAGGCTATGGCCTGGAGGAATGAAGCAAAAAGAAACATGGCCACGTTAGGCTTGTGAAAAAAGAAAGATTGTGGGCAAGAATAGTATTCTCATTCGTTTGAAAATAAAAGGAAAATGGGAAGAATGGTTCTCTGTGTTGGACCCAGTCTTTCTCTTTTTGCAGGAATTCTGTTGTCCCTTTAGAAAATATCTAAGCCGTTCCAAGGCACATTGGCAGTGGCATGGCGCTGCAGCCTTCACTTGGCACAGCCTCATCCTGTTGCTGGCAGGACAGAGCATGGACCTCTTTAGCCTCGTCCTCTGTTATTCTCTGCACGGGCGCCAGACACTGGGGCTACTCGTGAGGCAAGGCTGGCAGCTGAAGAACCCAGATGCCAAGCTCTGGACTGGACTTCTGTTCTGTTTGTGGCTGGCCCCGTCCCTGGCATCTGCCCTGGCTTTGCAGCAGCCTGTGCCCCGTCTGCAGAGCTGGGCTAGGGATTAGGCTTCTGTTGCTCTCATAGATGTTCGGTCACTGTTTCCCTTTTGAATTATCCTTGATTATGAGGAATGTCCCTTTATGACACATTCCTCCCCGGGTGTCGGCTCAGATGGTGTGCCTTTGCTGCTACAAAGCAGGGTTTTCCAGCCATTGTTAGCAAGGAAGCTCACAGGGTGGGAGTACTCTTCAAGCTTTGAGGAGATGTAGGATGAAAAAAAAAAAAAAAAGCTGGTGTTTCAAGCATAAGCCTTTCTCTTTCCTAATGAGAAGAAACATTGTAAATTACATACAACAAACCACTGGCACACATACTCATAGGCACATGTGTACACACATATACACCCACCCATGCACACACTCACACATACACACACAAAGGAACAATGAGGTAGAATAGAGTTGATAGAAGATGCTTTGCCCATGCAGCAGTGTCAAGATGATCTACAGGGATTTGAACACCTCACACTCAAATCCCAAATCTATCATCCTATCCAGATGAATGATTTTATTTTCACAATCTTTTTTCTTTGTTTCTACATCTGGAAAAGTAGTTTCTCCCACTGACATTCTCTCCAGCTTCATGGGGCTCAGAGGACATTCTCAGCATCACACAGACCTCGTAGCTGGTCTTATCATGCTGTTTGTTACTTCATGAGGTCAAATACATACCTGTACTTCTTTAAGCCTTCACTTTGCTCATCTATAAAATGGGAGGGCAATGACATATTTTATGGGCTTACTATGAGTCTTAAAGTACAAATACATGGCTTAGTGTATTGCGCAGAATAAAAATCTAAACAGGTGCTAGCCGGTGTTAGGATTTTCTGTAGTCTGGAGCAAGAAGAATAGCACCCAGCAACATAGAGACCTGTAGTTTTAATCTCATTGTTTGGCCTTTTTTTTTTTTTTTTCCTTCTTCCTCTTCTAAAGAAGTAAAAAAAAAAAAAAAAAAAAAAAAAAAAAAAAAAAAAAAAAAAAAAATCCCTGAGACTCTTGGGACTTAGTAGCTTTCAGACAAGGTGTATGGTGATTAGAAGTCTATTTTGGGAACCAAAGGTGGGGTAGACTTCAGGATTATCTGTCTGAACAAATTGTTTAAGAAGAGATTCAGCTGAAATGCAGCTTTCACTTACCACTCCTCAAAAAAACGAACAAGGCATTTCCTGAGGTGGCTGACAACAATCTATAATGGATACATACTGGAGAGATAGTTCACTAAATACTTAGGTCTCTAGTCATCCTTTCCCCTTGAAGAATAAAGCTGTCATAGACACACACACACACACACACACACACACACACACACACACACACACACACACAACATTAGCAAATGCAAAGCTCATTGGGAGCAGCAATCATCACTGAATGAAACTTCATGTCACTCATCAACCCATCTGTAAATCTTTGTTTGTTTGAGACAGGGTTTCTCTGTGTAGCCTGTCCTGGACTCTCTTTGTAGACCAGGCTGGTCTTGAACTCACAGAGATCCACCTGCCTTTGCCTCCCTGAGTACTGGGATTACATGGATGCACCACCATACCCGGCTCCATCTATAAATCTTAAGTGCAAGGAGGTGTTCTGTATAGTACAGGTGATCTATAAATGGCCAGACTGCAAGCATCATGCCTTTCAGATGATGTGGCCTCCTAGGATTGCAATGAGAAACAGCTACAAATAACCTGAAAATGATTATAAACTTTATTTATAAAACCAGGTGCTGGCAGGATTTGTCATATCTGTGAGCTCTGATACAATGGGTTAAATATATATTGGGCAAATACACAGAATATTATAGTATAATCAAGTTTTAAGTGGCTCACAGTTTCCAAGTACAGCACCTCTCATTTCTTTTTCTTTTTTTTTTTTCCCTAGTTTTTGGTTCTTTGAACTGAGATGTATAAGAATGTTAAGAAGTATAAAGAAAGAACTAAGAGCCTATAAGTCAAGAAAGGGAGTTAGGTACTTGAGAGAGTATCTACTTCATTCAGCCAAGCACTACCATGGGGATCTTGTGTCTACTATTCTAGAATATTCCAGTTTTTAGAGGAAGCCAAGGACTTGGCAAGAATCTCCTGAGTTTTTACTACTTCCTAAGGGTGGAATGGGGTTACTAAAGGAAAAAAAAACAACAATAACAAAAAAAAAAAAACCTTTTTTCTTACCAATTTTAAAACCCAGTGCCACAACACAGCCTGAAAACTGCAAGTGTGTGACTTCATACCAGTTTTATTCCCTGTTTTAACAGACTCTTTATAGATAAGTTATTGGCTAGGTATGTTGAACATATATTATTTTTATTGGACAATCTCAGATTGCATTGTTTGTGGAAAAATCTTGGGTGAGAGTTTTAATGTTTGTGTCTGTATCCTAAGCCACAGGCATAGGTCTGTGTGGGATTCATTTACATTGATGCTGGCTAAAAATTGCTTTGTGGAAGGAACCCTGCATTCTAGGGCTCTTTGGAAGCATCGAAGCTCAACAGCTCTTTTCTTTTTCATCTTTAAGCAGCAGTTTTGCCAGAAATAGTCTATTGTGCCTGACAAGACAGCTGTTTGTCCAGTCTCGACCTTGAGAAGGTTCCATCAGACAGCCTTCACCCTATGATAAGGACTTACTGGTAACAACCACCCCAGCCTGGTTTACATTTTAGGTTGTGAAAATCAAAACCCAGGGGCATCTGTTGATATGGAAAAATAACAATCCCAATTTAGACATTTAGCTTAGCATTTGAGAATGTCTGACGGTGGCCCATTCAGTATTCTAGAGAACGGTACGTGGGAATGAGCCGGTACAACCCTGGTGCCCCAAAAGGCGTCTTGAAGTTTGATTAGATATTAACTAAAAGGCTGTTCTGTTTCTTTTTTATAGCTGCAGATGCAATGTGCTCATTTTATAACGTATCTGCTGTCTGGGATAAATCACTAAGGACAGATGCTCATCACATTTCAGTTCAATAAAATTCTTTGCAGAGTCTGAGCAGACTCGTGGCTAGCTGGGTTAGGTCTCTGTCCAGGTCTTTATTTGGAAATCAAATTCACAGAACAAAATAGAGTCACACTGAGGACACGGAAATTACTATTTTGTCTGCCAGTTTGTGTGCTTGTATGTAGCTTTTGGCAACCACGAGCCTGTAGGACTTTCCTTTGCTGTCCCAATGTCCACTGTCATAAATGCCATTGTTTAATGTGCTTTTCTGCATTGGATCCTTCAGTAGCACTGTTGTAAAGGTTCTCAACAGAAAAATTTACTCTTGAAGATGCATGGAAACTCCATGTTCAGTCTCTTTGTGGCAGTAAATAAGTTTTCAACAAGCAAAATAACACATTTATTTAATAGTTATATGTGCATTGCAGAGCTGTTGGTGAGTTTTGGACATCTTTCCTGTGCTGTGTAACACATCTTTTGAAGAAAAAAAAAAAAACCTGACAACACATCATCTACTCACTTGCCAATAATCCTTTCTTTCTTCTTTTTTTGATAGTAGGAGAAATTTGAGCGTAAGAAGTTGTGACTATACCTCTTTAGCTTATATTTTCTTGAAGAAGTTTCACATGCTTTTAAATTATTTATCCAGGAGGACAGATGATAAACAGTTGCGCATCATGATGTGCAAGGTAAAATGTGTGCCTTACCAGATGTCTGCAAATGAAGGCTCTTGCATTTGACAAAACTGCATGAACTGAAGTGTGTGTGTGTGTGTGTGTGTGTGTGTGTGTGTGTGTGTGTGTGTGTGTGT
>OU015751.1:26956861-26976385 GCA_907169655.1 Acomys percivali | reverse complement strand
TGTGTGTGTGTGTGTGTGTGTGTGTGTGTGTGTGTGTGTGTGTGTGTAAGCAAAGGAATGGCCCTAAATAAGAGAACAAACCCCAATAGTTAGAATGGTATGTGGAAGACAACCACTAGTAGTTTTCCTTGAAGCCAGGTAAAGGAGATCCAGGCTGTGTGATGAACATTTTGCCATCATCTGAGGGGATGGGGAGAGAGGGGAAGGGAAGTTCATGGCTCTTGTGCTCCCCAGTGAGTTTTGCTTGTTGTGGACTTATTAACAAGTCTATCAGGGCTGGATTGACTTCCCAATTCCTCTCTTTAAAGAACATATTTCTCACTGTGATTGCAAGTGTATTTTTATGGGTGCGTGCTTTGGCTTTTGAGAGAAGATAAGGGTAGGTGGAGGGGTACAGCGTGAGGACATTTAAAGGTTGGCTTTGGTCTTTCTCCTCCCACCCCGAAGTAGGTTCCTGAGCCACACAGAAAAACTCATTTTGAAAATTCCGGAGTTTATAGTGATAGATGAGAGGAAATAAAAAGTGTGTCCTTTCTTTTATTTAAAGATCTCCTTCATGTTGAACCATCATTAAATATTTGCTTTCTCTGAGCATTTGTATATATTTTCTTAGCTCTTAACTACCACATTTCAGCTCGGTTTTGTATCTGCTAGCCCCAGCATTTACAACCTACGAAAACATCATAAATCTACTTCATTTTTCTAATAAGACATGAAAGTCCTTAATTGGCCTTAATGAAATGCACTTAAAGGGCAATAAACGTGTTTAAGCCCCTCTTGCAGGGCGAGCTTCGGCTCTCTTCTCTCTCTGCTCTCTCCTCTGTTTTAGCCTTTCTGGTAATTAATCATTTATTCATATGTGACGAATCAGTAACTAGATCAAGCGACTACTGCACAATTGCATGATAATAAGCTGCTCATATATGTGTCAAGATTTAGCAATCCTTTTTAAGGCCTAATTTAAAGTCATTTTACAACTAGCCAGACTGCGTCTCTGAAGCATCATCCCCCAGTATGGTTTTTTTTTTTTTTTACATGTTTTCATTTGGAAACCATCTTTTTATTTTGTTTATAGAGCCCAGTCCACTTTAAATCCGCCCATGGCACCAGCGTGAATCTCAGCAATGCAAACATTTACCATTGTTTTTTCAGTCTGCTTGGAATTCTCCCCTTGATCCAAAGGGAAGGGTATAGGGTGGTCAAAGAGAGAGGCACGTTTATAAATAAAGGCCCAGGCTTCCCAGTTACCCACGCCATGCGTTTAGATCTTAAACCTGCAGTCGTATATGGAGACGTGAGCATCATTTGCACATCTCTCATTCAACTTGAGAATCCCAGCGATTCTTTGACTATGCTAGTGGTGGCCTTCCCCTCGTTGGCTGTGAGGGAGCCTTACTTTCACCACAAGCTGAGAGTTCAAATCTCTGTGTGGCTCTCTGTCCGTCTACTTTCCTGGCTGTGCCGTGTGTGCGAAAGTGTGAGCTTGGCAGTAACAAGGTCTTGCTAGAGAGACCACCTGATTGTGGTGAGCAGAGCCAATTGGCCATTAAGGAAGTGCACCTTGAGTTGCCCCTGAAGCTTCCAGGCAAGCATGCGCAGGTTAAGGAAGCACGGGTGGGTACAGGAGCCCTTCTCCAGCACCTGTCAGTGTGTGAAAAGAGCACTTGCTGTCACCCTCTGTCAGATGTGACAGGATTCAATAGCTGCATAAATCTAACAGGTGGCAAGATCGGCTCTAGTTATAGGCACAGAGGGAAAAACATGTTTTTTTTTTCCCCCTCTTGGTTGGAGTTAGTAGAAGTACCTAGGAAAATAAGATGAGTAGGGAGTTTCAAAATGTCAGATGAGGCACAAGCATCTCTCCTGGCCATTTCAGGAGCCAATAGGGCAGGGAGGGCAGGAAGGGACCCCAAATCTAGAGAACAAGTGACCTGGTTCTAGGTTATTTTAGATTTAGGAATATTTGCCATCTAGCCGAAATGGAGACTTTTGCCACATGCCATAATTGTGGCTAACATCCACGCTAGAATTAGAATAGAGTTTAAAGATGTCATTCTCCCTGTGGTGAAATGTACACACCGGTGAGGTGAGAGGGTGATGGAAGTCAGCGTGATTTTTAAAGAGTAATGCTATTTTGTTACCTTCCAATTCTACAGTGGCCAGGCCTGGAGCCCTGTAGTTACTTCTCTGCCCGGAAAATGACCAGGTATGATCAGAGTCTATTGGCAATGAATGTTTCTGAAGCGTTTAAAAATTGCTTGCATAAGCAAAATTCTCCCTGCCTTTCAACTGTGGGGAGACTCCTCTAATGCAGAAATGCAATTTCTCGCTTGTGAAACCAATATAATCCATCACACTAGACTTAATATGTACCTATCAGTTCATGTTGGGCCAGCAACATTATTATATTATAATGTATTAATGTAACACACTATTATCTATTAGTTACTTTAAAAGTGAGTTTTGCTCTAACTTCCTTACAGTAACACATTTCAGAGTAGAAGGCACAAAATTAATGAGATTTAATTATGGCCCCCATCCATAGTGGTAGCAACAGAAAGAGCTCCTTCTGGACTTGTCCAGTGTGCACAACCTCAGGGGTCCACACAGGATGGTTGTGTCTATATGTGCCTGGACTTGTTTTAAAGAGCATAGGATTCTGGTTGAAACATGGTAATTCTTTTATTTTTCACATGCTTTATCAAGTAACTTTAAAGGCAGTAGTTAAATGTAGCAAACATATTTTCACATTTTAATTTGTGTGTGTGTGTGTATATGTGTGTGTGTGTGTGTGTGTGTGTGTGTGAGAGAGAGAGAGAGAGAGAGAGAGAGAGAGAGAGAGAGAGAGAGAGAGAGAGAGATGTGTTATAAGATTGTGTATGTGTTTAGGTGCTCAGGGGCAGGCATCTTGGGGTCGATTTCAGGAGTCTTCCTCAATTGTTGTCCACTTACATTTTTGTATATAGAGTTTCTCTCTGAATGTTGATTTGCCTGGACTAGCTGGAGAGCAAACCCAGGGTACTCCCTGCCTCTGCCTTCTTGAATCTGAACACAGGTCCTTCAGCTTCCAGAGACAACACCTTACTACCTGAATCATGGCCCAGCCCCTCGTGTTAATATGAGGTTGCACACACACCTGCTGCTATTATGGTTTCTTGAGCTCCTCTGCACTGCAGCAGCTTTGTCCAGCTTGAATTCACTCCATGGTGAAATGTGACTTGCGTTTCCATTCTACACTGTCTTGCTTGTGACAAAATTTGTAAGTCAAAGAACTTTTTTAAAAGTGTAATAAGGACCCTTGACTAAGCTCCAGCAAACCTGGTTATTTATCCCTGTTTCTCCCAACAGTGTATTTAAATAACTTCAGGACGTTGCTACTTTGGGACATAAACGCTGTGCCTGAGACTGGAGAAAAAGCTGTAGTTGCAGCCCTCTGTTTTGCATTGCCCTTGGAATTTTGCAGAAACAATCACAATGTGTACAAATAATCATAACATCTAAAAATAATTGCAATACGATTATAATTTAGCAGTAATAGGCCAAGGCCAGACCCAGCTTAATCTGTTGGTGTCTCTCTGGTTCTTCCGATTTGCTCTTCACTTATGCTGGGCAGCTGGAAGATAGGATATTGCACGGGCCACAAACAGTGAAATAAAACAGCAAGAT
Source organism: Acomys percivali (assembly GCA_907169655.1). Taxonomy (NCBI): domain Eukaryota; kingdom Metazoa; phylum Chordata; class Mammalia; order Rodentia; family Muridae; genus Acomys; species Acomys percivali. The sequence goes on along the minus strand of OU015751.1, from coordinate 26,972,719 downwards.
ATACTGTATTTTACTGAAACATACGAGAAAGGGCAGCGGGGGACTAGTCAAAGCCCAATATTCAAAGACTGTAATTTTTTATCACTATTTTATTTCCTGTATAAAACGGTGTTCTTCTGTTTTTTTTTGTTTTTGTTTTTTGTTTTGGTATAAATATTGGATGGAAACAAAATATACCATGTTTGCTCTCATGGAGCCAAGACCTAAACCTACTGTTTATTAGAATTAAACTAATATTATGTAAGGAGTTTTACAGTTTTAGCATTTTATTATCATTTATGTCCTGTCTGCTCTGCATAAGTAGAATAGTTCCTGGCTTCTTTGTCTTTACTGCTAATAAAAAGTAAGAGGTGTAATAACTCAAGACTGTTTGCATTTCAAGGTATTTTCTGTTTGGTCTCGGTAGCTATGGAAGGAGACAAGACCCCAAAGCAGAGCACAGGAAGATTTAATAACAAACACACGAGGCACGACGTTGTCAGAGATGCTCAGATAGAGACGACCAAAACAAATGTGAGAAAACTAAGTCTAAAATGACGACCGGCATTGCAGCTGATGGCTACCTTGGTGACAGCAAAAGTGGATCTGCTCATGGCTGTCCAGGAACTGCAGACCACCTGTGTGTCTTTTAATAGCTATCCCTCCCCCAGTTACTTTCTGATTTCTTAGAACACTTTAAATATGAAGACAATGGCTTTGTTTGCGGTGGGCAGGAAGGCCAAGTTTGGCCACAATACTCTTTTTCCTGATATTTTCTAAAGCAAGACTTTTCTGAAGTGGAAGAGGTAGGAGACACTCTTTGAATTTCTGATCCTCCTGCCTCCATCTCCCGAGTGCTAGGAGTATATAGCACACGTCATCACACTGGTTTACACCATGCTGGGGATCAATCCCAGGCCTTTGCCCATGCCAGCTGAGCCTGTTACCCACTGCACTGCAGCCCCAGCCTCAGACGCCGCTCTTGTTCACATGCTTTTCTAAGTCAAGGGCTGGAGTCCAGTTCAAAGCAAACCAAGTAAAGCTCTTCTAGCTGTAAGAGCCTCAGCCATTTGCTTGAGCTCAGCTTCTAAGATGACTTTGACATGTTCCTGAGGATAGAGACTCGGCTAAGTTCTGGTTTGGGGGGTGTTTGAATGAGAACATAACTTACATAAGAATCAAGCTGCAGCTGGGTGTGGTGGCGCACACCTTTAATCCCAGCACCCAGGAGGCAGAGGCAGGCGGATCGCTGTGAGTTCAAGGCCAGCCTGGTCTACAAAGTGAGTCCAGGACAGCCAAGGCTACACAGAGAAACCCTGTCTAGAAAAACTACATAAAAAGATCTAGCTGCATTCCTTGGAACTGAGACAGGTTTGTTGCCCTGTCTGTAAAATTTAGAAAGCATCTACTCCGTACCTGGCAAGGTGCTGCTTCTGCCTACTGCATGTGTTTAAATCTGCCTTTCTTTGGGGCAGCCCTCAAAACCTGGAGGGTCTGCTAAAACATTATCAGTTATGTTTTTGAGGCAATTTTCATGTTGCTCCAGGAAAGGCCACCCTACCTACTGATCGAGAAGTGCCCGCTTATAACTAAATGCTGCCATAATGTGAGCTGTGGGTCCCTCTTCGGGACAGAGGGTGAAGGAAGGCACAAAGCCTTTCAGTTTCCTGGGAGGAATATGGGAAGAGCACTTGACTCGTCACGGGGACTGCATCTCTAGACAGCTGACGTTTGCAAGCTGTCTTTCGTGTGTCTGTGTCATGTGTCCAGTTTTCCAGACCTTCCGTCCATGAAGGTCTAGTGCCCATGTCTGCCCACTCTGTCTTCCGGAGCAGTTTCTCATCTTCCTCATGTTTTGGGGCTGGTACTTTCTGGCTTGCTGTTAGCATTGCTCTGTAGGATGGGGGGACCCTTGTCTACAGTTCTGAGCTTTGTCCTGAGACAATGGTCAAACAACCAGAAGGCAGTTCTTACTGTCCGCATTTGTCTTTGTGGTGGTGGTATTGTGCAAGGCTCGTGTAACTTTTATCTGCTACTGAAGCTCTGGGTACTGGTTCTTTGAATTTCTGGGCGTGCATACTGCTGTGTTGGTCAAGTTTCCCCATTGCTATGACAGAATGCCTGACATGACTTAAGGGAGAGGAGAAGGAGAGAGGGAGGGATGGAGGGAGGGATGGGCGAAGATCAAGAGCGAGAGTGAGTCCCTACACTGCTGCCTTTCTCCATTTCCCTCTTTCTTCTGTCTAGGTCCCAACATGTATGATAACAGCAGTCACATCAAGGGCGAGACTCCCCACATCCTTAGTTAGCCCTCGCTGGAAATTTTCCTTACAGACACTCCCAGAATATGCTTTAACTTTCTAAGTGTTTCTCAGGAAGACCTGCTCGATACCTCTAACCACCAGAGCTGGGGAGAAGGCTCTGTGGGTGAAATGCTTTTTTGCCCAAGTGTGAGGAGCCAGGTTCACAGCCCCAGATCCATGTAAAGCTTGCTGTGGTAGTGTCTCTCACTACCGCATCACCAACACATGCCAGGGTTCCTATGGTGAAGTGGGAAGCAGAGCCAAGAGAATTCCCGGAAGCTTACACCCAGCTAGCCTGACATACGCAGCAGCAACGAAACTCCTTTTCAAAGACGGCAAGGCAAGGACGGGCACCCGATCCTGTCCTCTGACCGCTGTAAGAATAGCCGCACACATCTGCACATGCGCACGCACGCCTTGATGTAACGTCTCAAGATACTCATGTGTTTTTCTCATGTGTGTTGTTGAGCATAGAAGAGTAAGCCCCGTGGACTCACAAGAAAACACATTTATCAGTGGATGGTTAAAACCAGCACCTGGTAGAGATGCAGTCTTACGTTTACTGTTTCCTTTTTCTCTGGAACTTTGCCTTTGGGTTCATTAAATAGTGTCTTTTTTTATTTTACAAAAGTGATTTAAATACTTCAGCCACCAAAACCTCGATATTATTTGAAGAGAATTTGCCCACTTCCTAATGCAGAGATTTCACTGCCTGATTATATAAAATGTGTTGTACATTTTATGGCTAAAATGCAAATGCTTATTCATGCCTTCAATAAGAGAAAAACGTTCACTCTTCTTTATTTATACTTCAGTGTTGATTTCAGACATTTGTTTCTGGTGCCTTATGCTCTGTTAATTATCTGTTACATATATGCCAGGTGCCTAGTGATTTTTAATGTATACCACAAATTGACTTTAAAGTTTTGTATCGAGGACCATACTTCTGTATGCTCCTCTCTTATGCTTCATATTAAAATTACGTATAATTCTTGGATTATGCATTCACTCATTGATTCATTCATATACAGGGGCTTGCTATGTAGGCCAGGCTGGCCTTGAACTCTCTATCCTCCTGCCTCAGCCTCCCAGGGATTAGGATTACAGGTGTCCACTTCTACACCTGGCTCCTCAGAAGTTCTGATGGCTCCTCCTCCTTTGATTGCTTTAGTAATGTGGTAACAGGGAATCATGGAACGTCATAGGAAAAGTAATGTCCCTATGGAGTCTGGCAGTAGTACCAGGCAGCACTTTGGCAAGGAGGTCTTGGTCTCTTCTGAAGGGGGTCACCTTCTCCATGTCATGTGCTTTTTGGTCTCCGACCAAACATACTCCAAGAAAGAGATTCAGGTTTGGAAAATTTGAGGGTGAACTCCTGTTAGGGTGAGGAGGAAAGAGCTTGGCAGAGAGAGGAGCTGTGGAGCAGTGGGGTAGCACAATGAATGGCCTCAGGGGATGGCAGGGGAGGAGGTGCTGACTGGAGGCAGGAGGATGGGGCACTTCATGAACGCTGGGAGTTGGGCTGTCCTGAGAAGGAGCTCTGATGTGAGTGACATTGAGAGTTTCAGCTGAGAATCCTCAGCTTTCAATAGTTCCAGATGGGCACCTCAAACAGCTGTAGGTGGCCACCTGCTGGTCTTTGGGATTCTGGGGAGCATTTTTTTTTTTTTAAAGACAGGACCTCCTGGGTGCTGAGATTGCTAGTGTGTGCCACTGTTCGTGGTAACAGATAGTGTTTCTGACTCTACTGTTTAATGAACTTAAGCAAAATTCCTCATTTGTTTGACGTTTGTTCTTTGACAGGCTTACCATATTTTATGTTCTGGAGATAAAGAGGTAAGGGTACCAAGCTCAGACACAGACCTTGCCTTTATGGAAACTACAGTCTTGTTGAGTGACACAGATAATAAGTTGGAAAATAACGATGAAATAAGCATAGACTGTCAAATGTAATATAAGTAATATAAAAGAAACTAAAGTGTTTCTCAAGCTAAAACATGGAACTCTGTAGAAATACAGAGTCTGGTTTATCTGCATACCTAGAAAGCTCCCTTTCGGGGTTAGAATGTAAGGTATGTCCAAAGGCACTGTTTGGGCAAGTTTTGGTCTCTTGTAGCAGAGGAGTGAAATGGCTAACCTTAGCTACACAGAAAGTTTGAGTCCGGCCTAGGCTACATGCCTAAAAAAAAAAAAAAAAAAAAAAAAAAAAAAAAAAGAATAAGAATGCCCTGCCCCAGTGTGCTCCCCTCCTATATCACAACCTTCTATCTTATATCTTTGCTGCCTTGCTGTTAATGTGTTGTCTATTTTAAATTCTAAAGTATGGGGACCCAGTTGGCTTAGAACTTGGGTAGGTGAGACTGTTTCTAGCGAGCACCACTTCATAGGCTGATGGCCAGCCTGGCTGTTTTTGGATTGTCCTTCCCTGGTTAGTCAGCAACAAATAGACACTTGCAGCCCCTTCAGTAAAAAGGCAGGCATTTGACATAGGTGTCCCTTTAGGTCTTTGGTTGTTTTTATTCTTGGCTAGTGGCTTGTGTGTTGGTTTCTTCCAGTGGATTGTGAGTTTCCCAAGAGCTGGAATTTGGGGTTTAGGTTTTTGTTTTGTTTTGTTTTGTTTGTTTTTAAATGCCTGGCAAAGCTTGGGCAGACAGTAGGAACTTAGTGACATTATGGAGATGTGTTTAGCAGTTCTATGGAGGTGTGCCATATGGGTTGGCATGATGTGGGCAAAGGTTGGATGAGGCTGAGGGACAGAAAGAAATTTCAAAGACCAAGATTTTGATTGATATAGAGGAGAATTCTTATAGAGAGGGGACACTTAAATGAACAAAAGGCTGGTGAATGAAAAGATCAGCATTCTAGGGGCAGAGCCAATGATACCTTGACTTGTTCAAAAGTAAACTCAATTTGATTGATAGAGTTTCCTGCTCCAAATACAGATTATTTTGTTTTGTTTTCCTGTGAAGGTTTTGTGCACCTTACATTTATACACTTGCACTTACATGCACACATATGGACAAATACACACACACACATATATGTGCATACAAACAACACAAAACAAAGATGAATCAGTTGTGTTAAAATCACACTCAACTCAAATATTTGCTTCCCACACTGCAGAAATGTGGAAGTCTAAGGTCAAGAATAATAAAAACACATGAACGGACAACTTGTACAGGAGTGGGTTTATCTGAGGGTTCAGAGACTTTATTTTAAGGCCAAAGACCCCAGGTGTTCTTCCTCCTCTTTTCAAATGACAGTTGTGGTTGTGCAAGGACTTAGTCTGTCCCTGGTGAACTGCCAACCAGGCTGGAACAAGCAGCCACATGCGGCTGTGGATTTCCTCTTGGTTCTACTGGGAGGCAGCAGTTGGTGTTGGGGGAACATGGTGGCTGGAGGCTGCGGCCGGCCTTGGAGTAGTGCTAATTCTGACTTCCACACTTATTTGTCATTACTGCCTGTCAGTTCTAGATTCTTCCCTAGACACAAATGCTGTCCAGGGGGATTTTGGAGAAGATGGGTCTATAGAACTCTTGACCTAACTCTTCGATGACTATATCTACTAATGAAGAGTATGATTTTATACTTGGTCTTTGGGAAGTATCCAAAGTATCCTCTTTCCCCATTTGTGTTAGAGAAAGTTCACTGGTGGCACGCTGAATTAGGCAGTCATGTTGAACCTCTGCAGAGCCACTGTGAACTGAAGGTCTTTTCTTTGCTTTCTCTCTTGACTGAACACTATAGCTACATTGATTCTGACGTGGACCGTGCCCTGAACAAAGAAGCAGTGACTTCTTTTAGTGCAAGGATAAAGTCTCCTCGTCTCTTTGTTCTAATTCCACTCTGCCTTTCCTGGTCCTGACCTGAGCTCTTCCTATCCCTGTATCCCATTTTCTGCAACAACAAGATGGTTGAACTCACTGCCCCAATGCCCATACACACCATCCATGTCTTTGCCCTGTGCAGAGCTCTGATTGCTGGTCACACATTTTGATTTTTTCCCTCTCTGAATTCACTAACGTGTCTGGTATGAGCCCATCCACCCCAACCTTCAGGATAGGCCCTCCTGACCTCTTCCTGCAACTCCTTGGGTGCTTCATGACCATCACTAAGTCTCAACCTTGCCTGTGTTATCTCTCAAGCTTTGATGAATCTAACTTCTGCTCCCTCAGAGAAGACTACATACTCCTAGAAGGCAGAGATATTCTAGCCACACCACAGACTCTGTAGCCCAATAAACTATTAACATGTGTTATGAAGAACCCAATTAGTATAGAAGAAAGGAAGCAAATTACTAATTCTCTAAGATGATCCTGATGATCTCATACTTGAAATTTCTAGTAATACCAGCACTGTATATACTTGAAACCAATAAACTTAGTAATTAGTAGACTTCTGTCCCAGACTGCTTTGTGGCACACATTCAGGATAACACAGTGAGATGAACTCTCCAGGGCTTGTAGAACTGGGCTGTGTTCCTGTCATGGATAGAAACTAGCTCTGGTGTCCCCCAAGCGTGAAGCTGTTCCTTTGGGGGGGGGGGTCTCAGGTCTTTTACCTGTATGATGTAGAATGTATCCATCCCAGAAAACAGAAAGACAGGGTGAAGCTGAGGCACAAAGGTGTGCGCCTCACAATGTTGTCTAAGTTTAAAGCTTGACTCCTATTTCCTGTTCTCTGCCCGTGACACTTCTCCCCTCCCTCTCTCCCTTATGTTTTTTTTTTCCTCTTTAAGTGTCAGCAAGTCTGATAGTGATCTCGAGTTCTTTTCATTTCTTCCCTTGTTCTAACCACACGCCAGTGTGTTCTCTTTAGATAAACATTTCTCCTGCCACAGGTGCAGGATGTACATGCAAGCTTCAGTTCGCAGCGCTCCCAGAATCAGTTATTAAAAAAGGTTGGGGGTGGGCCTCTTTCACCTGTAACTACGTTTTCTTGTCATTACATAGTGTATCTCCACTCAGGAATGCCAAGCTCTTCAAAAGCATGACTTCATTCATCTCTCATCTTCTGTCAGCTATTAGAGCTTTGGGGTATAGATCAGAGAGTATCCCCATAGAAAGAATGAGGAATTGAGACCTCAAGCCCTCAGCAATTTGCCCTAGGGATTCAATCATGCCTTGTAGAGTTGGGGAGTGAAAGCCAAGGCTGGAATTTTCTGGCCCCTTCTCTAACTGCAAGCAGGGAAACAAGTTTGAGCAGAATCTTAAGAAGCGTGTTGATGCCGATGCAGGCACTAAAGGGTGCTGCCCTGAGGGTTAGGGGGGCTGAGGTGGCATTAGGGACTGTAGACAGCTGAAAGAAAAGAGGACTTATCTACTTGAAGACTTCTAGACAAAGAAAAGGGAAAGCTCCCATTTAGTGGGACCAAAAGAGAAGATTAAAAAAAAAAAAAAGTATAGGGGCCCTGTTGAACTCTGTGTGTTGGTGTCCAGTGCTAACCACCAAGCTGTGTTTACCCGCCTCAAATATCCCAGTGTCGCTCTGAGGTTTAGTTAGAGATGGACTTAACAGGAAGCTAATGGAGCTTGAGTGCCTGTGTCCCTCCAAACTCTGGGCCCATGTGGTAGTGCTTGCAGGTTGTGAGAGGAAGTTTCTTTTTCCTTGCCTTTGTCAAGAAGGTAAAATACATTAGATATTTGTTGTTCATTTGGTATGTAACTTTGAAGTGATTGGGTAGCTACTGTGTGGGCATCCATATGCATTCTTGTTTCAGATGTTAAAAAGGAGCTGGATTCCATTCTAACTTGTATTAAAAAAAAAAAAAATCCAAAGCACCCTCCTCCCCTTTCATCTTGTTCTAAATGTAGACATTTCTTTCTAGAATCGACATTTCCAAGAAACACCCAGTTGCTTCTTACTGGCAAAGACCCACGCAGAGGCCGTGGCTGGTGTAGTGAGGTGCACATAGCAAACTAGGAGGGTTTTGTCTTTCTTGTCTTCTCTCTCTGGCTTCTGCTGCCCTCCTCTGGGTCTCTTCTCTTCTCTCCTACTTCAAAGCCTACAACTCTGGTCTACAGGCACCAGATAACAGCATGACAAGGCCCTTGCTGGGCGACTGCTTCAGGATGGGCCAAGACTCTCAGCCCTCTCTGTATGACAGTCTGAGTGCTGTGGCTTAGTAAAGCAGGCTAGAATATTTGGGGATATTTTTGTGTTCCACTTAAATTTGGTTAGAAGAGAGGTTTCAAACAACAACAACAACAGCAAGAATGAGGACATGGCATTGACAAACAAAATTCAGGAAGTTTTGAAGTTTGGTCACTGGTTCTAAGTTGATTGATAGGGGTTGGCTGGTGGCTCTCGATCTGTGGAAAGACCGATCTTAAAGCATGTTAGCAATTCTGTGTCCCTTGTTGCTACCATGGAGATTCAAACTGAAAACGCCTGGACAGGGGACAAAGAACCTTATCAGGCCCTGTAGTGTGTGGTTGAGAACACCTCAATGGAGGGCTCATTCTCCTGCTCAGAAGAGAGCCATTGCTTAGGGTCTCTTCTGTTAAAGGCATGGGAATTCAGAGGACGAAAGTGGAGTCTTTTTGAGGCATCAGGCCTTATGGTTAAGACTGTAGTACCAGTGTTGTTTGGGCTCAAGTCTAGGTGCCACCAGGCAACCTAGGGCAAGAAGCCTAACCTCCGTTGACTTGGTTTTCTCCTCTATAACATGGGAACAATATTCAAATTTCCATAGAGTTTTTCCTTGTGGGTTAGTCTCTATAATGTACTGAGTATGTGGTGCCATCTGCTATTATTATTCCTTCAATAGGAAGCAACTTGGTTATAGTGGAATTTCTTTATATATATATATATATATATATGTATTATTAAATTATTTATATTACATCTCAACTGTTATCCCATCCCTTGTATCCTCCCATTTCTCTCTCCCTCCCACTTTCCCCCTACTCCCTTCCCCTATGACTGTGACTCAGGGGGACCTTCTCCCCCTGTATATGCTCATAGGGTATCAAGTCTCTTCTTGGTAGCCTGCTATCCTTCCTCTGAGTGCCACCAGGTCTCCCCAGAGGACGTGGCCAAATATGGGGCACCAGAGTTCATGTGAAAGTCAGTCCCCACTCTCTGCTCAACTGTGGAGAATGTCCTTTCCATTGGCTAGATCTGGGTAGGGGTTCAAGGTTTACTGCATGTATTGTCCTTGGCTTGTGCCATAGTTTGAGCAGGACCCCTGGGCCCAGATCCACCCATCATAATGTTCTTCTTGTAGGTTTCTAGGACCCTCTGGATCTTTCTATTTGCCCATTCTCCCATGCTTCTCTCACCTAGAGTCCCAGTAGGATGTCCTCCCCTCTGCCCCGCTTTTCTGTTAAGTGAAGACTTTCATGGGACATGCCCTTTGGGCTAGTGTCCAGATATAAGTGAGTATATACCATTTGACTCTTTCTGCTTCTGGGTTAACTCACTCATTATGCTCCCAATACAAGGGCCCCCACATCTGGAATTTCTTTGGAAATAATAATTTCAGTATCTTTCTAAAGAAAGTAATGTTTAAGGGGTACCTAAACATAAAATGAAGGAAGCTATGGAAAAGTGAAGGTAATTTGAGCAGTCTTTTTTCCTCTGGCTAGTTGTAGACAAACACAGACCACTAAGCACAGAGAGGGCCATCAGCAGACAAAGGGTAACTATAGCAGTTACACAGTGCGACGCTTCCTTTCTGTTTGTCAGCAGCAAGGTCCTATAAATACCATAGAGGGATTCTTCCGGAAAATGCTACATCCAACATCAGCACACCTGCTTCATACACTCTGAGCACCAAATGGAGAAAACAAGTAAAAAAAAAAAATTGATTTAAATTATGCAGGTGGAGGGTAATTAAATATTGATATAATAATTATTAAATTATGCAGGTGTAGGGTAGGTTTATGTGAAACTTCTGGAATTGCCACAGGAGTGAGGTAGACAATGAAAAACCCTGCATGGGGCTTTGAGCTGGAAGACAATGCCGAGAAGTTATGGTTGAACTGGGCAGCTGGTTAGCTGTGTGTTCATCTGTAGGTTCGTGCGTCTTTTTCAGTGAGATCCTCCAAGCCAAGGACCAGGCTTCCCTCAAATGGCCCAAGGGTAAAGAGGAGGCTATTTTCCCCAAGCAGTCCTAAAAACTAAAAGAAATTAATAGCCATCGCTCTCGTCATCATGCTTTCACTTTAAGCCAGAGTCCTAAAACCAACAGCTCTGCAGGTCTCACTTTCACCTGTCACATAACAACAATGATTCCAGAGCCAGAGTGAAATGGTTCTGAAATGAGCACATGGTTGAGAGAAGAGAGTGAGGAAGGGTACGTGGGGGGGGGGGGGGGTGGCCGGGGTGTGGGGTGGGGGGGGGGGGCGGGGGGATTGCGGGGATTGGGGGTGGATTTCAGCTATGAACCAGGCTGAGATGGGTAGACACGTGTGAGCTGGTTTGCTGGAGGAAAATTCTAGCTCTGAAGCTTTGAATTTTTATGCGTGACCATTTTGTCACTTGTGTCACTAAAAAAGAATGGGCCAGATGGTGGTCTCCAGTACATTTTTCACAGTGTGGCGTCTGCAGAGGGGTTTACCCTGGTTGGCCATTAGCAATCGGATCGCACAGCCTAAATGAGAGCTCAATGTACAAAAACAAGAAAGCCAAATGTGAAATGGTGCTCCATTTCACGTCTCAGAAAAACGGAGATGCTCGGTTTTAAAAGCCACAGTTGACAGTCATAGGCCGTGTTAAGATGATAACTTCAAGTGTCTGTTTGGATTCCTCTCTCGTTGTGACATGGCAGAACCAAACAGTTCTGGTTTGGTGGCAGCCACCGCGGCGGCAATGTTTTGACTTTGTTAGGACTGTCTGCTTCATAACTGGAGAACCTTGTTTGAACCCCGACTACTGGGCTCTACCCGAAGGCAGAGTTGGTTTAGTAGGAATCTGTATTTCTAATCTGTTTCTGGGCCATGCAGGGACCATACATGCTTTGAAGCTTTTTTTTTTCCCCTAAAGCACTTGGTGATTCAGTTGAACTCCAAAGAAAAACGAAGTCACGGATTTTCTCATGAGTCTGTTGAGAACGATGAACCTTTTCCTTAGGTGAAATAGCTGGATGTAGATACTTCTAGTGGACAGATGAAAGGAAGCATGGAAGGAAGAAAAGAAGAAAGGGAAGGAGAGGTTGAATGAGGCTGGCAAGAAGAGGAAGAAAAAGAAAAAGCACTTCCTTACCTTTGGAGTCTCTCAGGGAAGCCTCTGACTCCTATAGCAGGACTCAGTGAGTTCACTCTGTCTGTAAATATAACTGTTTGTTTCTTTAGGCATGGTCCCGCCATGCAGCTCTGGCTGCCCTAAAATGTACCTGTCGCTGCCTCTGGAATGCTAAGGATCAAAAGCAGGCAACACCACACTTGGCGCAGTTCTTAACTCTCTGGCCCAACCAACACCTAACTATGGCCACGGTATGGAGGAAGAGGCCCAGACAGTACACAGTGTGGCTATTTCCCCCAAACTTTACATTAATGTCTGCTTTTGGACAACCCTGATTTAAATTTTTCCCTCTTTCTACCTGAGAAATTCTTATACAGGCCTGGGTACATAGGTGTATAAAAGAATTATATAATCCAAATATTTGCTGAAAATAAATCATAAGGAAAAATTAAAAAAAAAAACAATTCTTTGGTGTGCATATAATTTTGCCACTCATTAAAAACAAAAGCAGGTCTGTGTACTAGTGAGATGAAGATTGCTCTTATCTGCTTTTCCATAAATAATGACTGAATATTTGATACTGTAGGACAGTGGTGGTTTGAATGGGAATGATTTCTTAGGCTCATATATTTGAATGTCTGGTCCCCAGTTGGTGCAACTATTTGGGAAGCATTAGGAGGTGTGGCCTTGTTGGAGGAGGTGTGCCACAGGGGTGGATTTTGAAGTTTCAAGAGCTCAAGGCATCCCCAGTTGACTGTCTCTCTGCATCCATCTGGAGAAGAGGGACGTAAGCTCTTTGCTCTTGCTGTGGCATCATGCGTTCCTGCTGCCATGCTCTGCCGTGATGGTCACGGATCCACCCTCTGAAACTGTAAGCCTCAATAAAAAACAACAAGCTGCCTCGGCCATGGTGTTTCTTCACAGCAACTGAATAGTAACTAAGGCAAGAGCGTAGAGCATCTTCATTGTTTTTCAGAGTCGATTGATTTTTTTTTTTTAATTTCAAAATTGTCAATGCTGGGAATATCACTGCATATAATTATGTAGCAAAAAATGTATAAGAGCAGAAGTATGTTTACAGATATTTCATAAATTGTTGGAAAATCTGTCCTTAAAGTCAGAAATTTAAACAATTTTAAAAATCAATCAAGCATTCTAACATAATCCAATCCAAAGAAACATATTAATTTGATAACTATATGCCACAGAATCATGGTTAGAAACTACTGAAAATGTGTTTTCCATAATCAAACCATATGCTTTTATAAGAACAGGAAACCTTGCATGTATAGGAAAAACACTATATATTAACATAGTAGGTAGTCTGGAGCCTGAGCCAGTGTGTCTCAAGCATTCTTCATTTGGTGTAATGTGGTATAATGGCATGTACAGTACAACATGTACGCGTGTGCTGACTGCTAAGGCTGCAGTGAAATTGTGAGATGCAACACAGGCAAGTTGCAGAAATGCCTCGAATCATAATTTGATTTTTGAATTATTTTTGAGCATTGTGCATTCAGAAACTTTTGACAATTGCCAAATGCTTTTGAACCCCACATTTGGTTTCGTGTCCACGAATAAGGTTGGAAACCTTAAACCCAACATGCTGTGTAAGAATCTGTGGCTTTAGGGCCGAGAGGTGGCTTAGTAGAGAAACCACTTGCCGTACAAGCACGGATTTTGGAGCTCATATCACCACCACCCATATACAAATGTAATGGCCTGTCTGTCGTTCCAGTGCTTGGCACGTTGAGACAGAGGACTCTGTGGCAAGCTGGTGGAGATAAAGGAGCCTACTAATTGGCTAGCTACAAATTGGTGAGCTCTGGGTTCAAGGAGAGACCCTGCCTCAGGAAACAATGAAGAAAGACACTCAACGTCAAACTCTGGCCTCCACATGCGCAAGGACACACATGTGCCCATACACATGCAGACACAAGAACATGTATGCAGACTATATACACCCACACATATGTACAGAAATTAAATTAAAAAAGAAAAATCTGTGGCTTAGGGCATGGAGTTTGGGACTAGGCATACCTATGTTGACTGTGCAGCCTTTGGTTGACCTTAACCTGTCTCAGCTTTGCTTTCCCCATTTGGAAACGGGATATAATTTCTCTTGCTATAAATGCTGTGCTGGGAATTAATTGAGCTAATCCACTCAAAGTTTCTAGCAGTGCTCCTTAAAGATATTATCTTGATTTTGAATAGTATTGTTAATAGTACTGTGGCATGAACACCCTTTATGACTCATGCAGGAAATGACTCACACAATACTGTTGCTATTGGTAAGAAGAGGGGCCCTTGGGAATTATCCGACTTCACGTGAAGACTGAGAATGTGGCATTTATTCTGGAATTGAGAGCCAAGATGGAGGAGAGTCTTATAAGGCTCTTTAAGCCCTGGTCACTGCCTTTATTTCCAAACACATTCTGCCTTCCCTGGGACACTTGGTCTCCCCCTGGGTTCAGGTACATCTTTTATTCCTAAAATGTTCTTTCCTCTGTTTTCACCCTTGCTTCACCTTTCAGCTTCTTTCATTTCCTCAGACAGGTCAAAATACACTGTCCTTTTCTTTTGTGGTGACCTGCCTGCAATCCCCACACATGGGAAGCAGAGACAGGGGACCCTGGGGCCAACTGGCTCACTATATTAGCCAAGCTGATAAGCTCTGGGTTCAGTGAGAGACCCTGCCTCAGTAAATAAAGTGGAGAGGGATTGAAGAAGACACCCTACATTAAGCCCTGGGTTCCACGTGCATGCACACACATGTGCACTTACACATATGTGAACCCATACACACGTGAACATGCACACACAAATGCCATCACACACACACACACACACACACACACACACACACACACACACAATTTGTAAAAAAATTTGACTCAGAAGCTTAATATTAATGACTTTTGAATTGAACCATGTCTGTCTCAGTGATGATCATTATCCTGAAGTTAGCACTGAACTGGCATGTAGCACATGTCCAGTAAATATTTAATGAAAGAATAAACCAGTGGGTTCTACCCAAATCCATTCTTGGCTCAAAGGAAAACAGTGAGATTTTCCTCTGGTGCCTCCAGCTAGGATTCTTGTCTTTGGGGAAGGATGAGATGAGTGAATTAAAGTGTGGAGTTCCTGGGGGCCTCTTCTGATGCTTTCTCATGTGTCATGGTCAAGGTCCCACAATAAACTTAGATCTTCAGTACACTCTCCTGCTGTACTATTGTGAGGCCATTTGTCAAATCAGTTCCACTCAATCAAGATGGGCATGGGCATAGTGAATACGTTCCCTAAGGGGGTTGGTTTAATAGAATGCTCCAGAGATACATGGCCTTAATGCCATGGTGTAGCTCTTTAATGATACACTCCCGGGCTGAGGCAGATGGATGGCAGGACTCAAACCTATAAACAGAAAACAGAAAGCTGGTAAAAATGTAAATGAAACTGTAGTTGGACAAGGGGGCCAAATCGTAGCCCCAGCAAGCAGAAGAACTTGACAGCTTTGGCCATATGGTTCTGGCTTTCAAATGGAGGATACAAGAAAGGGGTTATAGAATCTCCCTCTGTAACTAAAGAAAACCTCAGGGGTCAGGTGTGTGGCAGGTGTGTCCCAGCATGGAGGACCAGAGAGGCCATTGTGTGAATCTGTAAAAGCGAAGCCTAAATTTTGTTAGAGACCCCAATATGTTAGAGATGCCAGAGTCATGGGCTACTTCCCAAGGAGAGCTGCTAGCAGGGAGTGAAACCAGCCCAAGAGAGAGAAGTGTGCTGCAGTCAACACAGCTGAAAAGAGTCGGAGAAAATCTGAAGAGCACTTTGATATCAGACACAGAGATGCAAAATTTGGAGTTTGCCCTGCCGGTTTTAGGTCTTGCTTTGGTTCAGTGTTTCCCCACCATGCTCCATATCCTGCCTTTTGGAATCCAGATGTGTATTATTCTATGCTAGTGTATATCAGAAGTATGTGATCTGCTTTTTGATTTTGATTTTATGTGGGATTACAGTTAAGAGACTGCCATGAGTCTCCAAAGAGACTTTGAATTTTAGACTTTTGAATAGTGTTGGGGCTGTGATAGACCATGGGGACTTTTGAAGTTGGACTGAATGCATTTTTGCGTTGTGATGTGTCTATAAGCCTATGGGCACCATGGAGTGGAATGTGGGGTTTGAATAGGAATGACTTCTATAGGTTATATATATTGAATGCATTATTAGAAGGTATGTCCTTGTTGGGGTAGGTGTGGCCTTGTGGGAGGAAGTGTATTACCTAGGTGGGCTTTGAGATTTCAGAAACCCAAGCCTAGTAGAGTTCTCTCTCTCTCTCTCTCTCTCTCTCTCTCTCTCTCTCTCTCTCTCTCTCTCTCTCTCTCTCTCTCTC
>OU015751.1:26921806-26946887 GCA_907169655.1 Acomys percivali | reverse complement strand
GCTGTGGAGAGAAGCGTGGCTGTGGAGAGAAGCTTGGCTGTGGAGAGAAGCGTGGCTGTGGAGAGAAGCATGGCTGTGGAGAGAAGCTTGGCTGTGGAGAGAAGCGTGGCTGTGGCTACTAAAGAGCAGGAAGAGAGTGAGAAGGAGCTGTGATAGAAGTGTGTGTGGCCCAGGGCAGTACCTGTGCAGAACAGCGAAGAGTGGTAGACAAACCAACCGACAGACCAACAGAGGGAGATCCTGTTGCAAACCACAAGACTATGGTGGCTGCTGCTTTGGAGCCACAAGGCTGGGCTTGGTGGTGGCAGGCAGGAGATTCGACCATTCTAAGAGGTAGTGGATTTTTTTTTTTCATGTGCTTTTTGTTATATCTTTCCCCCTACGTTCTCCAAGCCCCACCCACTCAGAGTCCTCTTCTCCCTCTGAAGCAGAGGTAAGAAACAGTTTGTAGTCCTCAACATTGAACTTTAATTTTTGTATTTAGTTTGGGCAGAGTCTTCAGAAACACAAGGTTGTAAGGTTTTTCCTTTGTGATCGCTGCGCCCCTCTGCCCATTTTAAATTCTTGCTAGTGCTCTTTTGCCTAGCTCCTCTTTCCTTTACATGTTGTGGAGAGTACTCCACTGTCAGGTTAAAAACATTAATGACCTGTAGCCAATTAAAGAGCTTCGAGAGCCTCCCACTTAGCATGTGCTAAGCGGGCAAGTCCTCTCTAAGCGGGTTATTCATACAAGCAGGACCCTTCGAAGCCTCGTGAAACTGAAGACCCTTTGCAGCCCTGTGCATCCCATGTAGAAACTCCTCAACTGTTTCAAATTGTTTTCAAATGGGTCTGAATGCTGTTGAGAAATGCATAATTTACGACCTTAGCACTTGATTAGGTGTTAAACGGCTGTTGGGAGAGATGCCCTTGGTAATCCTCGTACCATCTAGACTCTAATTATCACTTCACAGGAGAAGTGAGGCTGGGTAATTGAGAACCCAAATTCTTAAAGGGTTTGACGTGGCCATTTTCTTACGCAGTTAAGCAAATTATTTCTCTACCTAGATGGTGTCTAATTGGTGCCAATTGATGAGAAGAAAGGAAGGGGCTAGGAGCAGATCGCCCCACCCCCACTTCAATATTTTCACTTTAAACATGGGCTCAAGGAGAGAGGAGAGGGAAAACCAGAGTCAGCCAAAAGAAAACAGAATGTAATTAAGAGCTGATAGCCGGGCCTCTCCCTAGCCTGTCATTTCTAAGGGTTTTCTTCAGTTGGAACCCCTTCACCTTGTGTTCCTTTCCATTGATGGCTATAAATTATTTAAGCCCCAAATGCTATAGCATTTATCCATTGAATAAGGATGGGGATGATGGGCTAAATCTGCCCGAGAGAGGGACCCATCTCTGGCTGCATGCAGAGGGAAGAGAAGAGGAAGAGGAGAGGTCACATTCTGTCTCTTCCTTTGGCTACCTTCCTCTCCCTCAATGGGTGTGAGTGTCCACCCTGAGGGTTGTGGATGGAGAGGTGGAAACACAAGGCATGCTGTTCTCTTCAGCAGTTTCAATTCCAGGAAACCAAACCAAACCAAACCAAACCAAACCAAACCAAACCAAACCAACAACCTAAACACATGATGGGCTGTGCTAGGGCTCAGTGCAGGCTGATAAATGCAACCCTTTCCCATATTTGTAAATTTGGGATGAATTGGTCGATGCTAGAGGAGAGGAAAGCAATCTACCTTGATTAGTGATAAAGCTGATTGGAGAATGTGGGTCACATCAGTGGCTGACAGAGGTTTATTTTTTCCACCAGTGAAATCAGTGCTTGGCCCCAGGCATTGGCACAGCTGCCCACTGCCAGCCTCCTCCAAGACAGAGGCAGATAGACATCTTCTAGGCTCAGAGAACAGCCTAGAATGCATGATGTCCTCTGCTGGGCTGGTTCCAAAAAAAGCATCTCCCAAAGCTCCAGTTAGGTAAGTCCCTCCTGTCATGGAGAGAAGTGAGTAGGAGTGAGGCCCTTCTGATGGTGGGGGGGGGATGGGGGGATGGGGGGTGGAGAGGTGAGGGGTGGGGGATGGGGCAGGGGGGAATCCTTTCAGATAAAGCCCTTCTGCAAATATCACCATACCTGCCTCTTTAAACATGGGCCCTGGGGGTGGAACTCAGGCTCTCATGCTTGCTCAGCAAGCTTCACCAACAGCGACCTCTCTCCAACCCCAAAGATCTTTATCATATGTAAATATTTATGTGAGTCTCTATTTCTTAGAGCAGTGGTTAGGGTTGAGACTTGAATGTATCAATGTGTGAGTAAACTGGCCAATGTTTAGCAACAAGTTTGTAGGCAGAGGGTGTGGTGGAGAGGAGGGGACCTCTGACGTGTAGCACCTGCCAATCGCTGTGGTGTAATTATTCTCACTGTACCTGATTTCAAGTTAACAGTGGTTGAACATCTAGATTTCAAACTTCTTGAAAATATAACTGTTGATTCTGTTATAGCAGCACACCACTGCAAGGCATATAACCCAAGAAAGCTCACAACTACTGTAGTCCTCTCGCAGCATGGAAAATACCTCTTATTCAGAATCTGGGCCTGGTGGCTCCAGACAGGCCCACAGGTGAGGAAGGGCAAGGGAGCCCCAAGTTCAACTACCTGCAAGAGGATGCAGTGCACGCCAGATGATCTGAGGAGAAGTGCTTTGTAAGGAACCGTTATTCCACACGCATAAACGTTGTAAAAGGGGGGGGGGGAGAATTAAACTCAGAATTTGTTTTAGATTTTATGTTAGACCAAGTCCAAATATTTGCTAACCAAAATAGTCTTTCCGCTACATCTCTATCCTGCACGCTGATGTTATGCTATTAAACTTGACAGTTAATCGTCTTGTGTATGCTGAGAAATATAGCATTGTGGGACAGAAGGCCTTAGAGCAGTGCAGAACATGGCGGTTCCTAAAGAGCTGGCGCCCTGGATCAGCCATTTGGCAACCCTCTGATCTTAAGTAGACCCCTTGCGTTTTCCATCCATCATTTGTGTGAGACCTAGAATAAGCCTTGGGGTACAGAAATAACAATCTCACTCACTTATTTTTCTCTATTTAATACCTCTTTCAAATGGTTTCACATGATTGGCTTTGGGTAAAGTTGTAATTCCTAACTATGCTTAGTAAAGTTGTTATTCTCAGATAGCTTTAAATGACCCCCCCCCACCTTGTGTCAGTCACTTATGTCCTTGTCTGATTCCCTGCCCTGTGTGTGTCGGGACCTACGACTTGTTTCTAAACTACCCAAGACAGAGATGAGACGACACCCCAGAGTCTATGTTGCGTAACGCTCTTTCTCCTGTCACCCCTGCTCTCCTGCTGACCCTTAGAGAAACTGCAACCTGCTTTATGCAAAGGCCTGTCTGTGGAAAGGCATCTGTCAATGAAGCAGAAGCAGCTTTAGGTTGCAGGTCTTAGATCCATAATCAACAAACCTGAAATCTGCCAGCACCCTGTGAGCATGGTGGCAGAATGTCCCAAGCCAGCCTCTAGATGAGAATGCAGTCTGGCTGATAGATTGGCTGCATTCTGGTAAGCACTGGAGTCCTGGAGCCTAGCTAGGCATGCTAGAGTTCCTGATACCCTGAACTGTGTGAGCTAATACACCGGTGCTATTTCACACAGCTAAATCGGTGATACCTGGAAACTGTTGCAAAGTTGCTTGCGCTACCCTGGTTCCCTCCTTCCTCTACCGGTGCAAATGGTGCAAATGCAAGCTTTGCAATGTCTTCTTCTGGGTCTACTGGGTCTACTCTCACTGTTCCTCTCTTCTGCTCTGGGTCTGGAAGCCTGCCTTCTAGGGAACAATGTCAGCGCTGCTTGCCCAGCTGTGCTATCTCCTGAGTCCCAAAGCACTTTCTTACATATGACTCTCTGTATGACTCTTGTAGAGTAGTGCTTTCTTAGATTAGGGCTGAAGGCTTGCGTGTTTTAAAAAGAGCTATGGTTGACACTGGTGTGCAGTTGGTGAGCAAGATTGAGGATCTCTCCCCTGCCCCGTTGTACGTTGGGAAGATCTAGGTTACCCATTGAGGGCTATGGATTTTGCCAGGTGACTTTAGCCAATGACACTAATTGTCTCAGGTTTTCGTAGCACATTCCTTCTTATCCCCTCTCTCAGGCTTAGTGCTGGTTCGGCTCCTTTGTTGTCAGCCCCAGTTGCTTCACTGTTCTTTCCCATGTCAGCTTCCCTCATCCCTGCCTGGTCTTACCTAGTAGTCACTGTCCTAGACTCTCCAAAGTTATCCTGCCCAACGGTACCACTGTATCTTGCTGGGAGCCTGCGTAATACATGCCATGTTTTCAATTCTATACTTTGACACAAGTTTGCCCATGTTATTTATATGCTTCAAGGACCTGGCCCCTATCCCCCACCTCCCCCTGGCTCAGTAGGTCTCATTGTGATCCCTAAAACTGGCATCAGCTTCAGCCTGGGGCTTTGTTAAAGATGCAGATTCTTAGGCCCCAGCCCAGAAACACTGAATCGGCAACTCTGGGGATGGGTCCAGCAATCTGTGTTGTAACAAGCCCCTCAGGTGATGGTGAGACCATCACCAAAGGAACTTAGTCTACTGTCTTCTGCTTTAGATACAACTTAAAAATGTAAATTATAGCTCCAAAATTTGGCTAATAAAATGATAGATTATGTCTACCCTAAGGCTATAGACTCTGATTCCCAAAACTTCTCATGTGGCAGCAACAGAATTTTCTACTCATTTATAAATCAGTAGACTATACACAAACAGGCTTATACATTTAGAAGGAGAAGACAAAGGAAAGCCAAAAAGAAGGATGTTTTAGAAATCCCATCTTTGACATAGTAAAAAATACACCCGAGAGTGAGCAGTTCCCTAAAACAATGCACAATTACAACAGAAAATCTCACACCCAGATTTGGAGGGAAAGGCTATCAATCTGTGAAAGAACGCACAGCACCCCCCGTGAAAAACGCAGCCAAAAATTTCATTTGATAATTTTATCACTTCATTTTGCAAAATGGTAGCCGTGGCAACTGAAATGTGCGTTAAAGGTCTATACCTCTGCACGCACACCTCAATTTGTGGCAGGTTGTTTATTTGCTATTCTTCTTCACGTAGGCCAGTGAGCAGTGTTACTGAACAAAGCTTCGCTCCCCGCTTCCCATTTCTCCCTCTCCCTTTTTTTTGGGTTGGGCAGGTGCCTAGATTTTTATCTTTGCACAGGACAATGAAAGAGCAGCTGATCTACTAAACGGGACAATGGGAACAAAATCCTATGTACAACTGTAGCTTAAAAGACAAGGGAGCTAACAATGGCTCACTTAATCCTATTCTTACTATTTAATCATGGCTAATTATTCATAAGTCAAGAGGAAAGTCGGCAAGTCTTAGTGAGCATGATTGATTGGTATAATTCTTTTTATTTTATTTTATTTTGGCTTTTTTGTTTTGTTTTGTTTTTTGTTTTTTTTCCAAAGTAAACCTTACTCTTTAAGCTGCAGTAGGATATCAGCTGTTTGAGACGCTGTTGTGTCGGCCCTTGCCTGAGGAGGTGTTCTATGTGACACCTCTACTAGACACACCCGAGATAGCCTCTGCTCTCCAGTTGACTTGGAAGCAACTGTAGCAAAGATGGTGAGCAGAAAGCAGAGACCCACCAAGTGGTTCTGAGACACAGGTCCAACACTGCTCTCGAGCATAAAGAAGGTCCTGTTGGATAAAATTTTACCATGAAATAAGAACCATGGAGTGCTGTCTGGGTTGAACACTGGATTCACAGGTGCCTGTGGTCAGCAGGAGGGTTTCCTTGAGATGGCTAGTCTCTGAGGACTGGGATAAATCAGCTTGGCTCCTCACATCCTGTTTCTCCTTCTAGCAAGTCTGCTCCGACAGGCTTGCCGGGCAGTGGTGGTGGCAGTGTTCCATCAAACACAGAGTGGAAACACTGAAGGACTCTTCAGACTCTGGGTCTAAGCTGGGGTATGGCTATTCAGCTGTCATTCCTCTGGCAACACAACCCAGATTCAAGACTGGGGGACAGGCAATGGCTCTTGTGGTGGTCATGGGGCACTGCAAACTCCTATTGGCTACGGGAGGAAGAGTTGGATCTCTGTAGCCATCTACCACAGGAAGCTCCAAGAAGCTCAGCTCACGTGCCAAACACCTTACTTTTAAGGGGGAGTAATGTAAAAATAAACATTATGTGTGAAAGAAGTTCCCATACCCAATTTAGAAACAATCTGGTTTATTAAAATAGCAACATCCCACCCCGGATCCCTTTTTAGTTTTCTTATTTTTACCATTTGTTGACTTTTCCACTCCGTGTAGACAAACTTCTATATTTGTATGTGTGTGGAATGGTAGGGGGATGTATGTTCATATGGGTGTGTGTGTGTGTATGTGTGTGTGTAACTCAGGAACTAGCCACCTTTGCTTTAGATGGTGCCTCTCATTGGCTTGGAGCTCCCCAACTCGGCTAGGTTGCATGCTGGCTAGTTCCAGGGAGCCACCCATTTCTACAGAAGTGTGCCACCACGCCAGACTTTTTTTAGATGGATTCTGGAAAGTACACTTAGGTTCATGAGCTTTCCAGGCCAGCACTTTACCAACTGTGCCATTTCTCTAGTGCCTAGAGAAACTCTCCCAATTTAACTTCTTGTTTTGATGGTACTGGAATCATCTTAGCTCTTTGTTTATAAATGTATTTCTCTGGATTTTAGAGTTTTCATCACAAGGGGATCTTTTTTATTATTCTAACTTTTGTTTGTTTATTTATTTTTTGAGACTGTTCTTGTTATGTAGCCCCGGCTGACATTGAACTTGTAACCTTTCTGAATCTGCCACCTGAGTGCTAGGTTTCCAGGTGTGTGGCCCATCCCTTAGTATGTAGATACAGGTTTGGTAACTTTAATTGCTGTCCACAGTGGAGTACCTGAATTTTTTTTTTTTTAAAAGAAAGGTTGTGTTTTTAACTATCCACCTCTTTAAGAGGACCTGGCTGAATGCATGCATCCTGCGTATTAGAAGTTTGAGTGTAAGTTCAGGGTGCAGAAGAGCAAAATCCCTGAAATTCTACTTCAGAGTAGACAAAGAGACAAGTAAACAATGACCGAGAACTACGGCTTTATCAGTGACTGGAAACGTGGGTCGAAAGGGAATGCCTTTATAGACATTTCATTTATAGGAGAAGTAGGAAAAGGAGGGGACTGCTTTGAGGCAGAGGGCTGAGAAGAGACTTCCAGAAGAGAGGAGCTTAGCTGAAGCCTCAGGACCCCCCTACCCCCAATGGAATGTTATAGGAACGAAGGGCCCGTGGCGGCATGCACCATCACCCCAGGTTCCATCCTCACACCTGTGTTACTTGCTCCCTCTCAGCATTACTTGGTTCAAAGTCTGCCTTCAAAATGGCAGAATTCACTTACAGCCGGAAGTCCTGAGGATGTACGTACCAGCCCTAACCAATGATCCCTGTCTTCCACCCCAGAGATCACCTTTGGAATTGGGCAGGTGGTGACATAGCTTGACTTGGTTTCCCTTCCTTGGCTTGGTCCCTTACTTTTTAAGCACACCTGCTCACATTCCTGCTGGTTTCCTTGGGATCATGTCTTAGCCCATGCCTCCCCCCACCCCCCCATATCAGAGTGGTTTAGGGTACCCGACTCTAGGCAGCTGGTACCAGTACTGAGTACTCAGTAAAGAAAGTGGCATAAGAGAAGGTCAGGAAGGCAGGTCAACCAGGCTCCCACAAGCTGCAGTCCAAGCAGTGGGAAGTTATAGCGTAACTTACCGTTCAAAAGATCACTGGTTCTGCCCAAAGACAATGGTTGGAGAGATGATTGTTTTGGGGAGGGCAATAGTAAAATCTTGCACCAAATCCAGGGCCAGTTTCCCTTGTCTGTGCTTGGCATCGCTACTAATTTCTATCTTTTTGATTGTGATAAAATGATCTGCCTCTTGGCTATGCCTCAAAGATGGCATAAGGGAAAAAATAAAGGATTTGCATACACTTTGGGCTCCCTGGAAAAGAAGCATCCAATAAAAAAAACATAATTATTATTGATAAAATAAAAATAGCAATGCAAGCCTGTAACTAGCCTCTGGGGAATTTTCACATATTAATGTGAAAAATTAAGCATTATATTAAAGACTAAAACAACTGTCCTTAGGTTTTCCTTTTGTTCCAAATCTTGTTCCTTTGTGTATTTATAGAGGCTTCTGTGAATGCGAGCCCCAGCTTGGGCCTCTCTGGGTACAGATAAGGGTCTTTTGAAAAATGGGAGTAATGCTGACATTTCAGGGGGTTTCTTCACTGGGGAAGGAATAGTTTATTTTGAAATTAAATCAACCTCAATGGTGTTATAAACAGAGGTAAAATTGTTGTTGAAAAATATTGGCTTATGTTCTAGATAAATATACACCCCACATAATTCCATACAGGGTGTCTGTATGTGTGTGTGTGTGTGTGTGTGTGTGTGTGTGTGTGTGTGTGTGTGTGAAGCATACATGTGCTCAAGCTTGCTAGACATTCTCTGATCACCAAATAGTTTCCCAACTAATGTATGGAGAGTGACAGATGGACCAGCGAAGGCTGAGAAGCAGTTGCCCATATCTGGCCAGCATGGTTTTGATTGTATGTTAGGTCGTCAGCCAACTACACAATAGAACTATTATTTTAGGCAGTTGGGAGAGAATTACCCAACATCACTGGGAAAAGCTGGAGGCAGGAAATGAAACAGACTAAATACACATGGGAAAGGAAGTGAAAGACACCAGTGTGGAGTCAGTCCCCAGGTTCTTTCAGGCTCTGATTCCTCCCCATTGTTAACCCACCATAGCTTCCTTCACAAAAGCGCTTCTGGGGTGGTGAGGTGCTGGTGTGATCAGAGCCACGTCAAACTGAAACCCACACGAAGACTCACTAACGACAACAGCTCAAGTATCAGACTTACTTGCTATGTGGTAAACTCTATTCTAATCATTCATTCATTGTAATTATATAGATCTCTTAGCTGAAATATATAGAGTAGTAGGTGTATTTTTCCAAAATACCTGTTTTAGCCCGTCTTATTTAATATGTTTGTTTGAACCTCACTGTGGATCTATAAGCTCAAAAGTAGCGTATTTGGCCAGTGTGCTCGAGGACTGCTCAGCCTCTGAATGCATTGCCTGCCTCAGAAATAGCAATGTTGGCTTTCTGCTTCTTCATCAACCCCATCCTGATACTTTGTTATAAATGCTTTAAAATACAAAATACTCTCTGCTTATTGGAAGATCTCCACATTGGCTCAAACACTACAGTGTGGTCTAAGCTCTATCAGACTTAAGAGTGGGGGGAAACTTTTTTTTTTAATTCTCATATTAAATAAAGTCTCTTCACATCTCTCTGATTTTTTTCTCTTCTTTTTCAAGAAGTGGCCTTACAGGCCTGGGTTACTGAGCTAGATCTTCAAAGGTTTTATCCTTTGCCCCCTTGGTAGCACTGGGAAAGAATGATGAAGGCTAATTTTGGGAAGTGTTAGAAAGATAGAGTTCTGTGGAATATTGATATCAATTGCTACCCATGTGGCTTTAGATGGGGCCTCATTTCCAGCTCCCTTGGCTCATTCTTTCTGGCTCTCATCTTCTTGGGGGGGAGGGGTCTTCCTTATAAAAGATGACAAAATACAACATTTCCACTAAAAAAGATCCCAGGATATACCAATTGCTTAGTATGTGTTGAGTGTATGAATTCTAGAATGTAGTACAAAGGAAAAAACAAAGGCATACATATAAGCTTACCTTTCTGAAATGAACAGTAATACCTAGGCTACCCTAGATATTTCCTGAAATTCTTTAGAAACGAGTCATGTTGTTCTTATTGTTCTATTATTGCCTTCCCACTCATATGATGTCCTTCCATGATAATATATAGTCCTATAATTATAGTCTACATAATAATTTATAAAATATGGCCATCCAGAGTCGACAGCCAAACTCTGCCAAGACAAAGTAAGCAAGTCCTCAATAGTTCCTGCCTCACCAATATGTCTGTCAGTTATACTGGACCAGAAGGCTGAAGATGATGCTCCAACGTTACAGAGAGTATTGGGTGACTGTTCAGACAGCAAATTGTCTCTGTCATTTTTTTTTCACTTTGGAAGCTGCTAACCTGCATTTCCTGTTTAATCAGGTAATTAACTTTATACTTTCTCAAGTCTCTGATGGGGTTGAAGACCAAATAGTTTAGTTAAACAATTAAGCTTAATTGTTCAAGAGTTAAGGTGTTTTTAGGTCTAGATAGATGTTTTAAGTTGATAGAGATGAAATATGATAGATATCAATTTACATTCAGAATTTAGACTCACCAAGATTGGAAAGAGGTTTTCTTCAAGGTTGCTAAATCTAAATAGCCAAAACACTCTGAATGTAACACTAATATAATTTGTGATTGTTTCTTGGTTCTCCTTGCTGTATGTAGTTTATTTTATATATGTACAATAGTAAAAAAAATGTATGGGTAAAAGTAAAAAATATTATAAAAATACTAATAAAATAAAATAAAATATGACCATCGACTTTTGAACACTGACAATGTCACTTTGACATATCCATATTTTGGAGACTAAGTAATGCTGCAACAACCACCCTTTGAAAATTAGTGTCTATTCATTATACAAAAATAATGACTTTTATCTTCATACTTTTTACTGTGTACTTTAATTACATCTTCCCTGATGCTCCCTGTTCTTTCTCCCCCTCCCCAATGATACTCTTTCTCTTCCCAAATACCCCTCCACTCTTCTTTCATGTCATCTCTGTGTGTGTGGTGTGTGGTGTGTGGTGTGTGATGCCTGTATATTTAAAATTATAAATTATGCTTATGAAAGAAACATGCAATATTTGTCTTTCGAGTCTGGCTTAACTTGCTTAGTATAATGATCTCGAGTTCTGTGCACTTTCCTGCAGACAACATGGTCCGTTCCTCTTCATAACTCTGGAAGGTTACCCTGTGTAACTTACACCTCATCTTCTCTCTCTGCTCTCCTGTTGGTGGCCATCTAGGCTAATCCCACAACTTGGCTATTCTAAAGAATGTTAGAAGAAATGTGTATAATACAATATGTACTGACAAGTCACCCAAGGAAAGCACTTTCAAGTCTAAGGCCACACTGATCTGCTGGAATTCTGAGTTCAAATCCCCTTGTGAGCCTTGGCCTTTTCGGACCTGTGACTTGCACAGCCGATTGTCATTCTGCGTTTACCAAGTCAAGTAATTGGGAAGTATTTCTCCTGTCACTGTAGTTCTAGCTCCTTGGTGAAGTGAATTCTGGTGTCTAGCTAAGGAATAGATTAGCAGGAAATAAGAGAGAAAGTCATGCACAAGTAATTGGCCTCAGACCTGAGGCAGGTCAAATCCAACAAGTAAAAAACTGTTCCTATACTTATAAATGCTTGAAAAGATGCCAAAAGATGAACAGTATTTTTGATATGTGAAAACTACCCAGAGTTTAATTTCAATGTCCATAAATCAAGTTTTTATTGGACTACAACCATTTATGTACATCTTATCTTTTGCACTGAAATGGCAGAGTAGGTACTGGTGACAGAGCCCATAAAGACTTCAAAGCTTAAATATTTAGTCTGAGCTTTTCCGGGAGAGTGTTTTCTGAGCTCCTAACTAGACATTATCAGTCAATCCAGTCTGAATAATACTAAACTCTAGAAAAATGAAGTTTGTACTGATGTCACTAAATTAGCATCTCAGCTGTAATTACCAGCACTTCCAGCGTCTATGAGTAAGATGCCATCAACTTTCTATGGTCTTGGCCTTGACCTCAGCATTCCCTAAACTCTGGATCTGTGATGCCCTCAGACCAGAGGTTTTCACTGTGAGCATGGCTGGTTTTCAGTGTTGCTGATGCCAGCCCTGAGGGCATGCTTTGGCTGGGCAGGCAGCTGAGATGAAGTATGGCTCCCTTATTAACTTGTCAAAGTGTGATGCAGCTGCATCGCTTGCTCACCATTTGCTTAACTTAAATAAAGGTTGGTGGTTAGGCTTCTGTTGCATTGTGCTCTCCTGCTAATTATCAGTGTATTTGTTTTAGAGACAATTAGCCACCTGGTTCATTCTCCCATTGAAGTCAGGTCATCATGAGTTACATCTGCTTTCAGGCCTCCTCAAGTCCAAGACATAATAAAAAGATGATGGCTATGATTATAAAAAGCGTGCGGGGCTGGGCATCAAGGGTACTGAATATTGAATTCCCAAGGAGGATCGGGTTACATCACTGTACTCACAGAAGCTCCTCTCTACCCGTCACAAAAGAAGGATGTGAACCGAAGACTCTTGTGGAGAGCCACAAACCCTCTCGGCAAGCGGGCAGAGTGTTTGCAAAGGTACGATGCTAAAAACAGCAAAGCCAAGTGAGACAGGCTCCTCCCAGGATGCTGTGCTGATGCAACAAGAAAGTGACATGTAAGCACGTCTCAGTGCTTGCAGAATTTGCATAAAACTGAAGTTGTTCAGACCTGTGGGTGTTGCCTTTTTAAAAAATGTGCCCGGTAATGTGACATAATATTATGCACAGTACACATTTGCTTTTATAATCCCATATGCTCTGGCAAACTTAGCATTTTGGAGCGAAGGCTTTGTTATGCTAGGTCCTCACTGAATCATGTTGATGACGGAGCTATCCTCTGCTGCTTTCTGGATGCGAGGAGCTGAAGGCTTTTGCCACTAAAGCAGCTCTATTAGGTGTCGGCTGGACTCTGAGGATATCCCTTGAGGACAATCAGACGCCTAAGGTTAAGTGTAATTAATTATACTTTTGCTGTGGAGAGCTTGTGTATGGGTTACTTTTCTATTGCTGTGATAAAACACCGAGGCAACTTACAGAAGGAAGGGGTCATGTGGGGCGTCTCATTCCACAGGGATGGGAGTCCATCAGCGTCATGGTGGGGATCAGTAAAGCAGGCAGGCATCACGCTGGAGCAGTAGCCAAGAGTTCACAATCTCATCCACAAATTGTAGGAAGAGTGCACGCACACTGGGAATACTGTGGGCTTTGAAACCTTAAGCCAAGGCAGGCACTGATGCGCCTCCTCTAACAAGGCCGTACCTCCTAATTCTTTCCCAAAGAGCCGCCAGCTGGGGACCAAGAATTCAAATGCCAGAGACTTGTGGGACCATCTCATTCAAAGTGCCACCGCCCAGAACTGGGTTCACTAGTTCGAGTGTGTTAAGTAATTAACTTTAGCTATATTATTATTCAAATGAAGACTTAGCAAGCTTGGATGTTGGACAATAATCAAACATTTACAGAAATCATATTAATAGCTTGATCTGCCTTGCTTTCTCTTGTTATGATAAAGAATATAACCAAAAGCAACTGGGGGAGGAAATGGTTTAAATATTACAGCTTACAGCTTTTTTTGTGAGTGTGGGGATTTCGAGACAGGGTTTCTCTGTGTAGACTTGGCTGCCCTGGACTCACTTTGTAGGCCAGGCTGGCCTCAAACTCACAGAGATCTGTCTGCCTCTGCCTCCCTGAGTGCTGGGATTACAGGCATGCATCACCACCCCAGGCTTGCTTGGCATTTTATACCCACAGTGGGCTGGACCCTTCCAAATCAATCATTAATAATAACAAAAAATGCCCTACAGACTTGTCCATATCTGATGGAGGCATTTTCTCAATTAAAGTCTCCTCTTCCCGAAAGAACATAGCAGTCCACAAAACTTTTTGCTCTGTGTGCTGGGATGGAACATAGCAGTGACTGCAGAGTCCACATTCAAAATTAGCAATTGGGTTAAGCAATTGGGTTAAGCTACCCAAAGTAGCTTTACTTTACATAAAACCAGTGACATCTTCAGAGCTGCCCAGTTGCGCTTTCCTCAGCACTGCTGTAGAGCCAACTCTCTCCATAGAGGCAGCACTTTCCTTTAGAGCAGGTAATCCAGCTTGATTCTGGAAGCCAGAAGAAGGGAACACCAGCATGGTTCTCCAAACCTTCTTAATGGGAGGCCATGTTGAATGACACGTGAGCTCCTAATTTGGGTGAAAGAGGCTCAGCTTAATAAATTTAGGGAAGTTAAGTTTATTCTGGATTTAGAGATGTGCTTTATGAGTGAATGAGCCTTATAACCCCAACACTTCTCAAACTCCTGCCCAAGATCCCCTTTTCCTGGGAAAGAAGTGTGTTGAGAAGCATTGCTCCAAAGTGTTTTGTCCAGCAGGGGACCTTATTAAAACTCACCGGTGAGTACAGGTAAGGGGTGGCAGCTGATTGCCTGACTGAGTCTTGAGCTTGTTTTAGTTTATTTTTTAACTGGAGGTCTGATGTCTGAAATGAATGGCCCACTTTTAAGTTTGTGAAAACCGATACCTTGTGGAGCCTTAGACTATAATTCGAAGTGGTGAGAAATAATTTAGCTAATTGAACTGCGAAGTAACCCTCACAACTTGTGATCACCGGCATAAACCCCATTAGTTTGGAGATAAATTGTGTGGCACAAAAGGTGTGCACACAGGTACAGCTGGGTAGGATTACCGTCATTTGCTAATGTGGCAGAAACTAATTCAGCCTGATTGTCACTGCTGTGTGTGGCCTGTGAGTCTTACTATCTGAAAAAGTTTGCCAGTTACACAATAGAGCATGAAACATAGTGTAGACGTGAGAACTGAGGACCAGGAAGGTTTCTGTCTCCACCCACTGATTCATGGTGAGGCCTCAGAGAGATAGGACTCTCGGGTCACACAACTGTGTACAGATGTCTCTGTGGTCTAGGTCTATTTTGTTTTGTGGTTTTTCTGTAGACATTCACAAGGTTGTTGTAAACTTAGTCCTCCTTAGCAGTTATGACGTACTTCAATTAGCCCTTCTGCTTATACTGTTAAAACTTAGGTTCAAAGAATAATATTGCTTTTTTTCCTTTACACAATTCTGGGGAGGGGAATAAAGCATTAACAATGGGACTTTGAGGGAGAGAATAATCACTGTAACATGCTAAAACTCACAGATATTTTTCCTCTTTCTAAAAGGCTTTGTTTGAGCAGGAGCCATGGTTTTTAAATGAAGAAGAATGGGAAGTGATAAAAGTCGATTACAGACTGGATATGTGCTATTTATTTAAACTTGAGAAAATGTACACTTTGAAAAATATGTTTACATAATCACATATCAGAAGCCTTGGGGGATTTAAGCCTATTAAAAAACAGCTAAGGAAAGACCACAAGCATGTCATTCATGAAAGCTTGATAATGTGTGAAAAAGCCCAACAGTGGCTTTGTCTCCTCTCGAGGCGTGCCACTGAGCTTTCTGGACTCAGGAGAGTTGATTCTCAGATTGCTAAATAGGCATAGTTTGGGATTCCAGGTCTGTGTTAGGACTTGACTTCTGGCTAGATGCTATTCATCCCATTGTTTTTCAAGGCTGTTGCCTTACACTATACTTGCCTCATCTCCTTGGGACATCAATAGTTGCTCACATTGGTTATGGTTGAGAGAAGAGTCCCTTAGAAATGCAGGTCTTAGATGTACTGTGTTAATCAAAATCAGAAAGTGCCCATATAGTAAGCTTTGCAGGAGACTGGGCATCATCTCTGGTGGATATTTGTGTGTGTTTATTAAGAAGTAAGGGAGAGAACATTTAACAGCTCTAAAGTTGTTTGGATTATGTATGGGGTTAGGAAGCTAGAGCAATAAGTAAATTTTTATTAAAAAACAAAGCAGAAAGAAATTTCTTTCCATGGGAGATGATGTCATCAAATTCACAACTTGTGGAGAATGGCAGAGCAAGATGGCAGCCAAAAGGCGCTCCCAAGATCGCTCTCCACAGACATACCAAGGTGAATAGCTGTTTTAAGACCGAACTACTTCCATATGTGTAAAGAAAATCAGGTGAGAGATTGTAGTGCTTGATTTTAGTGTAACAGACCTACAAAATTAACCGAATAAGACAGAAAGTTTCTCTGTTGCCCCCACTTACACTCTGAAGCAATTTTCACTACAGAGAGAAAACATAGTCCAGTCCTTAGACTTAAAACCCACTACCAGATCACCCACAAAACCCAGTATAGTGTGAAGCTCCATGACCCCTGCTGATAGATCAGTATCTATGGGCCAAACCCCTAGAATTGATGG
The DNA here is from genome assembly GCA_907169655.1 of Acomys percivali. Taxonomy (NCBI): domain Eukaryota; kingdom Metazoa; phylum Chordata; class Mammalia; order Rodentia; family Muridae; genus Acomys; species Acomys percivali. The sequence continues at coordinate 26,930,762 of OU015751.1, read as the reverse complement.
GCAAACTCAGTCACTCCTCTTCCAACTATAGGCAACAGGGGGTGAGGGGGATGGAGTTAGGGCATATGGGATGGGAGTGCAGGATGCTACCCAGTGGCACAGATGGAGACTCAAGACCAACTCTGCCATTTGGTAGAGACCACTGCACTGGTAAGACTAGCATGCATTTTGGCTGTAACTAGCTCCAGCCTTGGAGTATCCTTTATGAAGTTGAGATTCAGGTATGACCTGGCTTGAGGGCCAAGAAATTGTTTCCACCACCAGCTCCCTTTGGCAGCATAGCCAGCACCAGACCAGTGTTCATGCATGGGCTTTTGTAGAGCTTTGAGATGAAGCAGAGGCTGGTGTTCAATAGGACAGATTTGTGTGGATTTCTGCACTAAGTCTGTGCAGGTCTTTGCAGCTATGAGACCATCCAGAGTAGCATCAACCCAGAAGGTCAGGGGACTGTTTAACCAGTGTTGCTTCAGTCTCAGGTCTGTGTTGACTAGATGGAGTGCTGTGTGAAGACTAAATCCACTGTGGGTGGCTTCACTACCTAGGCTTGGGTCCTAGACTGAATAAGAGTGGAGAAGTGAGCTGAATTTCATCTCTGCTCTTGACTATGGATTTGAAATTACTTACTGTTGCAAATTCCACTGATAGAGTGCAATGTGAAATTGTAAGCTGAATTGCTTTTGAGAAGATATTTTATAATATCAAAAGAAATTAAACTGGGACACATCCCCATACTAGGTACAGCCTCAATGTGATCCTTATTAAAAAAAAAAAAAGAAGAAGAAGAAAGAAAGGAAGAAAAATTTAAATCTATTCTCTCTCTCTCTCTCTCTCTCTCTCTCTCTCTCTCTCTCTCACACACACACACACACACACACATACACACACACACACACACACACACACACACACACACACATAAAGCCATTGAATACCCTTATCTTGAAGATATATGATAGTTTACAACCAATTGTAACTCTAGTTCCAGGGGACCAAATGTTCTCTTCTGGCCTCCTATGGCACCAGGCATGCACATGGTGCACTTACATAGAATCAAAAAACAAACAAAAAAAGAACAAAAAACAAAAACCACTTATGTGCATAAAATAAATAAGTTCCTAAAAAAAAACCCATATGGTTCTAACATAAAAATAAGCACAGACCCATGGAATAGAACAGAACCTAGACAAAAAGGCATCCATGGCTGCTGTTTTTTTCTACAAAGGTTCTATATTAGTAGCATTCTCTAGAGTAACAGAACACGTATGTATATAGTTTATTAGAATGACTTGTAGGCTGTGGTCCAGCTGATTCAACAATGTCTGTCTATGAACGGAAGGTCCAAGAATCCAGTAGTTGTTTGGTCCCCGAGGTTGGATGACTCAGCTGTTCTGCACTATATGCAAAAGATCTGAAGAAATGGAGTGAAGGGGTGCACTTGATAGTGAGATGAGAGCAAGCAGGCAAAGAGCTTGCTCTCTTCCTTCATCCATGCCCTTTATATAGGCTTCCAGCAGAAGGTGAGGCCTAGATTAGAGGTTGGCCAGCTCAAGAGATCTGGATTAAAGGTGTGTCCTCCTGCCTCAAAGATCCAGATTAGAAGTAGCTCTTCCCACTGGGCATGGTGACACTGTCCTGTAATCCCAGATCTCAGGGAGGCAGAGGCAGGCTGATCTCTGTGAGGTCGAGGCCAGCCTGGTCTACAGAGTGAGTCCAGGATAGTCAAGGCTACACAGAGAACCCTGTCTAGAAAAACAAAACAAAACAAAACAAAACAAAACAACAAAAAGAATAGGTCTTCCCACTTCAAATTAAGGAAAAATTCCTCACAGGTCTGTCCCAGTTTTGGGTTTTAGTTAATTCTAGATGTAGTCAAGTCGACAACCAAGAATGGCTATAGTAGGTACCAAGAATGAAACCTGCAGAAAATATATGCTTGTACATAAATGTGCTTGTACAACTGAGTCTGCTTATATGGAGCAATCTAGTCCTCAACCTCACTAGTTATAAAAACTAACTCAACGTATGTTCACTATGAAGCCAGTGAAAGAAAACTCAATGAAAATAGGTTAAAACTCCTATTCAGCAGAGAAAACAGTAAAGAGATAACCTTCAAAATGGGAGAAAATATATGCAAAGTTTGAGGTTATTATCCAGCATATGTAAAGAACTCTAAAAACTCAATAGCAAACAGAACCAAAGCCAAATAACCCAGTTAAAAAAGGATGGCGATACATCTAACCTTATAATTTGTCAGGGTATTTTATAAGAGAAATAGATATTTCTTATGAGGTGCCCAACTGGCCAAGGTATGCATTAAAATATATTCACCATCTGTATGATTATGGAAATATAAGTCAAAGTCACCACAGATATCACAAACCCAGTAAAAATGGCTAATGTCAAAGGCAAGGCAAAACAGTGCAAATAAATGGTGAAGACAAGCAGTGGGAGACCGTGAGAAAAGACAACAATTGCACATCATCTGGAGGAATGCAAACTAGGATAGCCGCTTTGGAAAACAGTATGGAGGTTCCTCAGAAAAATTAAAAATAGAAGTAGCATGACCCAGCAATCTGTAACAGATTCCAAGGGAGAGAGATCAGTATGTTGACGAGATAGATGTCTGCACCTTTGTGTTTATGCAACACCATTTTACAGGAGCTAAGAAACGGAAACAACTGCAGCGCCCATCAACCAAGGAGAGGATAAAGAAGGCATGGCACACTGTTTACAGTGGGACACTGCTTAGCCAGGAAAAGAGTGAAATCCTCTCACTTACAGGAATGTGGTTGGGGCTGGAGATGATGATGTTAAATGGAATAAACCAAAGAAAGAAACACTGAGTATGAAAATGTTTACCTCACAGAAACTGACGGTAGGTTGGTGTTATAGGCATCTGGACTCCCAAGGGGGCTGGTGCTGACTTACTAACGAGGGCAGGAGGGTGAGATGGGATTAGACTGCAGAACAATGAGGACCTGTGCATTCAATTGGCCTGAGGAAAGGATTATGAAAGTCTTAAGCATAAAGAACTGATAAATGTGAGTGTGAGTGTATATATGTGCATGCACACACATGTGGTGGTGTACCTATCCATGCCCATGTGGAAGCAGAGGAAAGCATTATTCCCTTGATATAGGGTCTCTCATTGAACATGGAGTGAGGCTGGCAGCTAGTAAACCACAGAAATGTGCCTGTCTCCATCACAGTTCTGGGGTCATAGGGGCGCGTGTGTGCGCACACGTGCACGTGTGTACATAACCACTTTGCTTTGTGGATGCTGGGGATTTGAACTCAGATCCTTACACTTGTGCAGTGAGCAGTGTTACCCACTAAACCATTTCATCACCCCCAAAAGAAATATGTTTAACCTGATTCCAACATTATACAATATATTCATGAATCAAACATTAAATGGTACCTTGCTAATATGTATAACAACTTTTATGTTTTGATATATCAATAAAAACAAATTGTTTAAGTTTTACAAATTCAGAACATTGTAATAAAATTTCTTTTCCCTTTGTTTGCTGAGACATTTACATAAAGCCTGATATTCACTTAATTTTTTCTGTCAGGTAGCCTCCTTTCTAGTGCACACTTTTAGCTTTTAATTCTACCCACACTCCCATAAGGCACTTCCTTTGTCTGCCTTAATGTCCTTTACAAATATTACAAATAATGTAGCTGATACAGACAATTACCACTTAAAATCCACGCCACAAGCCAAAATAGACAAAACAAAATCAAAAGGAAATATTGTTCTTTTGTAGCTCTGCCTTGTGACCTGCTTTTTTTTTTTTTTTTAAATCTGGAATATTCTGACATGATTTAAATTTCTTAATATGCATTGGTTCATCAGCTTAGGATAACGTAGAACTAATCAACATTATCATGCGGGACGATTTGATTTTCCTTCTTTGCTTCACGTCCTTGGGTTTTATAAGTAAGCAGAGGTTAAGAGAACATCATTTTGGTCCTATGAAAATTCCTTGAAAGTTTCCACAAGGAAGCAGTTACTGTCCTCCTGTTCTGGGCTCTGCAAACTCACTCAGCCCTCCTCTACCATCAGTGTGATTCCAGATGTTTCCCACCTCTGGAAGAGGCGGCCTCATGAGTCCTAACGCACCTTATGGAAAGGAGAGGACGATGTGGTTGACAGCAGTTGGATCGTAAAAGCTTGGCCAGAAGTAAACCAATGAAAGTGAATAATAGGCTCTGAGAGTCAAGACCTACAGCACTTTAAGTGAGGCTCCAGAGAGCACTCCATTGGGAAAGAACTGCTTTAAAACTCAAAAGGGATCAAGGAGCAAAATCAACTGCCCAAACTGTCAGATGTCTTGCTGTTTGCCCCATGACCAGCCAGCCCATCCTCCCCCTGCCTCAGATCCTTGGGCACTATAGTCAGAGACCTTCTCTAAGGAGAAGGCTGAGTTCTCTGGGAGCCCCTGCAGCGAAGAAGGTCACTTTCTTTGTCTCTTGTTTCTTTTTCCATTTGTGTGCATGTGATGTGCATACGGGAATATGTGTGAACACATATAGGGGAGGTAACATGTGAAGGCCCGGGGCTGCGGTCAGCACCATCCTTGATTTCACTTTACCTGTTAACTGGGGGTAGGGTCTCTCAAACCTACAGCCCACTAGTATGGCTATCTCACCAGTCAGTTTGGTCTAGGGATCTGCTGTCTCTGGCCTCTGAGGCTGAATTACAGATGGGCTGCCACACCCACCTGACATTCACTGGGGTCTGAGGATCCCAGCCCCAGTCTTTACAGTTGAATGCAAGTGCTTGAACCACTGAGCCATGCCCCAGCCCCACTTCAAATTCTTTCACGTGTGAAGTGACATTAGTGTTTTTTGTTTTGTTTTGTTTCAAGATAGACTTTCTCTATATAGCTTTATCTGTCCTGGACTCGCTTTGTAGACCAGGATGGCTTCGACTCACAGGGTTCTGCCTGCCTCTGCCTCCCTGAGTGCTGGGGATTACAGGTGTGCATCACCGCGCTTGGCTGACAATAGTGTTTTTAGATTGTGTCTTTAGATCAATCATTAAGTAAGAAAGAGCCCTACAGTCCAATCTGATAGAGGCATTTTGTCAATTTCAGGTGTTTTTCTTCCCAGATAACTGATACTAGCTTGTGTCAAGTTTACAAAACAAAATCAGACACCAACAACAGAACAACTAATTACCAGAAGGAGAACCCTAGAAAGCAAGCCAAAGAACTAATGTGGTTTTATTTCAAAGTCATAGTGCAGAATGGCATGGAAAACAGAATTGCGAAAGGAGAAGTGGAGCAGGCTGGGGACGGACCTGTAGGATGAGACAAGACGATGCAGAGTCAGCGCCTAATGTGTGAGGCAAGACGATGCAGGGTCAGTGCCTAATGTGTGAGGCAAGATGATGCAAGGTCAGCGCCTAATGTGTGAGGCAGATTCCAACCTTGGGATGTGATGACTGTTCAGCCAACGGAAGCAGAGAAGTCAGGGAACACTGAGCTGACACAGAAAGTGACAGCAACTTTCATAAATTCTTCCTGATGAGGAAGCCACACATGCTGGTGGGTACAGCCCACTTTCTGACATCAGGTGACTTTTGTTTGAGCTCCAGTGATGTGGCTTTGCCCCTGTGAAGGGACTCTGCAAACTACCCTCTAAGTCTACACTTTCTCACAATGTTTTTTTAAAAATTCACTTGGTAGAGTTGAGGCAAAAATTGTGGTTTGAGTGCCAAGAACCTTCTGGAGTGCTTGGCATGCCTGAGGATTTGATAAGGAGAGCCTTTGTTATTATCATGTGTGAGGCATGGTGCCAAAACGTCTGAGGTGGCATTGAGACAAGAAGCCATTGGACATGGGTCTTGTGTTTAAATGTGATGTGGCAGCCTCATTGCTTTGATTTCATTCCCTGTGGCCTCGGGTCACCACTGCTGGCCACACAGCAGTGGAAAGGAGCAGTCTCTGAATCTATTTCAGATGGTTTTTCTGCACGTGACCTGGTTAACAGAGGAAATTATGGCTAGAAATGAGATCTGCAATGTAGTTATTCCAAAAGGAAGACGTTGGAAACTCCTTTTTCTTTTTTTTCCTAATTCAAAACAATGCTGGAAAGCAAACAATAAAACAGTTTCAAGGTCAAGTGCTTATTGATGTTTTCTTGCTTATAAAAGTTTTATGTATTATATTTTAGGCTCTTCAAAATAAATGAATAGCTGAGCTAGATTTAAAAAAAACTAAATAAGCTCTAAATACTTTATGGAATAACTTACTTTTCAAGACCAAACTTTATAGAATGGGCACTGGCTTAATTGTAATAGTAAGAATAGGACGTTAGGGATCTGGAGAGATGGCTCAGCTGTTAGAAGGGTTCCCTGCCCTTGCAGGGGACTGGAGTTCAGTTCCCAGTTCCCAGCACTCACTCAGGTGGCCGACAGCTGCCTATAATCCCACATTCAGGGGATCTGATAACCTCTTCTTACCTCCAGTTACATATGCACTTGCAGGAACATACCCACACATAAATATACATTTGCACACAATAAATACAAAATATAATCTTTTAGAAAGAATAGGGACCTGGAGATATAAATCTACATGTTTTTCATATTATAGGACCTCAGGACCATGAAGCTTCTGGGTTGTGGAGCTTAGACTAGGACCCATTTCCACTCCCCAAAACACCCTTTTTCTCTTTCCCTAGGTGTATGTCTAGGGGGAAATGTCCAATTAAATGAGTACCTATTGATTAGAACAGAGCCGATGACCGCGATAAAGTCTATGATTTGGTGCCACCATCTACAACCTAAGGTGAGCAGAGACAAGAGCACCATAAGATAGATGCTAAATCCCATTGTCTTCCTCCACAGTATCCCTTAAGCCCTCTGCTGCCACATTTCTACCCACTCATGCCCAGAGAATGAAACCATTATCTTGCTGAAATATCTACAGCTTCTGCCAACTCCCTCTCTCTTCTCTTCTTGGTCCCTTCCACTTACTCAGTCTCATGCATCTGAGCCTATCTTTCTGTTATCTTTCTGCCCTGGAGAGTTTATCCTTATGCCCTAAATGGACATTTTTATCCTTATGCCCTTAACAGGTTAGTGTCGACTTGTTCCTTAGACTTTTATTTAAATATTCTTTTCTCTTTTTTTTTATTAAATATTATTTTCAAGTGGTCTTTCCTGACCGCTCAATCCCCTCCAACCTCCAATTTGGTAGACTCTTCTCTGTACTCTAACAGTGTGTGAGCATTATAACACTTTGGCCTTTTGTAATAATTTATATTTTGTTATCTTCATTAGCATATTTTATCCATATGGGATGGCCGCCCTGTTTCAAATCTGGGTAGATTCCCCACCATCAATTCTAGTGTCTGGTACACAGCCACAAAAAGTGGAAAAGGAACGAGCGGACCCCTCCTTTGTTCTCCTAATTTCCTCACAGGCCTCTGAGAGACTGGCTGGAGCTGAAGGCGGGTGAGGAGTGGTGTGCACGCGGGCAATGCACAGGGTGAGCTTGGAGAGGAGCCAATGTGCTGTCATATATTCTTTTCTTTTATAACTCTAATTAAGAGCAGGATTGGAAGGAAACACAAGAAGGAGTAAGATTTCGGGTTAGAGACTGACTTGTGGTTTTATCGAATAAGACTCTAAAGAAAGGGGATCTCCTTGTCAGAAACTCTATATCTGATACTAGTAATTCATCTTTAGTTTTTGGTTTAAGTTCTTCATAACACAAATTTGAAATTTTTACTCCTTTGTAATTTCAGAAAACAGGTGAGGAATCATTTCATCAAAGGCAAAGAGATGTTGATGAGCGTAGATGGAGGTAAAGACAAACTGCAGGCTGAATGACCACATGGGTTACAATGGCACCTGCATGTGTGTGCTTCATGATCACAAGGCAGCAAAAGGAAGAATCTAGCATTGTTATGACCCTTTGATGTTAAGAAGTGGAATAATGACCCATGTAGCGTGGCTAAGTGTATTAGAATATGCTTAATTAGTATATAATGATACGCATCTTTAGCAATGTGAGTTTTTTTTTAAAACTAATCAGTCCACTGTTAATTTTCTTGAAACAGTCCACAAGTACTACCTGAAGTAGGTTATTACTATGTGAGAATCACAACATAGTCTCTGTTCCCATAGGAATTTCTAGAAGCTATTTAATGAGGGTAGCCCAGTCTCAATCGATTGCATCAGATAGACTGGTTGGATACGGCAGTGTGTCATTACTTAAGCAATTCATCACTTCACACAGGTTTACAGGCATGCATTCCATATAGCTTGTGTGGATCTTTTATTTTCCAGTTTTTATATTTTATTTTACTACATGTTTTATACTTGCAACCAGAAAAGTTTTAGGAAGTCCAGTGTAGCTCCCAAGTCCCTACATTCTTTATACTCATCATTTGTGGAAATGCCAAGGTTGTCTTTCCAGGCGGGGTCTGATCTGGAGTAGTTTCTCATGGAACCCAAGTCTATTTAACTTATTGTGAGGTCTCTTAGGTGATTTATCTCATTTTTTATGACTTACTTACTGCTGTTAAGGCCAATTATCTGCCCTAGAGAGTAGTAAGTACCCTTAAGCCAATGGACTTTCCAAAGTGACATCCAGTGACTAAATTCATTCCACAGATTCATCAAATGCTTCCTGAATACGAGGCTTAATACAGGTTTTTTTTCAGGCATGCAAAGAGAATGGTTCCTGGATTCAGGTGATATGAAGTGAGAAGCTGAATAAAGGAAAGGGAGGTCCAACTGAGAAGGTGGGAGGGAGGTCAGCAAACAAGGCATGAAAGACAAATAACACCAAAGCTGCTCAATAAAGCCTTAAGTGCTTATATTCTTTTTTACATTTACCTAAAATTACACACAAAACTCTCTCACACAAATACTAAACACACACACACACACACACACACACACACACACACACACACACACACACACACACAC
>OU015751.1:26911108-26921796 GCA_907169655.1 Acomys percivali | reverse complement strand
CACACACACACACACACACACACACACACACACACACACACACACACCTCTCAAAGGGAGTCATGCCACTCTGACAATGTTCTTTCACAAGAACCACAGATTAACAAAATCCCTCAGTAACAAGCGTGATAAACCTTCTTTTGAATGATTGGTTAGGGTAGTCTCCAAACAATCTAGGCTGTTGATGTAGCCCTTGGTGCCTCTCATGGGCCAAGGGTGGGTCCCTATTCCTGTAGATACAGTACATTTACAACACTGGACTCAGATGACGAGAGCTGGATCTGACCTGAAAGCCTCTTTTCTGTGGTTTAGCTTCCATGGTTATAGAAAATATGATACAAACAGCTAAGGGGAGGTAGCAATTAAACATTCCTAGCCAGCAACAACCTCTACAAACCACGATGATTACCAGAATGGCAACGTATTTGTGAAGGTGCAAAAAGTAGCACTCACTTGTTCATGGCAACTAATAGCTGTCTAATTGGGCTTAAGGCCCACTCAACAAGAAGAAAACCATGCTGGTACTGGAAACCCAGGCAGCTTCCAGTCAATGCTGTGGACCTTAGAAAAGAATCTACTAGCTCCACTTTGCTAGATCAGGATGGTTTCGTACTACATTCTATACCTTATCCTTATACCCATAGTTTAGTAGCTACCACCAGCCTTCAAAGAAACATCTATAGGAAATGGAGACTATCACAAGAAACCACAGCAAATCAAAATGCAGAGTTTTGGTGTCTAATCCCATGAACATATCTACAATATAACTCCCAAAGCACTGGGATTATTTAATTATGGCTTCATTTGTTTTCTTTCTGGGGTTATGATTAGTATTATTTTGGTTATGAATATTTTGGGACCTTTTGGATCCTGGAAAGTGTTTTCTTTCTCCTTCAATTATGGCAGATAAATTTGCAGGGTATGGCAGTCTAGGTTGCCAGTTGTGTTCTTTTAAGATTTAGAGTTTGTTGCCCCAGGCTCTTCTAGCTTTCAGAGTTTCCATTGACAAATTAAATGATGTTCTAATGGTTTTTTCTTTATATGTGACTTCTGGTTTTGTTTGTTTTATTCCCCTTTTGCAGCTTTAGATATTTTTCTTTGTTCTGTATAGTTAGTATTTTGACTATGATATACTGTGGGGTATTTCTTTCTTGGTCCTGTCTAGTTGGAGCTCTGTGTGATTCTTTTATCTGTATGAGGATGTTTTTCCCTAGTTGGGGAAGTTTTTATGTTAAAGATCTAGTCTATGCTATCTTTCTTCTTCACCTATAATTTCAAAGTTTGGTCTTGAATGTGTTGGTTTGAATGAAAATGCCACCCAAAGGCTTGTATATCTGAATATGTGGTCCCTAGTTGGTGGAACTGTTTGGGAAAGACTAGAAGGTGTGGCTTTGTTGGAGAAGGTGAGTCACTGGTTGTAGGCTTTGAGGTTTCAATGGACTCATACCAGTCTCTGTGTGCCTCTTTCTCTCTGCCTTGTGGTTGTGTCTTAAGATGTGATTTCTCACTTACTACTTCAATATTGTGCTTGCCTGTCTGCTGCCATGGGCCCTGCCAGGATGTCCATGGACTCTTAACTCTCTGAAACTATAAGCTCCAGATTCAGTGCTTTCTTTTATAAGTGTCCTTGGTCATAGTATTTTATCACAGCAATGGAAAATTAACTAAGATAGAAGTTGTTTTCAAAGAATGAACTACTGCTATTCAGTACTGGTTATGCTTATTTTTTTTTAAGAATATGGAACACATTGGCATTTTCTCCCAGGAGTGTGGGTGAACACTGTAAGTAGTGATTAACAGGTTATCCTAATAAAGATTGGAAGACAGTAGTGGTGAGAGCAATGTGGACTACAAAATCTCAGCTCGAAAAATTTCAGAGAGAAATGATATTAGTAACTGAGGTAGAGACCATTCTTGGGATGTTTTGACAAAGAATGTTGCTTCTTTGGATCCTTGTTCTAAGAATCTGCCAGATACTAAATTGAAAATTACTGGATTAATATCCTTGGCGTGGAGATTTTAAGACAACCTAAAATTTATTCTGTTGTATAGTTATTAGTAATCGCTCTAAGCAGGTTTGCAGTGAAGAAGAACAAGAGGGGCTCTTGTACAAGTTGTGTAATCCAAGGATTAAAAGCACCAGGAAATGCAATATGGTACCAAGGCTTGTGCTGAAATAAGTGGGAAGATCAAAGAGTGGCCTGGCTTGACATGGAAGAGAGCAAGTGGTGACTTCAGGGAAGACCACATCCCTCTCAGCTCCCAACTTGTAAAAAAGAAAGACCTGGCTATTTTTCTGCTCCTGAAAAGCAACAACAACAACAAAAACAACAACAACAACTCAAAGCTGCTGCAAATGTGACCCAAGCTTGCCAGTGAGCATTGCAAATTGGCTGTCAGTCTTGGCAGGGTCATCCATGTGGCTCTGGCCTCTGACTTATGAACGACACTTGAGTGAAAGGGCTGTGGAGTCTTTCTCTTCAGTCAAGGAGCTCCACTGGGCCCAGGTGTGTGCAGAGCTCCACTGGGCCCAGGTGTGTGCAGAGGAGTCTGCATGGAGGCTCTAACAGGCCATTGCATAAGTCTATGAGTGAGGCCTGGATTGCATTGGAGACCTCCTGATGCTGGGGAGCCATGAGGCATCTGCCAAGAAGAGCTGCAGACAGAAAGTGTAACCAGCTTAATTGAGAGAAGTGGGCCGGAAGGAATCACCATCCAAGCCTCTGTTGTCAGACTTACAGGATTTGGAGTTTGCCTTGCTGACTTTCAGTCTTGTTTTGGTTCAGTATTTTTCCCTTCCTTCCTTTTGGAATGGTAATGTATATCCAGTGCCACTACATATTAGGAGTACGTAATTTGCTTTTTTGACTTTACAGGAAGTTACAGTAAAGAGATTGCCTTGTGTCTCAGAAGAGACTTAGGATTTGGGGCTTTTAAACAGTATTAAGAAAAGACTTTGGATATTTGAAGTTGAACTAAACGTATTTTGTATGATGATATGGCCACGAGCATATGTGGTCCAGGGAGTGGGATGTGGCGGTTTGAATGAGCCTGGCTCCACTGGCTATATATTTGAATGCTTAGACCCCATTGGTGGAACTGTTTGGAAAGAATTAGAAGGCGTGGTCTAGTTGGAGAAGGTGTATCAAAGTGAGTGGGTTTTGAGGTTTCAAAAGCCCACATCACTGTCAGTTAGCTTCCTCATGGCTGGGTCTCAAGATGTGAGCTACTTAGCTACTGCTCCAGTGTCCCTCCTGCCTACTTGCTACCACGATGGTCATAGACTCTAGATCTCTGAAACCGTGAGCCTCATATTAAGTACTTACTTTTATATGTTGCTGTGGTCATGGTGTTTTATCATAGGAGTAGAAAAGTAACTAATGTGATGTACCTATCACATTAACTGTATGTTCATGTCCTATGCTTTAATGTTGTTTTCTTTCCTTCTTTCTTTCTTTTTTCTTATTTCATCTAGATCATTGTCTTAGTCTATTGCTGCAACAAAACAACATAACCAAAGCAACTCGGGGAGGAAAGGGTTTATTAGGCTTATACTTCCACAGCACTGTTCATCATTAAAGGAAGTCAGGATAGGACTGCAAGCAGGGCAGGAACCTGGAGACAGGAGCTGATGCAGAAGCCATGGAGGAGTGTTGCTTACTGGTTTGCACCTCATGGCTTGTTCAGCCTGCTTTCTTATGGAACTCAGGACCACCATCCCAGGGATAACATCATCCACAATGGCCTGGGCCCTTCCTCATAAAGCACTAATTAAGAAAATACTTTACCAACAGCCCTATCTTATGGAGGTATTTTCTTATATTTTTGATTGTGAGCCTAGCCTTTAACGGCTGTGTCATCTCTCCAGGCCATGCAGGCACTTTCTTAACTGAAGTTCCCTCCTCTCCGATGACTTCAGGACTTTTGAAAATTGGAATGTTTTATACTGACATGTAAATATTAACATGACATCTTGGAGACAAGAACGGAAAGGTTATGTATTAATAAATGATGTTTTTATGTCAAGTTGACAAAGGGTCAATGGTGCCAGCTAGTTTTTAAGTCAGCTTGACATAAGCTACAGTCATTTTGGGAGAACAATCCTCATCTGAGAAAATGCTCCTACCAGACTGAGGTATGGGCAAGACTGTGGTGCATTTTCTTGATTGATGGTTGATATGGGTAGGCCCAGCTCCCCACAGATGGTGCCACCCCTGGCCTAGTAGTTCTGAGTTTGGTAAGAAAGCAGGCTGACCAAGGAAGCAATCACTAAGAAGCCCTCCTCTGTGGTCTCTGCATCAGCTCCTGCCCTCAGGTTCTTACCCTCTCGGAGTTCCTGTGCTGACTTTCCTTAGTGATAGACCACAATGCAGAACAGAAATGCAAGCTAAAATAAACCCAACGGAACACAACAACAGAAATCCCAAACACAACAATTCTATTTTTGAGAACTTAATGAGGCTCTTAATAGTCTATATGTCTATTGATTTCCAGCTAAATAATTTATAGAAGTAAGAAAATAGTGATGGCCGTGATATATATATACATACATATATACATACATATACATATATATATGAATGTATATATATATGAATCTAAATAAAACTCTAGACTTAATTCTGGGGCTAGAGAGATGGCTCTGCACTTAAAAACACTTGCTGCTCTTGCAGACGACCTAGGTTTGGTTCCAGCACCCACAGGGTGAATCACACCATGCATAAATCTAGTTCAAAGGGACCTGATTTCTTCTTTCATGTGGGCTATCTCAGTTAGGGTTTCTGTTGCTGTGATGAGACACCATGTCCAAACAGCAAGCTGAGGGAGAAAGGGTTCACTTGGCTTATACATGCACTGTTCATCATCAAAGGACATCAAGACAGAACTCAGACAGGGTAGGGACCTGGAGGCAGGAGCTGATGCAGAGGCCATGGAGGGGTGCTGCTTACTGGTTTGCACATCATCACATGCTCAGCCTGCTTTGTTATTGAATCCAGGACCATCAGGCCAGGGCTGGCTCTGCCTACAATGAGATGAGCCCTCCTCCATCAATCACTAATTAGGAACATGCCCTACAGGCTTGCCTACAGCCCCATCTTACAGAGCCATTTTCTCAGCCGGGGTTCCCTTCTCTCTAGTCACTCTAACTTGTGTCAAGTTGACAAAAAACTAGACATCACACAAGCGTAACGCTCAGACACACAAAATGAATCTAAAATTTAAAAAAGTAACAATAATAAAAGGAAAAAGGTTTAGCTTAGCTATATATGTAAGTATTATATACTCATGGGCATTATATACCACACAGCAGTCTTAGTTAGTCAGCAAAGCCCAAAACTTTTTGTCACATTTATGTAATTTGTATATGTGCATGTACAGAGGTCCGAGAACAAGTTGTGGAAGTTGGTTCTTTCTTTCTCTATGTGGGTCCCAGAGATCTAACTCAAGTCCCCAGGCGATACGTGCCTTTATCCAGCAATCCATCTTGCTGGTCCCTAAAAACTTGCAAATCTATGCCCTCTGAGGATTTTAAATACTGCAATAAAGACATTCAGTTTGGAAGAAATCTGCTTTCTTCCATTGACTACTCAATACCCAGTAATGGCAGGAGAGAAGATGCTGCTCTTACAACAGCCCTTTGTGGAATGTGTACTTCTCTGCTCCTCAAGACGTAAGCATATTCTAGCCAAAAAGATGTCAGTACATTCAGCTCTCCCTATCTGTGGGTTCCATATCAATCGATTCAAATAATTATGGATAGAAAAGATTCAGGAAAGTGTTCTTATTGTTATTCCTGAAACAACACAATTTAGCGGCTACTTAAGTCATGTTAGCTACTGTAAGTAATCTAGGGATGATTGACGGCATACGGGAGGGCACACATAGATTCTATGCAAATGCTATGGCGTTTTGTAGAAAGGTCTTGAGCAGCTCTGGAGTTTTGTATTTGATGCGAGGTTGTGGCACTGGTCCCTTAAGGAAACCAAGACTATGTGCCTGACAAAAGCAGCACCTCTGCGTGTTCTTTCCATAACCGTGTTTGCTATGCACTTTGAGCATTAAAATGTTTTAAATGCTATTTCTCTGCATTTGGGAGAACTGGTTTTTTAATTAATCTATTCAGATTACAACTCAATTGTTCTCCCATCACTTGTATCCTCCCGTTCCATCCTCTCTCCTACCACCACCTTATTCCCCTCCCCTAGGTCCATGATCGAGGGGGATCTCCTCCTCCACTTTATGGTCACAGGCTATTGTTAAAGGACTGTTCTGACTGACTTCTGGACATAGTCTGCATTGATTCCTTGCTCTAAAGATCTGAACGCTGACCACCAATGGTGCTGTTGCAATTTGGGAATATTTGGAGAAAGTCTGAGAAGCAGAAAGCAAGTTATATGTGAAGGTGGCGGTTTATAGAATGTCGTGCTGCTTTTAAGATGTTTCCTCTTGGGTTTGAGTAAACTTCTCACTCAGAGGCTCTCTTATGTTCCAAGTTAAAAAAAAATTCCCAGCACAAAGAATGCATGTGTGAGGAGCAGTCAGTTTTCCGCTTTCAGCTAGGATTGTGTGCAGTTTATGTCAAAACACTTCAGCAGAGAAATACAAATACAGACTAATGTTTGACTTCTTTTGTTGTGTTGAACTGGAGCCAACAAAAGTATTTATATATAAATCCACTTGTGAAACACATAACCCTCTCAATGTGACTTATATGTTTAAGGCTTAAAGAGAATTCAGGTTGATTGACAGAAACTACTGCTCTTACAATGTCAAAACGTGTGCCTTTGCTTATGTGGAAACTTTTAAATTCCTGCTTTTGGCTATGGGGTGTTTATCTTCTCATGAATGGTGCTACATTAGTGATGCTTTTATCTGCCCTACTGTGTGTTTTGTAGAGCATAAGCCTGCAATATGCCCATCTTCATACTTCTTCTTATAAACTCTAGGGAAACAAATCCCTTTCAAGGCTCAAATGTATGCCTAAAATATCTATTTAGACGTTGCCCATGGGCAAAATTGATGGCTTTGCTGTTTTAAACACTTGAACATAGTGTAGGTATAAAAAAGAGCCCTGTCATAGGCAGTTGGAGCTTTTCCCTCTTCTCTCTATAGTAATACCTACAAACCCCTGCTTTCTTCCCCTTAATTCTATGAGGGTTGAAGACTTTCTTTCTTGATTTATGGTTTAGGTGAGCTTCAGGGGCTAGGCTAGAACTAACAGGAAAGCCCTAAGACATATCAAATGTCTTAGAGACTGTGTAGAATGACACATCTCTACTTTGCAAAATCTGCATCCTCTTGTTTTGTTGAACCCTAGTACCTTGTTTAAATTTTTATTGCATTCCCACATAGCGTTATGCATAAGCATATAAGAAATGCCATAACGTATTAGGCCAATGGTGCATCTTTTGTATCTCCAAGGGCATTTTGTGGGGAGCTAAAGTTGTCTTTCTTGATGCTATTCTGAAGCATTAGGAATCGGCTGGATATGGTCCTTATGGCCCCTTAATATTCCATTACAGAGCCACACCTGAGGATTTTCCTAAGCCTTTTAATATTTATTTATGGTTTCAATTTTCGTTATCCTTTACGGACACCAAGATCACTATATGATATGAATTAAAAATTGCTTCCTTTCAAGATTCTAAAGTGAGTTCTTAAGACCAAGCACTTTCAAATTTAATAACTATGACCCTGTTTATGAAATTCATATTTTTATCATGTCCCAGCATTAACTCATACTGCTGTGTGCTTCTAAAGGGTTCTCCAAATCCTGACACTCACAAGCTTTATTGTGGTTTCCTCCCATCCTGTTTGGGAAGTCGCCTGGTGAACTGCTTCTAATGAAAAGGATAAGGTTAAGATGACAAAAGAGTCAGGCATGGTGGCGCATGCCCACCTTCAACCCCAACACTTGGAAAGTTGTGAGGAGGATAATGAGCTAGAGACCGGCCAGGACTACATAACAAGATCTTGCCTAGAAACAGACAGATAGACAGACAGACAGACAGACAGACAGACAGACAGATAAGATCAAAGGTGATGAAGTTTCAAATACAACTATTAGGTTATAAAAGCCCTGACTTCTGTTTCATCTGCATTCCCTTGGTCTCTTGCTCTTTACATGCTTGCTTTGAGGAAGCCACCCCCTCCTGCAAACCACCCTACAGAGGGGCCCCCAAAGCGAAGACCCAAGGAAAGGGCACAATTTTATCCACAGCCAGTGAGGAACTGTGCTGGCCATGCTAGCCTTGGAAGCTAACCCTTCCTGTGGAGGCACATCACCAGCTGACCCTTGACTGCCACCTTGGAGGACACCCTGAAGGAAAACTGGGGACTGGTTTAGAAACTGCTAGCCACATGACTGCCTAGGGACTATGTAGAACCCTGCCTCACTTTGACAATATCTTTGGGGAAGTCAGACCATTAGATGCCAAGCTTGCCATGTTGGGTCTCCAAAACCATTTGATCGCAACAGTTCTGGGGTACATTCTCTCTCTGTGCATGATTCAAGCAGGTTTTGATATGATGGGTGCATCGGCTAATTATTTCTGTAGGAGACACAATCCTTTAAGGATTTATCGAGCTTCTAGTGTTAGCCGGGCTCATCTGGGTCATTCTACTCTCAGTCACATTCCTTTACTCACATGCCACCAGCTGCTGTCAGTCAGCTAGTGGGTGCTGCTATTCTTGGGTAGACTTGCTCTGGTCTCTGGGCTCCAACTGGGATGAAGCAGTCAAATATACTGTGTGCTGTGTGATGATGATACAGCAGGCTCACCTAGGCCTGTCCATACAACAGTGAGGGGTCCTCAGAACAGGAACACACAAAGGATGGCCTTTTGAGTCCTAGATGGGGAACTTGAACACTCTGTCTCTCCCATTCCATTAGCCGAAGATGTCATAAGGCCCGCCTGGATATATACTGCCTTTTCTTTTTTTTAAAAAAAATTTTTATTTATTTTTATTTTATTTTATTAATTTATTCATATTACATCTCGATGGTTATCCCCTACCTTGTATCCTCCCATTCTTCCCTCCCTCCCATTTTCCCCTTACTCCCCTCCTCTATGACTGTTCCTGAGGGGGACTTCCTCCCCTTGTATATGCTCATAGGGTATCAAGTCTCTTTTTGGTAGCCTGCTATCCTTCCTTTGAGTGCCACCAGGTCTCCGCATTCAGGGGGCATGGTCAAATATGAGGCACCAGAGTACATGTGAAAGTCAGACCCCACTCTCCACTCAACTGTGGATATGCTGCCTTTTCAAAGAAGACCTGCAAAGTCAGCTAAGAGTGTGAGGTACAGGGAGTGGGTAACTGTGGCCAGTTCTACAAACCAGAAGACATGATTTACTGCGACGTCTCCTCCTATCTCAACACTAAGCTGTACCAGTGTCATGAACAGTGCCAAGATTCAGTTCTCTGTATGATTTTGCAATTCACCATCTGTATGATTCTTTGTTTTCATTATCTATACATTGAGGCTATTAATAAGATCTACCCTATACATTATCACCATGAATAGTTAATGAATTATATACGTAAGAATAATATACATAATATTCACAGGCTCAGTTAGGTGCTAAAAAATGATTGGCTTTTATTATCAGAAATACGTTGCTTTGTAACATTTATTTATCTTCATACTTGTTGCTCCACTAGGACTTGACTCATTGAGGGGAGAAGTACTTAATCTTCCATCAAAAATTATCAAGCAGCAGCTATGTGCCAGGAGGTAGGAGCTGGTGAATAAATGACCCCGGTGCAGTATAGACCCTCCTACTCCTGTGTTTCTTTCACCACCATATCTTTGCCTTTTAGGATCCACCTTCCTTACCTTGACTTTTTCTGGATTTCTTTCTGTTTTTGTAATTCTTTAGATATTTGGAATAATTTCACATGTTTCAGGTTGTCTCAGCACACACAATTCTGTGTGTCCTCTTGGCTCCTCCAGCCTTGAACAGTAGGATAGATGAAGATGGATTTCACCTCTATCTCTATATTTCCAAGGCCTCTTTTGATGTCCTTTGCTCCTGAGTTTCTGGTAGACACCAACTACCTTTGTGGGGCCCTTCTGGTCACTTGGTCAAGTGGTAGCATCACTATCTAGCTTTTTCTCCTTCAGGTACCTGTGGGTAAAAAACACCCTAAGTTGCTGAAGGACTCCTAAAAATACAGAGATACTTTTGAAAAATATGTATGTATGTGAATTTATGTGTACCACACTGGTGCAGGATCCCTTAGAGGCCAGAAAAGATCATTGGATCCCTTGGAACCGAAGTCAAAGTTACTTGAGACCATCCATGTGGGTCTTGGGAACTAAACCTATGTATTCTATAAGAGCAACAAGAGTTCTTACCTGCTAACCCTTCCTCCAGTCCATAGAAGGACCCTTACTCACTGTGGCCTGCATTATTATTTTTTTTTTATCTACCAGTAGATGACAGTGCTCCTAATAGAGTTTGCCTGTGGAACCACAGCAAAAAGCAAATTAAAAAACAGAAGCAAAAGAAATTAGAAAATATCCTAACAGTATCTATAGTGACAGTGATGTCAACATTTGCTGAGGAGCATGGCTGGTGAGCAGTGTGGCTGGGGGTGGGGTGGGTGGTGGGGGGTGGTGGTGGTGGGGTGGGTGGAGGGGGGGGGTGGTGGTGGGGGGGGGGGGTGGGGGGGGGGGGGGGGGG